>CM075861.1:18683564-19048564 GCA_037975125.1 Latrodectus hesperus
AAAACCTTATTAAATTTTAGTTGCTTATTTTATAAGAAAGGTTGCTAATTTTTTTCATAAAATAAAAAAAAAAACTTTGCAAATTATTGTGTTTTGATAAATTAACATTTTTAAAAAAATTTTATGAACATTTTTATTATTTTGTTTTGTTACATTCATGTATACATTTTTAACTATCAAATTTTTAACATTGTCAAATTCAATCAATTTAGCTAAAATTAAATATTTTTTTAACAAATTTCTGAAATGGTGGCGACATAATTTTATACATTTAAATATATGTAGATTTCGTCTTTCAAACCATTGAAATGTGTGTTTTGCTATTGACTATTTTGACAATGAAATTTTTTGAAAGAAAAATAAAGAAAAACTTATGCATAGATGTTGCACTTTAAAATTTTAATTATATATATATATATATATATATATATATATATGCGCGCGTTTCATATTTTAAATCTTTGTTAAATTTTTTTATTGAGAATTTTGAGTACGAACAATCGTAAATATGCTGGAATTGTTTCCTCCTGAAATTTTTTCATTAAGATCTTTCATTGTTCAGAAAGTTTTGTTTTTCCACAGATCATTAATCATTTATTAATAACGCAAATAAAAGAAAGTAATTACTTTCAAATATTTTTTCCGTAAGAAAAACTGACCTATCTGAATTAAGATTTTTACTGATAGTTATGCATTTCCGTTATCTTTTAATACAAATTAGTTATAATATTGTAGTTGTGTTTTTTTTTTTTTTTTTTTTTTTTTTTTCAAAAATAGTTATCTGTGACGATTATATTAAAGTTTATTAATTATCCATTATTGATTAAATAATGATAATTATTTCTAATTGGATGATATGTTATAGAATGAGTACATAAAAATTTTTAATTTGTTATTTTTAGAAAAGTATTTTTGTAAGTGTTATGTTACATAATTTTTCGAATTAAATACACTATTCTTATATATATTCATAATCATAAATTTTTTGTAAGCTATTTTGATAATTTATTCATGCATTGATAATAGGATGTATTCGAAAATCTTTCCTAATTATCATGACAGTGATTAAACATTTTCATATTTTATAATGCTGAGAAAGGCTGAAAAAAATGTGCCTTCATGATGTCTGAATGACCTCCAAGGACTTGTGTTACTTTGAAGCAGAAGTAAATTTCCTTTTGTTTTCCAATTTTTTTATTTCTCTGATAGAGTTGCAATGTTATTATGTTTAATATGTTATGAATAATTTACTTAATATTTTATGAATGCACATCGCTGGATGAATCATTTTAAATACTTTTATGTTGCAAAATATTTGTTACACGAAATTATTCCAAATGCAGTCTTATTCTTTTATCACAAGAATGAGCTATATGTTTGAAAGTTTTTGTCATACAGCGATAACTTTTCATCAAATTCAAGAATGACCAGTTTTTAAGAAATATTTCATTTTTTTTAAATATTTTAACTGCATATTTATGATTAAAGCATAACCAAAATTAATTTAGTTACTTAATTTTGGTTATTTCTTAATTAAGTTTTCATTTTGATACGATTATTAATCAAAATTTCGAGTAATTAAATATTACTGTTATTTTGAACCAGTAAATATTCTCTGAAAATCAGTTTTAAGATTATTTTCGTACTAGCATTTCAGCTTACTGATCAATAGTGAACGTAAGTGTGTGGGTTTAATATTTCGATGCAATAAATGTTGTGAAATTTGTTTAAAATTTATTATCATTTATTTCTAAGAATTGTATAAATAATATACGCAATTATATGATTAATAGTTCACCATTATATAAATATAGCCAATGACACGAAGTACTCTCACCCCCTCCTTTCTGCGCCTCTAGCAACAGCGAAGCGTCTGGCGTTTCCGTCTGTTTGTCAGTCTGAATAGGTATTCGACACGCCTTCCTTCCATCCTGCTTTTCCCACCCACCCTTTCTCTCCCCCACACCTTCCTCGTTCCCCCCCTGACGTGGAAGGAACCTAACCGTGGCGTCCGTCTTTTCGACCGAACGCGCGAGTATGATGAGTAGTGGTAGCCAATTCGAATGATCGTGTTCCCTGTTGTCGTATGTGAGTTTACCTTTTTTAAAGCGCAAGCATAAAAAAAACTTAGTTTCAACAAGAAATTGCATCCGTTATTTCAAAAAGAAAGAGGTGAGTTTGCAGGAACTGTGCAGCGGAAGCCTCGTTCTTTTCCCGATCGTTACATTTTCGTTGCGATTTCTTTTCCTTTACATTTTGATTTTTTTTTCTATCTCAGCTGGTGTATCAACAACAATGGAAGCTGAGGTCAATACTTCGACGGCGTCGATTTTCATTGCGATGCATATGCGTTTATTGTGTCGCGGTATCTCTGGCTAGTTGTAGAAATCCATTCGTATCAACAAAATTTATTCGATGCATTAGCTGCTAGTTCTGTAGAATTTTATTTTTAAGCATGCGCTGTGTATGTATAACTTTCCTTCGAATTGTAATGCCTGTGTGCAATGTTTGTTTACCTAAATATTTGTGTGACCTATTAATTTATGTAAATGTAATTTAATTTCAAAAAATTACACAGGCATAACGTACATTGTCTTATAAATGGAATGTAAGTTTTGCATCAAAATTGTTTAGAAAGAATTTAAACTTCCAACAATTTTAATAAAAATATTAAAAGGGAGTAATGTTCATTTTATCCTCATTTTTAGTTTGAGCTTAAAATTTTCAGTATAAATATATTTTTACTTAAAGTATACAATTGATATACAATTGATTATATTTATATATGTATAAGTATACAATTGATTATATTTATATATGTTGAGATCTTTTTAGACATTAAATTATTTATCCTCAAAAGATATAGTACACTATGCAAACTTTCAGTATATCAACTTGATCTATTCTTAGAATTAATGTTATCCTTGGGGGGGGACTAAGTAATATTCAGTGTACTTACAGTTCCAAAATTGTGATACAATCTTTTAGTTATTAATTAAAATAAAAAATATATCCCATTATTTTCCAATGTATTTATTAAATAACTTAATCAAATTTGTAATATAATAAGGTATATTATCTAGTAAAAAGAAAGATATTAGAGGTTAATTTGTTGTGAAATAACAATTGTGAAATTTGTTGTAAATTAAAGATTTTTTTAGTAAAGTAATGATAATAGTTGTACTTCTTTAAATGTTTAGTGTAGTTAATTATAAAAAGCTTAATTTTAATAAAAATAAATTATTTATTATTAAATAAACCTTGTATCAAGTAATTGAAAGTACCTTTCAGTTATATTTCATGTCAGAATTATTAGAAATTTTTTAAGAATAGAGGCCCAATATATTTATGATAAATTTTGTGTAAAAGTAATGACTTCTATACTATAAAATTTTTGCATAAGCATATCACAGTATTTGTTAATGTAAACTCTTCAAATAATTAAGAAATTGTTATGAATCCACAATCCTAATTTTAATTATTACTTTATTTTTTACTTACTATATTACTTATTGAAAATAACTAATAATAGTAATAATTATTACTTATTTTCAATAAAAATATATATTACTTATTTTTAATAAAAGTAACTAGATGTTATTAAATATATATTCTTGATGCCTCAATAATAATAATATAATAACGTTATTAATGCAACTCATTCTGTGAAATATTCTGTAAAAGATATTCACCTGTCTTTTTTTAGACTGTAATGCTTAAACTTGTGCTTATACTGTAGGATATATTTAATTAGTTTAATTCATTTAGTTTTATAAAAATTTAAAAAATTTCATTGATAGTATTGTAAGAATTATTTAGTTTAAAACAAAAATCATATATAATTTTCATATATAGGGATATTTAAAAGCATTTTAAGTGATTAATATATATTTAATGTAAAGTAAAAATGTATTAAAACTACACATATAGTTCTTTAAGTCTATTAATATTTATTTTTTAAAAGATAACTCTATTTTAACCCTTTGGTTGCTTATCCATGACTTCCATGAACAATATAATAATAAAAAAGAAAATAAAGTAACCAATGTATATTCATATTCTGTTGTAATTAAATAATAATTTACATAAAATTTAATTAAGAAAGTTCACTGTTATAGATATTTGTTTAATTGTTAATATTTGATCAATAATACAGCACTATTGTTTCTATCTCAGCATTTTTTTATTATCATTTGATAAAAATAACAACTACATATTTTCATATGTCTACAATAATTTTACCTAAAAATATTTTATTATAAACAACCAAAAAATATTTTATTTTTGCAGGCTAATTCACCTCAAAAGCTATGACGGTTGTAACTCGAAGAAAAGCTAGCACGGAGACTATTCGCTTTCTTTGGGATGCAATATGGTACATCCGACAGCAGAAACAAGTCTCAAATCTTGAGAGAATTTCCAATTATTTGAAGCGAAAACACAATTTCAGTCCTAATGATTGGGAAAATCAATTGGAATTGGCTGTCCATGATAATCTTATAGAAATTAAGAAAAGCGTGGCATGCAAAGGTTCTAGGGCAGGCTCTGAACAAATTGCATATAAAATTCCTGAAAAAGATGTGGTTAGTATATTATTAATGATTTCTTTTAAATAAATATTTTAAAATATTCAAGTTGGCTTTATCTAATATTTCTGATTAATATTGATGCATGAATTATTTATTTTAAAAAATTGAAAAAATATATCGGTGATGAGAATATCTTTCATGTTAGAATCAAATGCATGTAATGTTGTAAATGTTAGAGGTCCAGGGCTAGGGAAAATAAGGGCTGGCTCATCGCTTTGATGTATCGCATGCCGCCTTGTCACCGGAGAGGGGAAGAGCGTGACGTCACTGGCATCAACTGGCTGGCATTCTCTATGCTAGCTTGTGTCTGATCGCAGCTTTCTCATTCATTTTGGCTTGTTTTATGTTAATGTTTTCATTTTAAGCAAGAGTATTTTTTAAAGAGGAAAACATGACATCGTGTGCTGTTGCTACGTGTTCAAATATGTATCGAAATACAAAAGGAAAACACATAATATTTCATCGATTTCCAAAAGAAAATCAAATGCTTTCAAAGGAATGGGTGCAAAGATGTCGAAGAAGTGACAAAATCAACATCAAGAATGCTAGAGTGTGCAGTGAGCATTTTGATTTGAATGAATATATGGACGACATGCAAAATAGACTACTTGGTTTGCCAGAGAGAAAAATATTAAAACCGACGGCTCTGCCTAATCTTAAGTTACCGGCTTTAAGCATAATTCAAAATACTCCAAGAGAACAGAGACAAACGAAAAGAAGAAGATTAGTAGAAGCTATTGAAAGAATTGAGTGCGTGAGTCCACATAAATTATGTGATGCAGAAAATCAGTGTGATGGTGTTATTAAGTGCCTTAAATGCAATGAATATTTAAAAAATATAGAAGAATTGAAAAAAAGAATATTATGCGCAGAAAATACAGTGAAATTCCTTAAAAATGAGCAAAAAAGAAATCGAACTTCTACAACAAGAATAATTAAACGATCGAAATCAAATAAAAAATTGCTTTTAAATGAAAAACAAAAATTAAAAACGAAAATAAAATTACTTCAAAAGGAGAACATTAAACTTGGGAAGATAGTTATAAATAATTTATTCCCTTATAAGCGTGAAGATGAAGAAAATAAATTAAGAACTAAATGGTCATCTGACACTATTTCAAAATGTATTTTGATTCGGTCATTATCTTCAAAATCTTACGATTTTTGGCGAAATACGATGGAAAATCGACTGTAAAATGAATAAACGACGTTATCAATATTTTTTGATAACGACTGTAAAATGAATTTCTTTTGATTCTCAAGATGATGAATTAAATCGTGAATTCTTAATTAATCCCTTACCTTTATCTTGGGAAAATGAACTTGCCTCTTCCAATCAAAATTGTGATATATCTCCATTTGAAAAAGAAACTATGGTTTATGTGGCAGGTTATATTGCTTATAAAATTAAAGATAATTCACTTGGAACTATATCAAGAAATTCAGTCGATATGCCCAATCATTCCGAATGGATTAATTTAATTTCTGCTGGGGGACTTACTGTTACAACAAAAGCATGGATGGAAACTATAAAACAAACGGACATAATGTTTCGCAAATTTCATGGCGACACATTTTCTAAAGGGAAAAATGTCATAGCAACATTAATAAATGAAACAGAGTCTTCTTTTCCTACTGTAAATCGAAAGGCAATTAAATTTTTTGTCGCTTGAGAACATTTATACGAATTAGGTATTTAAATAGAAATGCAGCGATAGTATCTCATAATAAAGCTCAACAGAAAAACAAGAAATGGGTCAATAGTCAAAAAATCAAGATAAGCTGAAGCTAATAGGTAAATATATTTTTATATTGGTTATACAATTTTAAGTTAATTTCAATATTAATAATAATTTTTTTGGGTTTATTAAATAATAATTGCAAATTTACTAAATATTTGAGAGGCATTTGTAGTTTTTTTCACTCTGATTAAAAACAAAATGAACTTAAAAATAAAAAGTAACTATTTTGCTTAGAAATTCCAGG
This sequence comes from Latrodectus hesperus, assembly GCA_037975125.1. Lineage (NCBI taxonomy): Eukaryota > Metazoa > Arthropoda > Arachnida > Araneae > Theridiidae > Latrodectus > Latrodectus hesperus. The sequence goes on from CM075861.1 coordinate 18,690,140, forward strand.
CAGCTTATTCTCCTTGGATGCCAGACTACGTCATCAACGGCTATTTCCGGTGACAGTTTTGGGGAGCATTTGAGCCAGCCCTTCTCTTTCCCTAGCCCTGTTAGAGATCAATTTATGCTAGATATTGCGGGGTAATATTTTGTGATTGCTGAAATTGATGCTTACAGACATTTGATCAAAAATCGTTTTAGCAGTAAATGTGTTGATGTTAATAAGTATTAACTTAAAGCATGTGTGATTCAATTGTACTTCATTTCTTTATCAATTTTAAATTCATTATGGAATGTTCCAGAAGTTTACAAATGCTTAAAATAATATTTTTAACATTGAAAATTCAATAAATCAATCCAATTTAATCTCTAATGTTCATTATAATCATGAAAAAATTTTAAAATGTAAGAAATCATCATTAAAGTTTAGATTCTCAAATTTTAGTTTCATATGAAGGTAGATTTTTTAGAATATTAATTCTTAATTTGTATCAAACAATTCATTTAAATGTTTTACTGGTTTTGAAATTAACTTTTCTTTTATCAATTTTTAAGTGTATTGTTGAATGCTGTTGTAGAATCTATTGTACTGAGTGTACATGACTGTATTTCAGTCGATATCTCTTGTGTTTATAATTTTAATTAAAATATGTTTGTCTACTCAAGAAGATGTAGGGAAATTTTTAATATCTATAATACTGTGCAGGTGTAATATTTGGCTATTTTGTATTTTAAATGAATATTCAAATATACTTCACTGCTCTGGATCTTCTTACTAGTTTAAATAATTTAAGGCAATATATTTAGGAAAAAGATGATCATGACTGGTATTGCTTTGGATGTCACAAAGAAGGCGAAGTTTTTTATTGTTCAACATGCCATCGTGTTTATCATGAGGATTGTTTAAAAGAACTACCTCCTGAAAATGGGAAGCTTGTCTGTGATGTTTGTAAGGTAATCTGTACATTTTCATTATCTATCATTGGTTATTTGATTTTAAGAAACAAAAAATTGCCTTAATTCAGAAACTGTTATTTTGATTAAAATTCATGTAAATACATTCTTGGACCTTGATTTTTAAAGTTATGAAAAGTACTATGACATAGTTTTAAAGGAATTCGCAAAAGTTATGATGATTTTCATTTTCTAATTTCTTTAGAAGAAATAAGTATAAAACAATTTTAAAATAATTTATTCATTATAGAATGTTTTCATTTATGACATATTAATTGACAAGTACTGCATTTAATCTAAAAATAAAGTATTTTTTTATCCAACATTTACCTCATATTTTCAAAGGCATGTAAAATTTTGACAACTCAAATTGTTGACACATATCTTAGTTAAGTTGAAAAATTAAAAAGGAATTTTTTGATTATATTTAATATGCACATTTAATTACTTAATAATATATAAAAAAATTTATTTAAAAATCTTACATAATTTGCTTAATTATATGTGATTATAAAAACCTTGAAAGTTTCTTTTTTTTTTACTTATAATAGAATACTTTAATTGGATTTCTTCAAACTAGAAAATAGTTGTATAATGATTATGTAGTTAAAAAATTGGTGATTTTCTTTTATATTGATGTTTATCAATAGAGTAATCAATATTTGTGTTAAGATCAATATATTTATATTGATTTTGAAGAGATTCACTATGATTATTAACAGTGGAACAGTGATTTAGTATTATTGAATAATTAGATATTATTGATTTAAACCTTTTATAGGAAAATTTATCATTTGAAATATGTATCGATAAAATGAGTGTAATTAATATGATATAAATATTTCTTACAAATGTAAGAGTTTGTGCAATTTAAGAAATGAAACTACATTTTGTGCATTTTAGTTGAAATAAGCAAAATCTAAAAGTATGGTGAAATACAAATAAAAATATTTAACTGTCTCTCTCTCTCTCTTGCCAGAAATGATTGATGTTATGTAGGTAATGACTGTACCCTGGATCTGAAATGTATTCTAACTAGATAAAACTAATTTGTAAAAAATTGATTTAACATATTTATTATTTTTTTTATCAAAAGCTGACTAAGGCGGGTACATATTGGGCAGTTGCCCCAAGACCTCTAAATCAAATAGTTTATTTTTTGCTATCAATCACATTGAGTTGTTTGCTATATCGAATAGAAAGATTTTTGTGAAGTAGAGCCTCCCCCCCTTTTTTTAAGTCCTTAATATCTATTTTCTTAAAGTAGTGAAAACTGGAATTAGCTTTGAAACTTAATAATATTTCACACATTTTTCTATAAAACATTTGCTAATATTTGAAAGTTGTATTTTCTTAACATCTCTTAATAATATTTAATACTAGAATTTCAAATAAAATTTAAACCCTGAAAGAAGTAAAATTTAATTTGTATTGACTTGTATTTTAAATCTTAGATATAAAAGATTACTTTTATTATGCATAGAACATTCTTCTAGTCAATTAAGATCATGTGTTATACAAGATTATGATTATGTAATTCTAGCACTGAATTTAAATAATATTTTCTTAATGACTATCAAAATTGCATGTGACTAGAATACCAAAGCAATTTACAGTTTGCTAAGTTGTATACCAGGGCAGAGGATTTTGTCACCTTCCTTATGATGATATTTGGGGTTTTGTACTAGTTATTTTTAAAAATATCACTGAGCTTTTATAAAATAGAGGCATCTCATTTCACTCTCCTACTATGCTGGCAGCTCAGTTTTTAGTGTGAGTTGTAGGCTAGAAACTTGTTCTCAATAGTTAGTGAGTTTGATTCCTACCTTTTTAATGTGGCTATTTGTTGTGGTTTAGATTCCACTTTAAAAATTGTGAATTCCAGTCTGACTGGTCATAGTGTGATAAATTGAACTTTTTACGCTCCCTTCTTCACCAAATGGAAAAACGATTTTCATTTCTCGGGATCAAAAAGATCTCATGCTGCTTTCTAACCAATGAATTTTATTTGACTGAATTTTTTAAAACAAATTTAAATTTTATACATTTTTCCTTTTTCATGTTTTTTAAAGATAAATTAAAATTGATTAAAGTTTTTAAAAATGGCCATAATTGATGTATCATTAATTGATATGATGCTCTAAATGCTAATCCTCTAACATAAGATTTTTTCTTTGTTTTCTGTTATCAATTTTAAAAAAAATCATTTAAATTTTTCAAAATACAGTGCTAGACTACTATCTCACTCTATTTGTGTTCAAAATGTTCAATTAAAATATATTTGCATATGGGATCTAAACTTGCAAATGTGTTTTATAGTGCTGTGTTTGTACCTTTAATTAGTAATCTTATGTAATAAATGAAGATAAAGTGAGAAATAAATATTAGAATATTGTTATGAAAAGTGATAATAGTATAACTATTTGTATGAATGTTTTATATTTTTAATTATTTGTTTTAATGTGCTATTATTTAATTTGTAAAGTTATTGTCTGAACAACATTTATTTTGTAAAAGTAGCAGTTTTCAAAGTTGAGAATTAGGTCTGTAAAATCTGAATCAGTTTGAAGATATTTTTGTTGGCTTGTTTATATTTTTGGTGCTAAAGTATAACTTAACATTCTCAAAGTTTTGAGTGGATAAGACTGATAGAATCATAAATACTATAGGGTTTCATAGAGGTGTTCTCGAAACCTCTAGGCAGAATGGTTCTATGAACTTCCGAATAAATTAAAAACATTGGTCTCAAGCAAATGGAGAGTCAGATGAGAAAGTTATTTGATTAGTTAGATACCTAGTTTAAAAGAGCCCTGAAAGGTGCTGCTTTATTTTTTACATTATAAAAATGGTATAGATTTTTCTAGCTTGTGTAATTAATTCAAGTTGAAATAATTGTAGTCTATTTTTAACTGAGGAGGTGTGAATCAATTGTTTGGAAGAAACTCATCTTCATTTCTGCTTCTCATCACATCCTATTCACCATGAAGATGCTTTAAATATAAGTTGTATCATTATTGATTTCTTTGAAATAATATTTACCAGTGATTTGTTTAAGTAAATAGTAAAGATCTGTATTAAAAACTGCTAAAAATTATCTTTTGTTCAGTAAATTTAATATTTTAAAGTTTTAGCTCTAAATTTTGAAATGTATGAATTAATTTTGCCTTTAAGATAATTTTCAATACACACTATTTTTATTATTTAAATATTATAAGAAAACTGCATAATTCTTTGATTGCTGAATATATTATTGAAAATTATTGATTAAATTTAGTATTTAATATATGGATAGAGTTGTCAAAACCATAATATCAGGATTTTGACTCTTATGAAATAATTTGGCAAAATTGAAATGCTATTCATATTTAAATTCAGCAAATAAATTATCAGAATATTATCTGTAAATTTATTTATGTTAAATCTTTATTTCATTCATTTCTGTAATTATAATGAATCAAAAGTTGTAGTATTCTTAAATATTATTTATTAAAATTTGTTATTTTACCATAATACGCTTTTAAACGAATTATTTTTTCAATATTTGTTCTTAAAAATAACAATTACAATAATAAATATTGAATGAATATAAATATTACTTCATTTATTTTTAAATCATAGGATTTAAAATTAATTTGTTTGAAAATGTATTTTAATAAAATAGTTTTCTCTTGTTAACATAATTTTTTTCTTAAATCTAGTTACTTAAATCCAAAGATACAATGAATTTGGACAATGAAGACCTCAATTTATTATTGGGCTATGCATGTCTTCGCTTGAAAGAGAAAGTTGCTAATGTAAGTATAACAAATTTACATTGTTGATGTATCCAATTAAACTTTATAAATATATAAATGTTTATGTAAATATATCTTGCCTTACAGTAATTTGAAAAAGAAAAATCAGGCTTTACTTATTTAGAGGTAATTTTTTTGACATGGGATTTTTACCAATGCAACATTTACATCCATTACAAAAAAATTCTTTGGTTTGTAGTATGTTTAGAAAGTACAAAGAAATTTTCGCGAATATCCTCTATTCTGTTTTAAAAATTCTGAAATTATATCTCCATATAAGTGCAAAAACATAAGTAATAAGATTCATTTTCATTAGATCAAAATTTCCTGCCTCTTTAGCTATTCAAATGGGAAAAAAACTAATTTTTTGGGAGTTTCATGTTATGTTTATTGTGCTATAATGATTTTTGTTAGGAAAATTAGAATTTAAAATTTTCTTCCTTCAATTAATTTGGTTATACTTCTATCTATAGTATGAATATTTTGCATAGCAATTTCAAACTAAGATGACAGTTGTAAATTGAATATACAGTTAAGATTATATTTTAACAACAATTTATTTTACTAAGTTTACTGAGGTTTATTTACTGCCATTTCATATTTGTTCTTGGTTAATATGCTTTGTCTCTTCTTTTCTTTCTCTTGTTTAAAAAATAGTTATCTTGCAAGGTAACAATACACAATTATAGATTTATGTTGGATCATAGGAATGTAGGTCTGATGATGAAATTGTCATCTTAATGATAAATTGTGAACAACTGCATTTCTTTTTAATATTTTATTATTGAAAATATGTGTACAAGATTATTCAACCATTCTTCCTGTTCGTTCTATTAGAATTTCTCTTTTCTTTTATTTTACTTTCCTAAAAATAATTTAATGAATTTATTTGAAAATTTTATTCCTAATTTAGAGAACTTAAAAATTTTTTTAATTGTTGTCATTTTTATTACAAACTATTCAAACTAGAATAATTTTTAAAATTTTATAAAATCCAAATGCTTTATGCTATTAAAATATTGTTATGTTGTGAAAAATTATTTTAAATTGTTTAATTAGTCTTAAAAAATTTTATTATATCTGTGAAAAGTATTTAAGTATTCCTTAAAAATTTTAATTCTGTGTATTTACCATGAATATGCTTACTTTGTGATACATTAAAAAGGGTTCACAGACATACAACTCCTGGAAATTTTTTAAATCTCAAATAATTTTTAAAGACCCTTGAAACTCCTGGAATTTTGACTTGACTCCTTGAAAATCTTGAAGTACTCTTGGAATTTTTACTTACCTGGTATTTTTTTAAAAAATATTGTAATTTTTTGGGTTTTTTGTTTTAATAATTTAAAATTTTTAATGAAATTGTCCAAAAACCTAATTCAGTATTACCTCTTAATGTTTTTACTAGATGGCCTCATAATCGATACTAGAGTGCTATATTCTTAACTGTTGTGTTCTTACTGTTTAAAGTTCTAATTCAGCCACAGTAATTTCATTTTAATCTGGGTAAGAAGTACTTAGATTCATGGGTGTGAAGTGATTTGAAGTAATCTGTTAACAAGATCATTATGTTGTGCAGTCCGACAGTTAATTATAATTGGTTATATTTCTGTTTGCTTTAAATTTACTGAATATTAATATGTAAATGTACTTTTCATATCTCTTCATGGAAATTGCGTATAATTTCAGTTTTGTTTATCAATGAAATAAAGACTGAAATAAATTACTTAATATGCTTAATGGAATGTGTCTTTTTAATAACCAGTGAACTCTGGAAAAGCCATATAAAGATTGGCTTTTGCAGGGTTCAGGAAAAACAAATGGCCATTGTCTGCTATGCAAGAAAGAAAGATTTCTGTATTTCATATATGGGCAAATCAGCAATCAATTCTCATATGAAAGGGGGAAAATGTACATTTATTAGAGTAGGCTGTATCTGCCAAAAATCTCATTTAAAAGATTTTTCACTATTACTGTTCCTGTTGAAAAATATGAACCCACAAAGAATGTTCTGAAATTTTAGACTCATTTGTTTCTTCAAAAGAAATTTTAAAATCTGAAATTCTATGGGCCGTTAAAGTTTTAAACAGTGGATTTATCTACAGTTCTTGTAACAATGTAAAATGGGTCTTTCAAGCAATGTTTCCAAACAGTTCTATTTCAAAGCAATTCAGTTTTGCTGAAAAAAGTGTGCTTATTTAACAGTTTTTGGAATTGTGCCTTATTTTTCCAACTTATTGAGAGAAAAAGTTAAGAATGCTAGTAATTATGTGCTTCTCTTTGATAAAAGCTTAAATAGTCATATGCAAAATTTTGCATAAATAAATAACTAAGATATGAGAAATATCTATTGAATGATTAAAGAAATAAAAAAGCCTAGAATTGGAATATGAACTTGATTAATTTTAAAAATAAATAGAAGAAAAATTTAGGATTGTTTTTTATTAAAAAAATAATTGGGAAAAAGGTCATTCTTAAAACTTGGTATAATACTACAATTTGTTTTGAATAAGTATATTTATATTTCAAAAGAGGTTGTTGTAAACATCTTCAAATACTCAATAAATTAATAAATTAAAATCTATTGAATGTGTTTAAAAACTCTTAACTTACCCTTTTTTATACAATGTATAATAAAGTAACATAAAAAATACTTACTGTATAAATAAAAAAATTTTTACTATAGCTGTGTAAATTCATTAAAATCTTTTAAAATAATCATCAAATATAATTCTAACATAAATTAAAATATTAGTTTTTGCGAATATGTATTTCTACTACTTACCCATATAATTGAAAAAGGATGCATATATATATAATTATATGCATATTTGCTTAAGAACCATTTTTAAAATGAAATAAAGAATAACATGAACTTCGATACCTCCTGGAACTTTTTGATTTGACTTCTGGCGCACTCCTAGAATTTTGATTCTTGAAAATTTGTGTGAACTCAGATAAATATCCTGTTATTATAATGCCCTTATTCATGATACAAATTCCCTTCAATTATTGGTTTGTAAATATTTCTTGCAAAAATTTTGAATTACAAACATTTTCTCCATGTTAAGTGTAATTGATCACTGAACTTAATGACCGGAGTTCTGTAAAAGTACTTCAGTCAGGCTGGCAGTTGAATGCTTAGTGCTCTGTCCTTCAGTTTGATAGCTTATTGGTTTGGCTACCACCTTGGCTTTGGATGTTTGTAGTGGTTTAGAATATTTTTTAAAGCTTTAGATCCTGGCCTAATTAGCCCTCATGTACAAAAAATGAAAGTTGAGTGACAAACAAACCAAACAAAATTATTTAATGATAAATTTAATAATTATAGAGGTTTAATTCACAAATTAGTGATAATTATTTATCATGTTTGAGCAAAATATTGTATTCTCAGCAATTTATCATCCTTATTTATTTAACCCTTATGATTAAATAAGTAATGTGTTAATATATTTTATATTGGGATAATGTAAAAAAGGCAATTATACAGACTTAATTTTAACTATTAATGGGATCTATTTACAAAAATGTTAGTCATAAATTATTTTGCTGTTTTGATTAGATTCCAAATGAAAAATTTCTTTTTTGTTGAATTAAATATTAAATGGAAGTTATAGATCTGGGAACAAGAAAATTTAAGTAATTTTCTCTTCCAGTTAGAGCTTAAGAAAAGTAAAATTAACTTTGGTGATTTATATGCAATTTGAGTGATTATATATATATTTTCCTTACAGTTTTTATGCAGTAAAAAAAATTTAAAACAATAATTACTTATATCATTGAGAAGAAACACTGAATTTTTATAGAAGTCTTAAATACTGTAAGATTTGGAAGTGGAATTTTTTAGTTCTGCTTAAAGTTCAATAACCTAAATGTTTGTTTTGGAACATTCTCATTCCACAAGTGTTATATGTAATGAAAAATAAATAACCACAAATTTTCTCTGGTATTAATTTTCCAATATTGACTCTTTTATTTAGTACATTATATATTTTATTTTTAAAATGCATTGTTCATAATTTTGTAGTTTATTTTATTGAAATTATATATAAAAGGCAAAATTTTCTAGAAATTATGTGAACTGTATGCTATTAAAAAAATTTGGTCTCTCAGAAGAAAGAGTAATATCCGTTAAAAATTATGTTTGAGTCATTTAATGTCACATAAATCCATTGTCAGAACAGATCATTATAAATACTAATGAAATTTTCAGAAATCATTTTTATTGAATTATAAAAAAATATTACTTCTTTTTTTATCATTAAATTTTTACATTTAAATTTGCTTTTAATTTTTTATATGTTGAACCATTGATTTTAATTATGTGTGTCTCAATAATTAAAATCAATGGTTCAACAAATAAGAAATTTTAAAACAAATTTAAATGTAAGAATTTAATGATAAAAATATTTAAATAAAATTTCTTAAGCTTCAATATCATATGCAAGTTGATTTAACTAAAGTAGAAATAAATTAATTAATATTTTTAATAGTGAATAAAAATATTTTTTTGTTTATGTGAAAAATAGTTCTGAATATTTCAGAATAAAACCTAAATGAAATCAGGATTTATAATGAAATCATCTGTACTATTCATACATTTTACATGAAACTCTATTGTTAAATTACATTAGTCCCTCCTATAACACGGTATATTAGCTCCACATTATAGGAAAGTGTGTTGTACAAGTATTATAGGAAGTTTAAATGGTTTATTAAGGAGAATTTATATTATAAAGGAAATGTATACATTTTTTATTAAAATCAAATTAAGGACATTTTAAATTTAAAAAATAGAAATGTAGCTAAAAATAAAATTTCGAATAATTCCAAACACAGCTTTATTACGCATTTTTATTAGCTGTATGAATATCTGAAATAACATTACACTGGTATCTTTTTTTTTTTTTTTAGCAGAATGTTCAAAGCTCAATAATTTAATTAAATTTTATTGAATACAATTGACACAATTTGCAAATGTATGTGAAATTGATTGTGAGCTGTACAAATCATTATAAATTTTGCTGTTCAGAAATATAATCTGAGTAATTAATGTGTTATATGGAGAAAACATGTGTTATACAAGGGGCATAAAATTGGGTAATATGAAAGTGCCTGATAAAATTACCATGTTATAGGGAGGATTACCACATACAGTTACAAAGCTTTTTGTTGTAACATTGTTAGATACAAATTCGAAATTATTTATCAATATGAAATTAAAACTTGTAAAATTTCTTCTTTAAAATAATAATTTGTTTTGTTTTCTCCAGAACTTAAGAAGTTCTAAATTGAATTATTTTATGGGTTCTTTCAAAATAATATTGTTTATTTTTATCCATATAGTTTATACAAGGTAAAAATGTAAAATAATAACTATTTATATAATTATGATACAAGATCTAATTGTTATGGAATTTTAATATAAGATTTAAAATGAGGGAATTAAAATAAAAAAAGCTGAAATAAAATAAATAAGCTTATTAAAATAAGATGATAATATTTTTGAATACTTGTTATTTTTAAAAAATGTGTGAAAAGAGTAAGGTATAATATTTTTCTTACTTCAATTGCTTTTTTAAAATATTACTATTTTATTCATTGGTCTAGCAAAAATAAAATAATAATAGATGCTTAAAATATCTCATCAGATATTTGTCATTCTTTCTTCCTTTGGATATTTTTGTCTTAAATAATAGCATATTTTAATTATTGTTCAAATTAATTTTAATTATTGCTCAAATGATATTAAGTTTCTATTATAAAATAGAGATAAAAACACAGAAATAACTATTTTATGTTTAAACTATTTGTTCTCATATTTTAAAAATTTTTAGACAGCTTGATAGTGTCTAAAAAATTACATATTTTAATTTATTTTCTCTGTTTAATATTCTATATTCACAATTGTATTTTATTGCCTGCATTTAAATTCTTTATAAATAAGTTCATGTCCACAAAATTATATGGACATTTGACATGGTTATTTTATAATTATACCCATAGTTGCCAACTCTATTGATTTTTATTGGGAAACTTCTGATTTTTCATCATTTCTCCTGATTTCCTGATAATGTATGAAAATCTTCTGATTTTTGGCAGTTTCAGTGAAAAATTTAACTGCCGAAATTTTGCTGGTAAAGTCTATCAAGTCATTTTAGGAGCTGAAATAAAGAACAGATGGTGTATTAATACATTGATAATATATATATATATATATATATATATATATATATATATATATATATATATATATATATATATATATATATCCTTTTCTTAAATATTTTCCTCTGAAGTCTTTTCGAGTCTGCTGTCATGTTATACAATTAACATTTAGGGCAGGCAGCAGGTGACTGTTTACATAAGCAGTTCAATTAGGAAAAATATTACTATTTATTAGTAATTTAATTTGGAAAATATTTCCATCAAACAAAGTATTTGTCACCAAAAATAAAAACAAAAATTTAATTAATTTTTGTTTTTATGTTTCTACGTAATTTTATAAGTTTAATACTTATAAATTGCACTAGTAATGTAAATGTTGCTTTATAAAATAGATATTGGGGTATAAACATGTTTTTTTTTTACATGTAGTATATTACTTTATATTTCATAATTTCTTATAAGGTTGATGAATATTTTATTCAAAAAATAAGCAACACAAAATATTTTTAACATAAATCATCCTCAGAATAATAATCTAAAGAGTAAAATTGTGTCTTTTTGTGATACTACAGTTTGAAGCATTCTGTTTCAAGTAAAAATGTCGCTAGTAGTGTCTTTTGCTTTTTCCCCTCAAAATCAGTAGAATCTACTGATATTTTTTTTCCCTCCAAGGTTGACAAGTATGCTGTACCCATTGATAATTCATTGAGCTAGATTAGTTGCATGAAATTTAAATTTTTTTCTCTATAGGGAAAAGAGAGATGTAGTTGCTTGTTCATTATGTAATGTAGAGTATCCTATATAAAATTGACTAACTTTGCTATTGAAAGTCAATGTTCGTTATTTGGAAGCAGCAACGAAGTATATGACCTTCACTAATATAATTTCACTCAAAGAACAATGCAGTTATTGTTTTTTCGTGCCTTAATCCATCAACTGAGTTGGGTATACAATTCAGTACTTTTTGGAGAAACATGTCAGAGTGTTGTAGCTATTTAGAAATATTTACTATTTTGTAAGATTGTTGTAATCATTTTATTATAAATAATAAAATGACTTTTATATTCATTATTCAAATAAGACCTAATGTATATCCTTTATATATTGGGTGTGCTAAAAATTTATATACAAATTCATTTTGCAATTCTTAAATTGGATTGTTTTCTTCTGTTGGTATTAATATTTCTATAAAAAATAGTTATAGGAGGTAATAGAATAAGTTATAGGAAATTATGCATATACAATTCTGATATAATTATAAATATATTTTTGTATATTGATTTTTCATTTTTTTGTATTGTCAAAATATCTAAACAGGAAAATTGTAGAATAAGCTATAAATAGAAGAATTTTCAAAAGTAGATTTATTTTCTAAATGTCTTTAATAGACACGGGAATTGATCAAGATGACTCCCACAGAAGAAAAATGGCGTTATACTTTTCTAATTTACGAAAGTATGGATTTAACATTAATTGAAGATAAAACTCAAGACAATTTGTATAATCGTCTGGAAGAATTTCAAGTTGATGTTCAAACAATTGTTCACAATGTGGTTCTTTATTATGGAGGTAAGTTTATATCTTTGTGTTAAATTTTGTATTCTAATTATATGTGTATAAGACTTAATTCTTCCTGTACCGTGAGTTGTACTGCACATGTTTGCTTTGCTTTGTTGATCTTATAAGCCAAATTAGTCAGTTTAATACTTATAAGCAGAATTTAATAGGAAATGTGGTCAGAAAATGAAATATATTTTTTAATTATTTGTCCTGTCTGCTTTTTATGCCATTCAACTTTTACACTGCATCGTGTCAAATAGATAAATCATCTTCGTGTATAAATCTTAATTTTTTGTAAACAAGAAAATTGTTTATTAATGTTTCAAAGTCATAAAAAATATCAACAAAACTAAAGCTTCAGATTTCACATTTACAAAAAAGAGAAACACCTCATATGTTTATTTTAAGGGAAAAAAATACATTTTAAAACAATTTTTTTATGGAAACATTTTGTAAAATTAATTTTTCTTACAAGAAAAATATATAAAATAATAATAAAGGGTAATAAAATAATATAATAAAGGGAATATTAAGAAAGTTTTGTTTACAATGTGATTTTTGATAGTATAAACAAACAATTAAAGTTTTTATGTAACTAGAAATAGGTATGTACCTAGAAATTGCATCTTCAAAAACACTTCTCCTTCCACATAGTATTATATTTCATTAAATTTGTAACCATTTTTTTATTTATTTTATAATACTTATATCGATTTGCCTATTACATAATATAAACTGAATTAAGGATGTTGTTGCAATTAATAATTATTTGTTTTGTATATAAAAAAATATCCCTTACAAATAAATTTGGAATAAACAAGATTCCTCTGACAGTTAAGGAGGAAATGTTTGAGTTTTAAGTTGCAATATATCATTATATGAAGCATAATATTTAAATTTTTATTGTATAATGTTAAGGAATGTGTGTTCTGTAAAATAAATTTGAACCTATTCTAATGAGCAAATAAAAGTATTTGAAAATTTTATGTACTGCAGTTAGCCATTTTCAAAAAGGGGTGCAAGTTATTCACCAATGAATTAAATCTAATCACCAATATAATAAAGATTTTCATTATATCATGTAAGTATTAGTGTTTTTTAAGTTGATTAATTGTAATTAACTGAATTTCATTTCCTGTTAACATTCTTAAGATTGAAAATTGACAGCAGTATTTAATTTCAGATTGCATTGAAATTTCTGCAATGTTTTTTTTAATTTATTTATTATTACAATATGCTTTATCTCACTTTATGATTTTTAATTATTACATTGTTGTTTATTAACAATTCCTAGTCATTTTGTTAATTACTCATCTAATTTCTTATTGTTTTACTAAAAGTAAATTGTCCCTTTTTGTAAAAATGATCTAAAAAATTTATTTAATTGTTATAATTTTATTTACCAAGTGAATGTATATTGATTATTTTGTTTTAGATTCATTTTCATCCATTTAATTTGGTATAATTAGGCAAAAATCCTCTCAACAATACTTTTTATGATAACTCATACTTTTAGATTGATGATAAGTCATTTAACTACTGTATTTTCCTGTATATAATGCACAATGATGTATTATATGCAAGACCTTTTTTTTCCAAAAAAAAACAAAAAAAAGTGCATGGCACAATTTAAATTTTTTCAGCAAATAATATAAAATGTATACTGCTGGTAATGTGCTTTATAAAGTAAAAAATGTATTGCATGATTAAAAATATAATAAATTGTATAGAAAAAACTTTTATTATGGAAAAAATCTCATTGGATACATTTCATCACCAAATGCTATAAACAGATGCAAGCACACGATCAATCACCAGAAATGGTTCAACAACAGATCAGTGATCTTGTCATTTGGACTAAAGCCTCAAAGCAAAAGGCAGAATCGATTATAAAACATAGACTAAATCTTATTCCTTATATTTTCATTATGGTGAATCAAAAATAATGTGATCATAAATTGAGAATTAGCTGCTGTTGTCTTTTTCATTAACATATTCAGTATTTTTACTTGCATTCAAATATGGAAATGAAGTCCCTACCAACACCAATAAGGTTAATTATTTAGAAGTGGCCATTGATAATAAATTAAATTTGAAGTTACACATTGAATAAATAACAAACCATTTTTTAAACATGATAACAATTTGGGGAAGTGACACATCAGTCTTAAAAGTTTCCTTTAGAACTTTTGTAAAATTTTACTTACTGTTTTGAACCACTTATATTGGCAGAAGTCAAGTTTTACAGAAGTTGGAAACTACGAAATCAAATACTGAGTCTCATAATCGGAGCCATTAAATGGACACTGATGCTATGCTTTTATTAATAAACAATAAATTTATTAAAGAAGAGGCTTTACTACTGTATGAGAAATTAATAAGAATGGATGATCCTTTTTTATATGAATTACCCAACTGGTACTAGAAATTTGAAAACCCAAAACAAGTTAATTTAGTCTTTTCAAACTATATAAAATGTATAGAAGTTACCTGACAAAATTCAGGGAATTGCATAGCCATTATCCTTTGGAAATGGTAATGAAAGAAATGAACTTGTTCAAAAAGATACCTCTGCAGATGACTTGAAATGATGGGCATGAAGTAGCTGGTACTTAAGTGGTTGCATGTCTATAGAGATGTATTCTGCAGAGTCTGGAATTGTTTTAAATTTTCTCTTCATTTTAAGCTTTGGGAAAAATACAGAATACTTTTGAAGGAGAGGTGGAGGTCATCAGAATTACTCTGAAACAACTATTTGTCCTTAAAGATAAAATTACAAAAGTGGTTTTGCTCTCTAATTACGAAACAGTCATCCAGGGCACTGGCTCAGCTAATCTACCTTTATTGGATTAAATACATCAATATCAGAAAACTATACTATTTGCAAAAGCTGGTTTTGAAGACTGAGCATGTGGTGCTTCCTGGTCATTATGGAGTAAACAGGAACAAATAAACCGATTTTTTTGCTAGAAGAGTTTCAAGATTGCTTCAGCCAAGATGTTTAATAATGTCTTATGACTGCATTAAACTAAATACTAAACAAATTATGCATAAAAATTTTAAAATGAAGCTATTTAACCATTGCAGTCAAAAAGTAGAAAGTCAATGGTCTATCTGTTCCCAGTGTTCTATATCATGAAGTTGTTGCTCAGTTCCATCATGTTATGGGCCTGGGGGGGGCATTTCTATCTTTTAGGGAATTTTGACACTCAAACTACCCTTTTAGTAATATGGTTAGAGTGATGAATGAAGACCATCTTCATCATTGCTTGTCACTTCATGGTGACTCTGAGATATCATTTTATTGGAGAGCTAGACTATGTATAAAATTTCATTTCTTAAACTGTTATTTAATTATAATTATAAGGCATCTGTTTCTCACATCAGTATTAGTTATATTATAGGAATATTTTAAGTAAATAGATAACTTAATCACTGTTACAGGATAAAGCTTATGCATATTTAAAATTTATACTAAATTAAGGATGCAAATAGCAGTATTAAATTGCAACACAGTGTCATGAGAAAACCAAATTTTGTACTTTTAACAACTACGCCAAGTGAATTTTGAAATATTTTGTTTTTTATTAGAATTTGAAGCTCTCAAGTAACTTAGATTATTTCGATCAGTGTAAAATAAATAAAATGTTTTGATATTCCAGAAATAAGCATGGCACTTATAAAGTAAAACTAACTGAAATCACCAAGTTCACTTTTAGGTGGAAATAAAAATATGCTCAAAGCTTTATGAATTTCAAAAGAAAAAAAGGTGGAAATAATATAAATGTTAAAAATTCGTAATGTTTAATCTTAACTGTTTTTTGTTTAAATTGCCTTTTTAATATTTTAGAAACTCCTTTAAACTACCAAGTCCTTACTAAAATTATCTTTGTGATTGCATACTAGTGTAAACTAAACTGAAACCATAAACTTTGCCTTTAGTTCTGCAGTCTGTGGATTTAATTGCCAACCAGGATGCAAATGTTTCTAATAGTTTGGAATCTACTTTGAATTGTATTCATGTCATATTAATCATTGTGTACAAGAAATTTCTCTAAAATGACAAACATATTTATGTACTTAGCTTATAGATTTCTAGGTTTTTAAATTTTAGTAAAATCAGTAAAGATTTCTTTCAAAATTATATTAATCTTGTATTAATTTGAATGCAAAAATTTTAAAAATAATGAAAATTTTTATCCACATTAGAAAGAAATCTTTTTCGTCAAATTATTATTGTTATCCTAATTTACTTTTGCAGCAAATTAAAGTGAAACAATGTTAATTTAATTTAAAGCCAATAAATTATTCTAAAATGATGCCCTTTGGTAGTACTGTATTTTGTAATAACTTGATATTACTTTTAATTCAATCCTTTTTATTTCATTAAAATTTTTGAAATTGAATTTATTGTAATTTGAAATAAGTTTTGAATATATTATCAGTTAACTATTTACCATATAATTATTAAAATCATAAACTAAAATTTCACTTAAAATTCAACACTTATGCAATTTATAGAAATCTTTCTGACATAGAATCATTTCTTAGTAATAAAAGGCAAGTATTACATAAATCTCATATTTCAAACAAGCATTCATTTCTTTTAGTTCACAGTCCAATAGCAGACATGGCTCGCCAAATGCTTCGAGATTGTTGTTATGATTTAGGAGAAATAAGACAGTGCAAGGATTGTTACAGAACATCAAATGAAAAACGTGAAAAGTTCTGGTTCTGCCAACCTTGTGTTAGTAATTTATTATTAATTTAACATTTAATGCTTTTCTATTTGAAGCAAATCCTGAAATTAAAATTTATAAGCTTTTAGAATTAATTTATTAATGTAGTATTAAATGTTATGCAATATCAATAATAAAGCTATGATAATTAAATTTATAATACAAATATTTTTTAAAAATTTGTAAATTTATTGTTATCTGATGTAACAGTTAAAATTCATAATTTTCTTTTTTTCAAAATTGAATACTTTAGAAGGCAACACTATTAAAGCCTTAAAATTGTTGAAGAATAACTTTAGAGATTTTTCTTTTTGTCTTTCCATTGCTTTGATATTTTTGTTGAGGACTATTTAAACCATTTTATGCTTTTACAAAATGAAGAATTACATGTGGTTGAAAGCTTAATAATTTTGTTTTAAATTATAACACAAATTTAATGTAATAAGTCTTCCTAAATGAAATTGCTTGAAAAACATGCTGTAAAAAAATTCATAATATTAAAAATTAAGTATTTATATGTTTAGTGTTTACTCTCTTTAGAAGCTTTACATACACTAAATTTAAAAGTTTGCAATATTTAAATTTTTTTTTTTTTTGGATAATGATGTCTTAAATTATTAATTATGTCTTTAAATTAAAAATTATATATTTGAAATTATGTTGCATTTTTCATTTGTTATTAGAAAATGTTAATATGAAATATTTATTTCAAAAGTGAGTTGAAAATAGAATCTAGGACATTTTCTTTACTTTGTAAACATTTTTATAATTTAAAATGAATATTTCTGTCTAAAGAATTATTTTTCATGTTTTCAATTTTCATAAGGCTCTTCTGTTATTTTATTTTCAGAAATTATACCATTTTTGCTAAATTTCTTTTATTAATTATTAAATTCCCTTTGTTTAATAAATATTACCCATATTGCTTAATTTTATAATGCCACTCTAAGTCTGAGAACAGTAAAAATTTATGAAAACTTTAGATTGTTATTTGTTATATACCTGGAGTAATTAATATAGATGTTTAAGAAATGAACCAAATACAAAGAAATCAGATGCTTCCTTTTAAAAAAAATGAAAAGAAGAATTGAAAAAAAATTTTAGATGCACAATTATTTCATGATATTTAAAATATTTTCAGTGATATTAAAAATTTCTTTTTGTCCTAATTAAGAATATTTTGAAAAAAATTTCATTTGTTTAAGAACTATGCTGGTAATAGGTTTTAATATTTTATTAAAATGTAAAATTTTAATGTAGTATTATTTAAAATGTACATTGTATTTATTGATTTCATTTATGTTAAGTGCAAATGAAATATGATTTTTAGATTCTAAAAAAAATTACATTTAATTCTACCAAAATTGAAGGAAATTGAAATTTTAATTACTTTTAAACTATTATTCTGAAATACTAAAGTCACTTTCACAAACTTAAATTATTATAAAAATTTTATTTATAGTATTATAATTTTCAGTAGAAAGTCTGTTATCTAATTTTCTAAAATTATTTTCTTAAAAATATTTTTACTTGATTTGTTATTATTGAAGCCCAATTTTTGTCACTATCCAAAATCATTTAATATAAAACATTACGATGTAGAGTTTTAGTTTCCAAATACACTTACAACTACAGTATCATTAATTATTTCATATTAAAATTGAAACAATTGTGATAGCCTCTAATTATAATAGGACCAAAATATAAAGAAATAAGTGCATCCAATGAAATTGCTTTTCTTTGTACATTATTAAAACCAGCAATTCCAATTTAATTCACAACTATGTAAATTATTTTGGAATTTTAAGGTTTTGTATTAATAGATATTGAAAAGAAGGATTTATAAAAACTCAATTATATTTAATATAACTTTTCTATGTAAAATTACTGCATTTTTATTTTATAATTAGTTTTTTGCTATACAATAAATTTCAGTTAGTCATAGAAATGATAATAAATTTTTTTGTCTACTGCTTTTATATATATTAATTCTCTTGTAGTTTTAGTTTAGATGAGTTTTGAAGGATTTATCTCTCCCAAGCATTTAATTTAAAATATTTTAGCATTTATGTATTTACAAAAGATCAAAATTTTATTTTAGAACCCACCTCATGAATTAGTGTTTGCAAAGCAGAAAAGTTTTCCATACTGGCCAGCTAAAGTAATCCGAATAGATAATGGCTTATATGATGTGAGGTTTTTTGGTGGCTTACATCAAAGGTAGAATGAAAATAAATTTTTTTCTTGTGTACTTCCTCTTCAAGTTTGTTTTTATTTCTTGCATAAAATCTGAGTTATTGAATTTAAATGGGAAATGTTGTCTTTATTTTAGAGCAAATATCGAAAAAGAACATATAAAGCCCATAACAACTTCCTTGCAACAACTGCAATTAAAAAGAACTTCTGCATTAAATAAAGCTCTTGAAGAATTGAAACGTCATCAGATGCTTTTAAGTGGGGCTCCTAAAAAAGATGCTCGCAGATCTAAAGCAAGCAAAAATACTTCTCAACCACCATCTACAAACTCTTCCCGGTCCAATTCTGCTTCTAGACCAAGGTCAAGAAAGAATTCTGTATCTAGTGATGATGGATCTGAAATGGAAATTGATGATAATTCTTCCCAAGATGAATGTCCAACATCCTCATCACCAAAAATTCCTCGATTTAAAGTAAATAAAAAACGTTTTACTCATTTTCGTAACTATACAAAATGACTATGCACTTATTATTTGATATAACTCTCTGTGATAAAAAAGATATAGGAAGGAAATTATGCATTCAATAAATAAGATTTCAATTGACTTCATAGATATTTTGTAAAATTTAATATCAAATTTGTATTTTGTCAATTCTTTATAAATTATAGTTATTTTGTACTGAATTTCTTTTTAGGATGCTCCAACTCCAGAAGATCATAATGTAGTCTCTTCTTCATGTCAAGAATCATCTTCACCCTGTGCAAAAGTAACTGTGTCTACACAAACACATAAAAAAGTAAATGAGATATTTTGTTCGCTTATTAATTTGACATTTAAAATTTCTCTTTTGGATTGTAGCTATATAGTTTCCATTTGTGTCCAAATAGTTTCTTTCAAATTGCATGTGAGTTTTTGTCAGAATAATTTTGAAGTTATGAAGTGATTAATAAAATATATATTTCTGATTTAATATTATTATTTGATTATCTTTTTTGTTAAATTAAAGAATCAGTCCATGATGAATGATTTTAATATTTATTTTTGTGTTTAATATTTAATATTATAAAAAATTAACTATTATTATTTAGCATTAATTTTTTATTAAGAAGGGGAAGTTGTTTGTATTTTCAAGCTGCGTAATAAGTTTGTTTATGTTCACTGTACATATTGTTGTGTTCAAAAACCATTTCATTGATTGACCCTGGTATAATTTAAAATTTATAGTTTAGGGTACAATTTTCTTCCAAATCTCTATTGATTCAACTATTAATGTTCAGTGATCTGTGTAGAACAATTCAACCAGCCCATGTGATGGATGACTACAGAATTTTTTAACAGTTTGCATTACATTTCTTTTGTAACCTTGATGATTATTTATGCTGTATCAAACAGTCAGTTGAATCACATACTAATCAAGATTGCTTGATCAGACATTCTGATTGACACTTTATTTACAACAGGTAGGGTAGAGCTTATGTTTACCATCAAATAAAAAGATAAGGAGGAAAGCATCTGTATGCTCTAGGGCTTCCCACATCTGAAGGTAGAAGACCGACTTAGCACTATTCCCTGTTAGTGTTAGCTGCAAAAAATGCCTTTCACAAGTGGGTGCTTTTCACACCTAGCGTGGCCCTACCAAAAATGAAAAAAATCAACCTTCTTCAGCCATTCCTTCCAGGAATATCTCCTTGCTATGATGAGGTCACTAATATAACTTAATGGAGAAAATAACAGAACTTAACTGTCCTTTCTGTATAAAAAACATAATTTTCCATTTCATTTCAAAAGGATTCATAATGCTATGTATTTTCTTGTTTTTCAAAAATAATTTTTTTTTTTTTTTTAAGTTTCAATTACATTTTAAACAGTTTTTTATGCTAGGAAGTATCATCACCATGTCTTTGTTTTCTTCATCTATTGTTGATGCAATTTTTTATCAACAATAATGTGAAATAAGTTCATTATAAGTTGGATTTTTAACACATTGTGTGTCATAATTGCAATGCATTTGTTAAAACCACCAATGATTTATTTTAAAATTTCTTTGGTTATTTATTTTTAACTATACATGTTATCAATCTTCAAGCTTCTCAAATTTTTCATCACAAGATCGATCTAAATAATTTAACACCCAATTTTTTTTTTATATATATATATTTTTTATTTATTTCCTTTAAGTATTTTTCTTTTTTATTTCTAGCAATATTGCATGTTTCCCCCCCCCCATCTTGTTTAGTGACAAAGATGTAATTCTTGTATGCAAATTTGATTTGCATTGATGAAAAATCGATAATGTTCATTTTTGCCCTTTCTTTCATCAGAAGCTAAATAGATAGCCCTCCACCCAGCAAAGCACCCTGCCTTCTCATATGTGGGTGATAATTAATAATCTTAAGTTAAATCATGAGATTTTAACTTTCTGAGCAGTGTGAATATTACTTTCTCCTAATTATCCCA
Source organism: Latrodectus hesperus (assembly GCA_037975125.1). Classification (NCBI taxonomy): domain Eukaryota; kingdom Metazoa; phylum Arthropoda; class Arachnida; order Araneae; family Theridiidae; genus Latrodectus; species Latrodectus hesperus. Next base: position 18,712,000 of record CM075861.1, read on the forward strand.
TCACTTAAGCAGAATTAGGGCACTGAACCCTAGATTGACATCATTTAGTTGAATGGTATTGTTGGCTCGGTATTCCACCTTACTCCCATCTGTCAAAGTTGAACAGAAACACTGAAGATTTTACATCTACAAGTCTGGGTTCTACAGTAATGAATGTTTTAAAACGAATTCTTTTTAGAACCATGCTAGGAAAAATATTTGCTGAATTTATTGGCATTGGTTTTAGGCATTAGACCATGGGTTCTGAAACTTTTTTTTTCTCGTGGACCGCTTTTAAAGTTTTACTATTTTTGGTAGACCCCCTGCTGCTGCATTTCTGCTATATTCTCAAAACTCCTAAAAAATACCACCTTAAATTGGGGGTGTAAGAAAAAAAGTATCACATTTTCTTGTGTCCTATTTATTAAAATAATACTTGTGGTAATACAAAATTATAAACATTATTACAAACAATCAATAATTGAAAAAAATCAACATTGAACTCTGAAATGTAAATCAACAATAAAAGATAGTCATACTTTTAATGAGACGGCATGCGGGCGGCACTTTGCAAGTCTCTATGTAGTGTACACTTGTACTATTATCTATTGTTCTATTCAATTCTGTGTTTGAACTGAATCTCAAATATTTTTGAGTACCTACCTAGTGAATGATGCTACCTGTGCCTAAGTTAGTAGGTAAATCCAAGCCAAAATTTTTGTTCTTCATTATGAAAACCAGATAATTTTTCGTGGATCCCCACTTATAACTTGAAAACCCCTGTTTTCTTTTCACCTCTACGTGGACTCCTATGTGGTCCTGGGGGTCCACCTGGACCACTTTGAGACAATACTGAGTGGTAGCTATAATGGAGGGGTCTAATTAGTGTTGGATTGTTATATCGAGCTTTGAAAATTTGTATCTATATCATAAGCAGTTATTAATCATGGAAGAATGCATTTTCTAATCTTATTAGAAAATAGTTGTATCTTATGATAGAACTTAGCCCTTTCTAATGGAAATAATTTTGTTTGTAATAAAATTGTTTTGTTTGTTAATTTTTAATAAAATTTGGTTATCTAATTTATGTGATTCTTTAATACAAGTTTATCCAATTAGATTGAAAGTTTATATTAAATAATTGAGCTTTTGTGTAATTCTGCCGCTGAAACTACATGTGTGATAGAAATAAAAAATTGGCACCTATTTATGTTCAAGTATTATATTTAGAAATGAGATATTAAATTTCTACACTATAAATAGTAGGCAAATGTTGTTATTATTATTGTTATTCTATATATATATAATTTGATATCATATAAAGTAATTTAAGCTAAAATAATTATAAAATTTATTATTAAATTAGAATAAATTGTTATTAAAATTCATTTAGATTCTGTTTTTATTAAAAAAAATCTTACCTTTTGGGCAGGGGATTTGCCTTAGTATTTTATCTACTTTATTAATATTTATAATAGAACTTTCAGTTTTTTCCTTTTTTTGAAAATGCAACTTCAATATTATATATATATTGTTACAAATTTATAAATAATGATTATATTTGTCTTAAAATATCTCAGACAGATCAGAAATTCTCACATTTTGGGCAAAAATTGCGGTATTTAGACGTGTTGTAGTTTAAAAGCGGATTTCCTAATGATTTGGCGACATGTTGGCGAGATTCTTGGCGACTTGGCGACGGTTGGCGAGATTCTTGGCGACTTGGCGAGAAATCGATACTTCTGGAAACATCCATCACCTAAGCTCTAGGACCAATATTTTTCGAGATAGCCTAGAAGCTTCCAGAACCTTGGCGAAATTGGTAGATTTCTCCGCCAAGTCAGGTATAAATACCGCAGCCCGACATGGAAGAGTAGAGTTTTGTGAAGACAGTCAGTGAGTGAAGACGATTAGTTGTGACTGCTAGTTGTTCTCTGTCTGAGGTATTTGAGACCTGTGATTGGAAGCTGTTTTTTTATTATATCTGACGAATTGTAGCTGTATAATTGTGACTGTTACAGCGGGAATTTCGTTTATTTAGTGAAGTTCTTACGAATAAAAGTCTTGTGTTCATTAAGTGGTTGCTTTATTCAACTCTCAATCGACACGAACCTGTGAAGCTCGGTACAACTGGTGTCAGAATCGGGGTTGAAGAGTTGATGCAGCGTGTCACAAGAAAAATGGATATGGATTTAATGAAAAGTCTTCTCGAAAAATTAGCGGAGCAGATGGCTGAGATGAAAGCTGGACAAGAAGATATGAAAACCGAGATGAAAGCTGGACAAGAAGAGATGAAAACCGAGATGATGAAAGAGATAAAATCTGGACAGGAGGAACTTAAGAAGGACATTGTAAGTGTTAAAGAAGAATTCTCCAACATCATTCAGGAGAAGATGAATGCAATGGAAGATAAGGTAACTTCAGTTGAAACTAAAGTTCTGGAGATAGAAGAAAACGTTGAAGTAGCATTAGACAATATGAATAAGAAGATTGAAAGCTTGGAGAAGCAAATATCAAACAAACATGAGGAACCCAACGTGACATTTGTGCCTTCCCTAGCCAATATTAAACTCTCAACATTTGATGGGAAATCATCCTGGCAAGTATACAAGACCCAGTTTATGATGGTAGCGGAAGCTAATGGATGGAATCCCCGAGCCCAAGCTTTTCACCTGGCGGCTTCTTTAAGAGGAGACGCGGCTGACATCCTCGAGACGCTTCCGGAGGAGCAGAGGCACGATTTCCAAGCCCTATCGAGTGCGCTTGAGCTGCGGTTTGGAGATAAGTGCACTAAAGAATATAGCAGACTACAGTTAAAGTCCCGCTATCAAAAAGCGGGTGAAAGTCTTCAAGAATTGGCTGCCGATATTCAGCGACTTTCCCATCTAGCATTTTCGGACTGCCCAGCTGAGACACGTCAGGATCTGGCTCTCCATCACTTCATCGATAGTGTGAGGGATCCGGAGATACAGAAAACACTTAGACTCGCCGATGTCAAAGATATTGGATCTGCCCTAGTCTACGCACATAAGATAGAGGCTGCCCAGCAGGCCGCGCGTAAAGACCGGCACTCAATCAGAGCCGTCTCTACTACTGATACGGACTATGATCTCAGAAAGCAAATCGAAGATCTGCGGCGAAAATTCCGTAACTTAGAATTGAGTAAAGGTGGCAGAAACACGAAAATTCAGTGTTGGACTTGCGGTGCAGTCGGACACGTTCAGAGAGACTGCCCGAAACGAAAAAATGGTGGAAATGATCTTCCACCACAGCAGGGAAACTAATATGTGGCCATCTCGCGGGGCGGAGATGTCCAGAGAGTCAGAAGCCCCATTTCAAATTGTTTCACATTTCTTCCGTAAGTAGCGGCGACAACGGACTTTTCGTTATGGGACATGTCAACGAAGTTCCCTGCAGAATGATAATCGATACTGGAGCCAACGTAACTATCATTAGGACAGATTTGGCTCGCAAACTTGGTGACAAACTCATCTGGACGCCGCCCTGCATTACCCTCCAAACTGTGACAGGTGACAAGATTAAAGTGCATGGAAAAATAAATCTAAACATTGCATTTGGGAATGCCGTGTACCATCATATGGCATATGTCGCTGATATAAATGACGAATTTATTCTCGGATTGGACTTTCTCAAAGAAAACCATTTCAAGTTAGATTTTAAAAATAATGAACTACACTCATGTTCTGAAGACATAGCGATTTTTAAGACGAAATATTCAGATATTAAAACAGTCCATCATATAACTGCGAAGAGTGAAACAACATTACCACCAAGAACTGAGACAATAGTTTGCGGAGCTCTTTCAGAAGATAATAATTTTCATTATGGATTGACTGAATATCCAGATTCCGACAATAGCGTTAAAGGAGTACTAGTGGCTTCTTCACTCGTCGACCTTTCACGAAATGTAATCCCGGTAAGAGTTGCTAATCTAAGTAATAAGGTAAAACTTATAAAAGAAGGAGAAGTGCTAGCGACTTGCACTCCAGTGACCTGTATTAACCGAAATTGTCAAGCCACACTATCTGAGCCTCCTGACACTCTAATTAATGAACTCCTTCAGAGAGCAGAGTTAGATGATAAACAGAGGAATGCTGCAAGAAATTTATTATTAGAATTCGGAGATCTCTTTTCCAAGAAATCAGATGATGTTGGGCGAACCAAATTGACGCAGCACCGAATCAATACAGGAAATCATCCACCCATTAAACAACATCCGAGAAGATTGCCATTCGCTAAGCAGGAAGAGGTGGATAATCTTCTGATGGAAATGCAGCAGAATGACATTATTGAGCCATCAGAGAGTCCTTGGGCTTCGCCTATTGTTTTAGTTCGGAAGAAAGATGGTTCTACCCGATTCTGCGTTGACTATCGTCGGTTAAACAACATCACTAAAAAAGATAGTTACCCTCTTCCTAGGATTGACGATACACTTGATGCTTTATCCGGAAAACAATGGTTTTCGACTTTGGATCTCAAGAGTGGTTATTGGCAAGTAGAGATACATCCTGAGGATCGAGAAAAGACTGCATTCACCACAGGACAAGGACTTTGGCAGTTCAAGGTTATGCCATTTGGGCTTTGCAATGCACCTGCAACGTTTGAGCGCCTGATGGAGACAGTATTACGAGGACTTTCCTACGAAGCCTGTTTGGTATATTTGGACGATATCATTATTGTAGGGCGCACATTCGAAGACCATTTAAGAAACATCCGAAAGGTGCTGGAAAAATTAAAAATGGCCAACCTGAAGCTGAATCCTTGCAAATGTAATTTATTCCGACGTGAAGTAAGCTATCTGGGACACATTATTTCTGCTGAAGGTGTAAGAACAGATCCTGAAAAGATCTCCGCAGTCAAGGACTGGAGTCGTCCAAAAGATGTCCACCAATTAAGAAGTTTTCTTGGACTATGCACATATTACAGGAAATTTGTTAAGGGTTTTTCAAGTATTGCCAGACCTCTTCACAAGTTGACAGAAGTTAAACAGAGATTTCTATGGACAGATGAATGTGAGAAAGCTTTTAAGCAACTGAAGGAGGCGTTGACATCTTCGCCCGTTCTTGCATATCCCCAGCCCGAAAAATTATTCATTTTAGATACGGATGCCAGCAACGAAAATATCGGAGCTGTTTTGTCGCAAGAAATTGATGATAAAGAATGTGTCATTGCTTATTGGAGTAAATGTCTATCGAAACCAGAGCGGAATTACTGTACAACCAGGAAGGAATTGCTGGCAATCGTTAAAGCCATAGAACATTTCCACCATTATCTCTATGGAAGAAAGTTCTTGCTCCGGACAGATCACGCATCCTTAACCTGGCTTTTGAATTTTAAAAATCCGGAAGGACAGGTAGCCAGATGGATTCAACGACTCCAGGAGTTTGACTTTGAAATACGTCATCGCAAAGGAACTCTTCATGGAAATGCTGATGCACTATCAAGGAAACCGTGTAATGAAAGCTGCCGATATTGTTCTAGAGTAGAGAAGAACTATCAGTTGAGTAAATCCTTCGGTACGCCAAGTTACTGTTTCACCTCCACCGAAACCAGACCCATGGAGTGATAAAGGACTTAGAGAAGCCCAAAAAGAAGATTCAGATATAAATCCAATTTTAGAATTAAAAGAATCTTCCAGTATGAAACCAAGTTGGCAGGATATCTCCACCTACAGTCCTGCGACTAAGCAATATTGGGCTCTTTGGGACTCACTCCATATAAGAAATGGTGTCCTATACAGGAAATGGGAATCCGATGATGGACGTAATTTCAAATGGCAGCTTGTTCTTCCAAAATCAAGAATTTCAGATGTTTTGAAAGAATTGCATAGTAGCTCCACTGGAGGCCACTTTGGAGTAATGAAAACTCTACAGAAGGTTCGAGAACGCTTCTATTGGAGCAAAACGAGACAAGATGTAGAGAAATGGTGCCAATCTTGTGATGATTGTGCGGCACGTAAAGGACCAAAGAAACGTAGCCGAGGAAGGTTGCAGCGGTACAACGTAGGAGCACCTTTTGAGCGGATAGCATTGGACATTTTGGGTCCTTTACCACGATCTTCAAATGGCAACAAATACATACTAGTTGTCATGGACTACTTTACTAAGTGGCCTGAAGCGTTTGCAATCCCCGATCAAGAGGCGACTACAGTAGCCGAGGTTCTAGTGCATCAATGGGTTTCCAGATTCGGCACACCCTTACAAATCCATTCTGATCAAGGGACAAATTTCACCTCTGTTGTGTTTAAAGGAATGTGTCAAATTCTCGGAATAGACAAGACGCAGACCACGCCACTACACCCACAATCGGACGGCATGGTAGAGAGATTTAACAGAACCATCTTGAATAATCTCTCACTTATGGTTTCCAGAAATCAGCAAGATTGGGATTTGAAGCTACCGCTGTTTCTGCTTGCATATCGCAGTGCTGTCCATGAGACTACCGGATATACTCCTTCACAGATGCTCTTTGGTCGCGAACTTCGTCTCCCTTGTGATCTTCAGTTTGGTCGTCCACCGGATACATCTTCATCGCCAGAGGAATACCTTCGAGACCTTCAGGCACGTCTTGAAGATGTCCATAACTTCGCTCGAGACCGAATCAACCTGACAACCGAAAGAATGAAGACAAGGTATGACACAAGAGCGACAGGACATGAATTTCAAGAAGGTGACAAAGTTTGGTTGTGGAACCCGATTCGACGTAAAGGACTTTCTCCAAAGTTGCAAGCCAACTGGGAAGGTCCCTACACAGTCCTAAAAAGACTGAACGACGTCGTGGTTCGTATAAGAAAATCATCTTCTTCAAAACCAAAGGTAGTTAGTACATTATGATAGATTAGCTCCTTATCGTAATGTAGAGTAAAAATTAGTAGACCATGGTCTCTTTGTAAATAGTATAGATAATTTTCATCTTTTCTATTTTCTTGTATTTTTAGTTGCTTGTGTATGTAATGTGCTCTGTATCCTCTTGAAATGTAAATTCTCTTATATTAAATTTGGCCTCCTATCAGGGGATTGTACTGCCCGGGACGTGCAGTCCTTGAGAGGGGGCAATGTTACAAATTTATAAATAATGATTATATTTGTCTTAAAATATCTCAGACAGATCAGAAATTCTCACATTTTGGGCAAAAATTGCGGTATTTAGACGTGTTGTAGTTTAAAAGCGGATTTCCTAATGATTTGGCGAGAATCTTGGCGACTTAGGTTGGCGAGATTTTTGGCGACTTGGCGAGAAATCGATACTTCTGGAAACATCCATCACCTAAGCTCTAGGACCAATATTTTTCGAGATAGCCTAGAAGCTTCCAGAACCTTGGCGAAATTGGTAGATTTCTCCGCCAAGTCAGGTATAAATACCGCAGCCCGACATGGAAGAGTAGAGTTTTGTGAAGACAGTCAGTGAGTGAAGACGATTAGTTGTGACTGCTAGTTGTTCTCTGTCTGAGGTATTTGAGACCTGTGATTGGAAGCTGTTTTTTTATTATATCTGACGAATTGTAGCTGTATAATTGTGACTGTTACAGCGGGAATTTCGTTTATTTAGTGAAGTTCTTACGAATAAAAGTCTTGTGTTCATTAAGTGGTTGCTTTATTCAACTCTCAATCGACACGAACCTGTGAAGCTCGGTACAATATATATATATTTGCATTTCTAGTTATTGGCTTCTTTGATTCCACCAAAACCTCCTAAACCTGAAGAAAAAGAAGTTATTCCATGTGATTGTGAACAGAAATACAGTAAAATGTTTAAGGAATTTAAAGAAAGGCTTGAAGCAGAACATAAAGAAGAAAAAGAAAGATTATTGAGAGAACTTGCAGAAAGGGTAATATAATTAACTTCAGTAATTTTAATAATTTAATTTTGTTTGTAATTAATTTTATTTTTATGTAATTACTTGCACTCATTTAAAATATAAGTGATGTTTTTAATACAAGCAAGTAGAAAATATTGTGAAATATTGATATTATCAAATTAGTTTGGTAACAAAAATGCTCCACCCCATTTTTTAATGCTATTAGTTTGTAAGGTTTGCATAAGGAGAAGAAAAAATATTTGTTTTGCATTTTTAGTCAATTTCTTTAACATTACCATTTCTATTCATTATTAATTTATTATGTTTTTTTCTATAAAGGTTTGAAACAACTACTTTAGGTTATTTTAGAGGAATTATTTTGTGTAAATGAGGATTAAAGTAGTAGTAAAGTAGCCATGAGATTTTACCATCTGTTTATACCCATATCATTTAAATTTTGGGAATCTCATTTTTTTAAAATATTGCTTTAATAAAAATTGTTAAATAGACTTTTTTGTCAAATTGAATTAGGATTAATCTAAGTTCGTGCAGCTCCTTGAAACTCCTGGAATTTTTACTTGATGCCTTGAAAATCATAAATTACTCCTGGAATTTGTATTTAATGTAATGCCTTTATTTTTTGTTTAAAAATATAATTTTTGTAAAGTTTTTTTTTTAATATTTTAAAGTTTTCCATGAAATTGTCCAGAAACAAAATTTATATTACCTCTAAATAGTGTTACATTCAATATTTGACTGTATTTATAACTTTTGACTAAAATAAAGATCTAATTTAGCCACAATAGTTTCATAATGATCCAGTTCAGTCAAGACAGGATGTAGTGTTTAATTATCTGTGTGAAGTGAAAAGTAATCACCAATGAGATTGTTATGTATTGTAATCGAGGGGAGGGCTGATTTTAATTGATTCTTTTTCTATTAGTTTGTTTTTATATTCTATAAAATTCTCTGTATTAATATTTAAATCATTAGAATTTTGAGTTAAAATGTACTTTCCCTATCTTCCTTGTCGAAAATTTCTTATTTCAGTGAAATGTATTGATGAGGAATTTAATCGTTTTAAAGATAAAATAAATACTTTTTATTTTTTAATTTTCTCTTACACTTCTCTCGTAATCAAGCATCTATTGAATGTGATTTTTCAGCGAACAAAAATTTGATAATAGAAAATTTAAATAATATATCAGTTGTAGTTAAGAGCATTATTGATGATCACATCCGAAAAGTATGACAAGTCAACGTTATAATAGTTAGTAATGACCTACTTTGTTTTGCTGCTGGTGCCAGCCAAAAATATAAATCATTTTTAGATGACTTAAAACAGTAAAAAAAGGAAGAAAAGAACCCGATAACAGAAGAAAAGCAAAAATTATTTCTTGAAAAAACTGTTGAACTGAAAATCAAAATAAAGGTTTTGGAAGATAACATATATAGATTTATACCCCCCTCCTTCCAATAAAATTATCACTGTGTTTATTATAACAGTACTGTATGTATTGTTAAACATTACTGTAATGTAATATTTTGAGTAATTATTTGATTAAAATTATTTCGCTTTTTTTAATAAATAGCCTTTGTTTATCTAGTTATACATATGTTTTTATAATTTAATAATTATTAATTCCAGTTAATAAAATCATATAAATAGTTCTATAACATTTCTTTCTAAAAACATCATGAAAACTCAAACATTAATCACGTTTTTATTAATCAAAATTACAATTTTAATTATTTTGAATTAAGGCTGATTTTTTTCTACTAGAATATAATAAAAAATAATTTATACATTGTGTAAGCCTTTAAAAACTACATAGAATTTATATTGCTGCAAAATTTAATTTGGATTGTTTTTCTATAAATGCTTTATAATACTCGAGACATTCAAAAAATAAGTTGCATAAATCAATGTAAGTAAAAAAAAAAATTCTGAGAAGTTCGCTATGATACAATATGATACACAAACAACACTCTATTTCTCTACATAATCTCAGTTGCTGCACACTTTTGTCAGAATATAGCACAAATCGCTGGATGCTTTGACAATAGAATATTGCTCTTTAGTCCTTAGGCCAGCTTAGAACAGCTATTTAAACCTGGCCATTGTTGGAAAATTGCCTTTCACCAAAATATTCTTTGAAATTGCTGAACACATGAAAGTCGCTGTTCTCCAGGTCATTACTGTTGGGTGAATGCTTCCAGACCTCCCATCTAAAACTGTGGAGCAAATCTTGTGCTGTCTGAGCCTTGTGAAGTCTTGTATTGTTGTGCAAGAATACAACACTTTACTAAACTTTTTAGGTAGCTTTTATTTCACAGTTTTGCACAATCCAGTTGGTAAGTTATGTTGGAATGAGAACTGCCAACAGATTTTTCCAACTGCTGTGCAATATGTATGATGCTCAGTCTGCGATTGGTGAGAATAATGCCTTCCAATCACTCCATCATATCCTATGTGCTCACCATTATTGGGCTTTCTTTGCCTTTCTGCATTGTTTAAGTCTTTGAACTACTGGCATCATTTCACCAATGCTAGGTGTAACTTAGCTTGTGAACTAGACACTGCCCATATTTCACAATGAATCTCCGTACTCATTAAATATTTTGCCCACAAAAAAACTTAATATTCTGCAGACTTCAACATTGGAGTTAATTTCTATCTGACATGCCATTTATTTTTCATACTTTGCAGAAATGATTCAAACTATCTTAAAGAAATTTTTACAGTTGGAAGCCATGGAACTTCATTATAGTCTGCTCTAGCTTCGCTCTTCTTTTACAATGATTTCATTTCTGGCGGAACAAGTGTAACTTGTTTCTGAAAGCTTTATTTAATTATATAGTTTTAATATAAATATAACTAAATTCTGTTTAAATAGTAAAATATCTGAGGAAGTAATGGTTTATACCTCAGAAAATGATACTTTTTTATTGATTTCACCTGAATTATTCAAATTGTCTCCAAAATTGATAATAAATTTTGTACTAAGTGATATAAATTTTTAATTACATTGTGTTTTTAATTTACTAATTTTATGTTGTGTTTCTAAAACTAAGGTAAAATACCTTTCTTATTTGAATGTTTATAAATCAATAAGATTGAATTTAATTTTACAGTTACGCCATGACTTTGAAGAAGAGAAACAAAGAGTTGTTGCTGCTGCAATGGAAAAAGTGGAACTTGATTTGGTTGAAGCCAAGAGGCGCTCTGAGGAGCAACTCAGAAGTGCCCAACAAATGGAGATATCAGATATGGTGGAGCGTCATAGGCTGGAACTTTCAGAAACAAAGAAAAAACAATGGGTAAAATTATTTTCATGATATAATAAAAAGAGATGCTAACCTTCCAACTTTTTATTTTTCTAAATTATTGTAATATTTTAGGAGAAGGGTTAAATAATTGATATTAATGTTCACATATACAAAGTTGTCATTTCATTATTGAACTTAAGGTATCAAAATTAAGAATGTGATACAAATGAATAGATTTTAAGATTAATTATATGCATTTTGAACAAGAAATAAACTCTTTAAAAAGTTTAATAAATACCCCTTTAAAAGCTTATGTAGCTTAATCAATCATTGACTGAGTAATATATTGCTTATCAATAGAGAAGTATTAGGTTGGTGCGTATGAAATGTCGGATTCTTAAGTGATTGTATAAAACTGCATATCTTTCTTCAAAAGCTGTTTATTCAATCAAAGTATGCTCCATTCGCTTCAATACACTTCTCCCAACGAGATTTTAAAGCGTAGATGCCTGTCTTAAAAAAATTTTGGTCTTTAGAATTAATAAACTCTGATATCGAGTTTTTAGACTGTCTTCATTTTCATAGTGTTTGCCCCTTAAAAACAGCTCTAAATGCTTGAAAAAATGAAAATCGGTCGGCGAGAGATCCAGTGAATATGGTGGATGCTGCAATGATGAGCATACGTTTAACCGATCCAGCTTGTTTCGCTCTGTCAGTGCGTGCGGTACCCACTTGTCCATCTTCTTAACCTTGCCAATCTCAGAAAGGTGTTTCAATATCGTTGTATGGTCAACTTTCATCCTGATAGCAAGTTCCCTCGTGGATACGGCTGGATCCGCTTCCACTAGAGCCTTCAGGTCATCATTCTTCACAGACGTTTTGGGTCTTCCGCGCAGCTCATTTTGCAGTGAAAAATCGCCAGTCCGAAATTTTTCGAACCAACGCTGCACTTTCCGATCGTTAACCGTATTCTCCCCAAACGCTTGGTTTATGTTGGGTGCAGCTTTTGCAGCACTATTACCAAGTTTGTACTCATATAAGAAAATGACGCGAATGTTGGCAGAATTCATATCGGCAATAAACTCAAAAGAAATAAAAAAGGGAAGACCTTCGAGAAAACCTATTTTGCTGAAATGAGTCTCTGGCAACGGACAATACGAGTATGAATGAGGTTATGCCAAATACAAAAGTATAACGAAAACAGGGAGGAAAACGTCCGCATGTAAAGAGAATCCGACATTTCATACGCACCAACCTAATAATTCATTTGATGTTCCTATTTCTTGTTATGATAAAATAATCCTTACTGGATTCTCAACTAATTTCTCATTTTTTTTACCTTAAATTATCATTCAATGCAAATATTTGTATTCAGAAATTTAAATATTTTTATAAAAATGTGTAACATCACTAGCACTAAGGTAAAAAAAAATATAGAAAGATTGTTTAAAAATACAATCCTAATGCTTTTATTTTTAATATTTAAGTATAAAAATTTCTGTCTCATTTTCATGCAAAAGAAATACCTGACAATTTTATTAAAGCCTACAGTTGACAGAACTTTCGTTTCTAAATTTTTATATTTTGCATTAGTATGTTTTTGTGTAGGCTAGAGGGAGACATAGTTCTGTTGCCTTTTTATTCCTTTCTTTTGTAAGTGAAATTCAGCTGTTGCCTAACCTTTAACTATATATATTATTTTACTTTGATTGCTGTCTTATATTCTTATTTCTCAAATAAAAGGTTATGATTAATATATTATTTGAGGCATAAATTTATTACATTATATAAATCATGAGATTTATAAGAGAATAATTTTAACTAGCATTGCAAAAATAATTATATTCATCCATATGAAAGTGAAAGCATTTACCGTATTTACGCAAATCTAATGCGCATGGTTTTTGGCCAAATGTAGTATTCAAAATTGGGGTGCACATTAGATTCGAGTGCAAGATCAGCAGTTCGCCGATAACGTCAACCAAATTTAAATCGTTAAATGGATTACTATATTTCTCAACTACATTTATCATTGACACATTATTGCATAGAGAATACATATTGCAGAGTACGTAGTCATGAAAGGGAGGGCAAGCAAAGAAGAATGTCGTATAATGCTACTTTCAAACGTAAATTAGTTCTTTATGCTGAAAAAAATGGCAATAGAAAGGCAAGTAGAGTGTTCAACAAATGGGTGCAGACTTCCTCCTTTCTTATTCTTCAAACAGAAAACGTCCCCTAAAACCCATAAGAATGAAAAGCTGTTCCCAGATGATGTTCTGATTTGAAACCAGGAGAAGGGCTGGATGACGGAATCATTAATGCTTGATTGACTCCGAAATGTATGGGAACGTTGTCCCGGTGGACTCTCCAATCCACCATCAATGCTTTGAACATATTTCGTGGTCATCTCATCGACGACATAAACAAGATGCACAGCCTAGGCAGTGATCTTGTTAGCATTCCTGAGGGAATGATGTCTGTGCTACAACCCCTGGGCGTTATTATAAATAAACCTTTTAAGGGGTACGCTCAGGCGAAGTACGAAAAATGGTTTGGTGAGCCAAACCAGGAATCGGTCCTGACAAGAAAAATTAAGCGTACTACACCGCACATTGTTGCACACTGGATTTCTGCTGCCTGGATAAGCATCGAAGCAACAATGATTGTGAAATCTTTCAAGAAATGCTGCATTTCAAATTAATTGAATGGTAGTGAAGATGACGTGCTCTGAAACGATGATGATGAGGAAAGAAGAAATGAATCTGCTTCTGATGAACAGCGCTGCAAGGACTCCAGTGATGAAAACATTAGGGAATAAAAACGTTTACTATTAATCAGTGATTGTAGAAACTTTTAGCTAGATAGAAATGTTACGATTTATTTCATGTTCATATTTTAGGATAGGTACCGTATATACCGTAGTGGTAATTAACAATGTTTGTTTCACATAATAGCCCATTAATATGGATTGATAGTTTATAAATCCATTGTTGTATAAAATGAGATTCAATAAATTCCTCATACCATTAATGCGCATTACATTTCCCAACAAGCAATTTTTTTATTATTTAAAGTTTTAAAATGGGAATGTGCATTAGATTTGTATAAATACGGTAATTGTATTATTCAATAAATATTTTTATAGAAAATATCTTAAACTGTTCATAATTATTTGGGAAAGTCATTTTAATTTATTTATAATTGTTTTGGTTAATACACTTTTAAAGCAATTGTCCATCTTATTTTTTTTTATTTTCCCAATTCTCTTCAATTTTTTCAATTTACTGAATAATTTAGAAATGCATCTTCATTGTATGCACTATTAGTAACAAAACATTTTGAACTAAATAGTTTTATTTATTGAAATACGGATAAATATATTTAATGTTGTAATTTGTTGACTTTTTGATTTTTGAAACCACAGTTCTTGGACACTATGATGAAAATAAAACTTTACTTTAAAAAATCCAAGTCTTGTAAAGTTTTTGTAATTGTTCATTTTTAATATTTGTTGAATTCAGATTAAATTAGTCTTGTGGCTGTTATTCTGTTTTAAAAGAATAACTTTTCAGAAGAGTTCTAGTAATTAGGACTATTTTTAAGATTTTAGAATTATTTTCAAAAGCAATTTTTGAACTTATTCTAGGTAAAATTGATTCTTTGTTATTTTTGTTTAATTTGTTCTTTGTTATTTTTAATCAAACATACATGTTTCATTTATTTATTTTTGTTATCTCATAATCAAACTTCTTCTAAATGTGTCTTTTTATGAATGATCAATCAATGGTAAAAAATTCAAAATGAATGTCTTAAGTGTTATTGGTATCACTTCTAAAATTTTATAGGAGTTATTAATGTGAGATGGTAAACAAAGTTCTGTTGCTTTTTCAAGTAAAATTTTATATTTAAATGAACAAACATGAGATAAATAAAAAGATAATATTGGAGAAACTTAAAGCTATACTTAAAGAAATTAATGATCCTCAGATTAAAAAAATAAACATTTCAAAAATAAATCTAAAGAACTTCAGGAATCCTTAAATTCTTCCAACACATTGAAAGATGGACAATAATAAAGTTTAAAAATGTGTGTCATCATGAAATTTTAGGAAAACTAAAATTATTATATTAAAATGCAACCATCTGTTAAATAATTGACCAGGTAAGTTTAAGATATTCCCGAAGTAATAGTTGAGTAATTTAAAAATTAGAGAAATAGTTCTCTGCACTTTTATATTAAATAACAATGATTAGAATAAAAAGTAGTGATATCATTTAAATTAAAATTTTATGTAAGTGATAATTATATATGTTTAGATTTATATTTCGTAACTTAATACTTTTAAAATAAACCATTTTATGTCAAAAATATTTGTATTACTTTAGCAAATATATATCACTACCGTTACTTAAAAATAAAATTGTAAGTATAGTATACATATATTTGCAAATCTGTGTGATCAAAAGTAAGAATCAACATTTTTACACAATAAGTATTAATCGTTCAATTTGTGAATACCAACACTTTCTGGGAATATCTAGTATGGCATTTGGAAAACTTAAAAAATACTGAATTTGTTTCTTGAGAATCTATACAAATCTTGATCTTTTATCTTCTTTACTGTACTATAGTACAGGAGTGGACCATGATTTGGTATATAGTGTTGCTACAAACTTGTATCTGTATATCAGATTGTATTATCTAACAATCCTATTTAGGTCCCCCTCTGGATCTTGTGTTCAAATGCTTCCAGTTTATAATTCTTCTCAAATGCCCATTTTTATTTATTCTCTCAAAGGAATTGAACCATGCTGAGTTCCAAATGCTAATCTTAATCAAAAGGTAGTAATAGTTCTTAAATAATGAAAAAAATAAAATAAGAAATTTTTTCAAATTAACTATTAATACATATAGGATGTATATTAGGACAGGATTAGGACAATTCTTGGACAGGATTATAGCTATTGAAAGTAAAATCTTTGTTTATTTCATTTTTTGCTTTTCCAAATTTATTAAAATCAATTAAATATTTCCAGTTTGATGAATTAAGAACAGAATTTCTGAAAAACATTTCGTGTGTAAAGGAAAGTTTTCATTTATCCATTACAATTATGCTGATTTAATTGCAAAGAAAGTTGTTATTGCTATTTCTGTAAAAAGTATAAAATTTTTATTGCCAAGAGGTTTTGAAAAAAGAAGTAATAAAAGCTTTTTAATTAATACATTATACTGTGATAAAAAATAATAAAAAGACAATTCCTAATCAGTATAATTGCCGTTTATCAAGCACATTGCAATTTCTTTATACAAAAATAAAAATTTTATGGAAAAATCTCGAGTGTTTTAATGACAGATTTCAGGAAGTGAAATTCCAAAATTTAATTCATTCAATCTTCATTTATTTTATTTGATTCTTAATTTGAATAAAAACTTTCTAGTATGTAGATGTAGTCGAAAATTTTTAAATTTTTTTTCATTAAGAAATATAATTAAATTTCAGTAAAATGCTTCCTTTTATATTTAATTCTATTATACTATATTTTAAATTATCAGCTTAGAAGTTAGATGTATATCTTTTGAATTAGTAAAGTTATTTGGGTGTTCCTCTATAACATAGAATTAGTTCTTTTTAATGTTTTTGTGGCTTAGTTTCACAAAATTTAACTTAAATTTTATTATTTTGTAGTTTTTTATTTATTTAAGTTTGGTAAAAGAAATTCTGGGAGGTGTTATATAACATTCTGTAATTGTTAGTAGTATTTGTTTTTCACATAAGGTATTAATATCTGATATATGTTGCTCAATCTATACATGTTGCATTGATTAAGAATGTTAGCTTAAAGCATTCTATAATAAAACGTTCGTTTACATTTAGTGACCTGTTAATAATTAATACTTTTTAAGAAATTTTGAAAGATGAATGTAATATTAGTTATTAAAAAATGAATACAATTAATCTACTATATCCAAATTGTTACCAAAAGCATTTTATTTCTCTTCAAAAACTAATAATAAATCATAGTAAATTAAAGTCATTTCCTTGACATTTAGAAAATATTACGGATATTGTGTAAGGATTACAAAAACCTTCAGATTTCAATGCTATCAGCATTATATAAAGGGAAATAACTTTTATATTTAAAACATATTCATGATTTGTTCTAGTATTTTTTCATAATTGGTAAATATATTTATTTATACATCTTATTGAAATAAATATCCTCCATCTATAGATTTTGTTAACAAGAGCATTCTGTAAATTCAATTTTTCTGCATATGACTATAAATTTTACTGTTGCCAGCTGTATAAAATGTACTTCCATTGACATCTAATTGCATTGAGATATCACATGAAGTAAACTGTATTCAATTTTAATATCCTTACATTTATACCTTTTACAGTTTTTGGAAACATTTTTGGTATTAAAGTTTGATACTTAGGAAACATCTTCACTAAAAATGTAAAGTATTTTTAAAACAGGGAAAAAATTATGTGTACAGTATTGAAAATAAATTACTGTCAAATTTTTAGTAACAAAATGAAGCAAAATTGTATGATTATTCAAATTATCCTTTATCTTCCATAGTTCTTACCACAGTTTAAACCTAAATCATTCTGAACTATTAAGAACTGAAGTCTTATTAGATTTCAGTTTTAACTTAAATTTTAATTTATAAACCAAAAAAACTTGTATATTGATGTTAGTTGTAACATAATTGTTTTTTATAGCAAAATAATTTACTTGAAAGTAAAAAGAAAATGTGTTTTGCCTATAAAATGAATTAAATAAACACCTTTTCTTATGACTTCCTACACAATTCATTGTTTTGAATTTAATAGTATATTTTTAAATAAAATTTCTGATGAATTCCAAATTTAAGTATACAGTGGTTTGATTCAAAATATAAATTGTTTATGTGAAAATTTTATGTAAGTAAATGCTATTTTCTTTTCCAGTGCTATAATTGTGAAGCTGAAGCCATTTATCACTGTTGTTGGAATACATCATATTGCAGTGTAGACTGTCAGCAAGTTCATTGGCATAAAGAGCACAAGCGTACTTGCAGAAGAAAGCGATAATGTCCACCAAAAACCCATTTGTTTTTATACTCTTGTGTGGTTCAAGGGAAACAATATATTGCCAAAGTCTGTATCATGTTAGTTGTGGCCCATGAACATTTCTCTCATTGAGAATTTCTCTTTACAGCATTGAAGTCATTCAAAATGAAAAGAAAAAACTACCTTCCACACATATTTTAAAGATTCTTTAATGGAGCTATATATCATGTGAAAATGCTGATGGCTTACATCAATATTATAGGCATAGAAAAAACAAAAAAGGAAGACACATCTAAAGTTCAGACAAGGATAGCTTTAAGTGAAAGATTTATGTGTAGGTAGTGTAAGATGCATAGCTCCTTTCTCATGTTTTATACTTTTTATAGATAATCATCATCTGTGAAAAATCAGAAATATGTACAAAGTGTAGCATTGTTCTTTACTTTGCAAATAGTTATAAACTATTACAAAGCAAAGCAAAGATTTTTTTAATCTTTATTAGTCTTCATATTTATTAGTCTTGTCTACAAAAGTTGGTATAGAATACTATGAAAGCTTTGCACATCCATTTCATAAGAATAAATGATAATCTCTATAGAATGAAGTTGATTTAGAATTCTTCTTTTAGATGAATAATCTTTAATTGTTCATTGCAATTTTAATAACCTTTTTAATTGCTTTTCTTTAGAACACTTTTCCTTTGTTATGAGACAATCTGGAGCAGTATCTTAATTGCATCATAATAAAAACATTAAATCAAATGTTTAGTTTGTCTTGAAAGCAATAAGTATTAAGTTTTCACTGTATGCTTTTATAATTTAATAATGTGTATTTAAATTTCAGTAAATTTCATTTCCTGGTGTCATCTTATTATAATAATAGAATTACACAATATTCAACTGAAAACTAAATTTTTGGAGTAGCTTTATTATTTTCTTTAAAGTGACTAATCATATATTTTAAAATGTTGAAAGAAAAATATTGTTTTAGTTATTTAATGTAACAATGTGCATAGTTTCATGGGGGAAAAATTGACAATCCACAGATATATTCACAATTTTAATTATGATACTCTTAAAATATTTCACATTAAGTTATGAATTTTGCATTTTTTTGGGGGGGATAGCAAAATTTTATGAGAATTTAAAAAAGTTTTTCTTCTGTTCGTAAGAAAATGTTATTATGCATACAAATATTAACAAATAAATTCTATGAGAAAAATCGTTGCAATTTCATCTGAACTTTGATTTGCAAAAATGATGATGCTCCCTTGTACTATAAAAAGCATTTTTGCATTGTCATTCCTTCACAGTGTATTATTTCATCTAGTCTAGCAATTATTATTTTTTACTTTAACATTGATGAAAAGATCCATACGTTTTTATAGTTTTTACACTGTTTTTCATTGCACTTTTCATAATATATAAACCATTGTTATATATTTATATTTCACTTGTGTTAATATTCTTAACGACCAATATTTCTCTTCATTTAAGTATTTTATAAAAAAAATATATGTCAATTTAATTTCAAGGTAAATCTATCATCATATTTTTAAATTTAAAAAGGCATTAAGCAAAGTATTAGATTTTTTTACTCAACTTCTGATCGGTTGAGGTTTTTATCTCTCACTTGCTAAAGATTTTTATAAAATATTTATTCTTAATTTATGATTTGAACATTTGTGTGTTAAATGGCATCCTTTTTAACTGTGATAAATTATGTCATAGGTAATAATTCAAAGTGTTTTGCTGTTTCTCAAAAAATAAATCAGATTGCCTGGTCAAATGAAATAATTTGATTACTAATAAGAATACAAAATTAAATGGACTAATTTTCTTACTTATAGCACCTTTTTTCATTTTAAAATATTTTCATTAGCCTGTTATTTTTTTTATTTGTTAGTATATTCCATAGAATTTTACATTCATCCTATTCATGTTGCTTACCATGAATTCTTTGCATTGTTCTCCCAAAATTAGAAAACTTTCTAGTAAGCACAATTATTCCATATAGTTGTCAACTATACTATTGTAATCAATATGAAAATATCAAGCTTTGCCCAAATTTATTGCAGATAAAATTTGTGCAACAATTGCCAAACATTGCATGATAAACTTTTAAAAATGTGTTCACTGAAACAATTTTGACATTTAGTAAAATCATGAATAAATAATAAATGATCTTCTCAAATGTTGGCAACTTTGCATCCATCCATTGCATTAAAACCTAGTTTTTAGATTGGTTTGATGAAGTTATAGTAATTACTAGCCATTTATTCTGCTGTTTGGAAACTGCTCTCTTGTAAATAAGAGCTTATACAAAGTTCAAGGCGAACATATTACATTATTTAAAATTATAAATAAATATATAAAGTGGTTTCAAGATAATAAAGGCAAATTTGGAAAACATTTGATTCTTTAAATAAAAATTTGTTACTTATGAAAATTTTTAAAGCATTTCAATAAAAATTTTATTACAATTAATATATTAAACCATTCCTGTTTTGTACTTACATAAGTCTCAATTAATTAATGATGTTTAAATATTAAAAAATATTACGCTTCAGAGAATTTCTATTTTGTTTGCCACAGTATAAGCTTAAACCAATTAAGCTGGAATGTACAGGTCAAATTAAGTGCTGTAAAATATTATATATTATGGAAACTTGTTTTAAATATTGTGTTTTGTCTAATAATATTTTAATGCTATTGAACCATTGCTTTAAATTCACTTTTTTAATTTGTTAAAGTGCAGCTGTATATATATGTGTGTGTATGTGTGATAAATCAAGCTACCTTGCGACATTTTAAACTTGTTTTATATTAGGCGCTTCATTCAGATTATATTTTTATGTTATTGAATAAGTGGAATTCAAATTTTAATGAAATTTATTGTTCTGAAGTATGTTTGATATTTTTATGTTAACCAATTGAAATTGTTTTGATGGTTTTTTTTGTGATATTTTAATAAATCACAGGTTATTGTCATTCTGTACATACTTTCATCAATTCTGAATGACTGTATTGTATATTTAATTTCTTCATCTTTTTACTTAATCAGAAAATCAATTTTTGATAAGTAGTTAAGCTCAGTATATGCTTAGTAAATAAGCTGTGCACATTTTATTTTCAAAAAAATATACTTATTTCTCTATTTTGCCATCCAATAGCATTTTGAGAGATCATAGTTTTAATATTTATTTTTTTATGTCCATTTTTTGGTAACATTTTATTTTATATATAATAGCTTAGAACATTTTGTCAATTAGTGGTTGATGTGATAAAACAAATAAATTAAGTAACAGGGATGTCACAGCTGTTATCAAAAACTTTATCTCAGGAATCTTTATATAGTTTGGTTCAAAAGCTGAAGTTCGATTCTCCCCTCAGTCTTATGTTTAATGGTTTGGAATCTACTTTAAACTGGTACTCAAAAATGACCTTTAAGTAACATTTTTTATATTATTTTTTATAATGTAATGAATATGTTCCCCTCCAGGTTACTTCTCAATGGTTTCCCACGTAATATCTTAATATTGTTTTCAAATCATTAATCAGAAAAGGAAAATACAAAAAAAAATATGTACTTGGAAAAAATAAAGAACTAGAAGTTTATCTTTTGCTGTAAATTTTATTTCTATTGCGCATGTGTGTATATATATATATATATTAAAAAGTTTTTCCCTGCATTACGATTTTATATCAAAAATTTAAATGTACAAAGAATTTGTAAATTAATTTATATTTGAATTTCTCACAATGTAAATAAGTCATAATTCTGCAAACTATAATTCTGTAAACTTCCTCAGTTTGCGGATTCCATTCGTATCTTGGCATTGTTAGTTTATTTGGCTCGAAATGCACTTGTAATCTAATTAGTCCTTGTAAGCAAAATAAATTACTATTGAATGAAATTCCAAGCCACATAATTAATCATTCAAAATTTTAATTTCTTTTGTAATTATTTTTATTTAATTTTTTAATCTAATTTTTTAATTAATAATAATAAATTTAACACTAAATTATATTTTGTGTCACTTTTTGTTGGGATTGTTTTCTTGACCATGTATTTTTAGCTCTTTACACAATTGTGGTGTAAATACACTAAAACCTCATGAAGAGCTATACGTATTTTATTTAATACTTAAATATTTTTTTTACAATGACGAGCACACTGAGGTTTGAACCCTATACCACAACAAGGCCAGAAACTGCTACTCATTTGTCGTTACCCAGCGGGCACTTGTGAACCAAGTCATGGAGGTGAGTAGCGTTACCCGCGTCATATCACCAAAAACCTGTTTATGGGGTGGGCCACGTTCATACATCATCACGGAAGAAAGGATAGAGAGAACAGAGAAAGAAAGTAACATCCATGCCCGAACCAGGGTTCGAACCCAGGACCCACAGCTCAGGAGCGCAAACCACTCAGCCAACGGTCGGCATACTTAAATATAATTAATTTGATTATTGATAAGTATGAAACAATGTAGTCATTTTGATTTAGCAACTAATATTGTTTTTCTAATTTTTCTCACATCATCAATGTTAGCCTTAAATTGTGTTATCATTTATGAATTAGATTACTATTTTCCAATATTTAAAATATATCAATATTAATATTTTAGAAAGTCCTGAGATGCAATGATTTTTAACAAAATTAGTTGTAAGCATCTCAATTGAATAACTTTACTTCTATTAATTTTTCAAATGAAAGATATATGATTTTGTACTAGAGTCAAGTAAACAATTAAATTCTTATCATGCAGTTAACATCTGACATTATGAATATATAGTGAATTAATATGAATTAAAACGTCATTTGTCAATGTTTAAAGATTTCCAAAATCTAAATTTTGAATTACTCTTAGATCATTTCTTTCTAAGATACAAAACTATTTTTATCAGAAAGGTTAATTATATTTAATTTTACCCACAGCTCGAAATTTACGTTTGTTCAATAAAAAGATTGCCACTAAATGAATTTTTTTTGTCCAATAACTTATATTTTCTTCCAAAAAGTTACTACAAAGGAATAATTTGATTTGTCACAAAGGTACTAATTTCGGTACAAACAACAATTCTATGATATTTATACTTAAAAACATCTTCTAAATAGTATTTGTGCAATTTATATTATTTTTATGTACTAAGTTAAATCTGCTATTTTACTCAGCTGTGACAACCCTGAATTTAACTTGTGATAAAATAATATGAAGTAATCATAAGAACTCTTGTACACCTCAGAAATTTGTAATTGATATAATTTATTTTCCTGTTTAGCTAGCAGTTCATGTATTTGTGTGAACTAAATGTTTGACCTGGTGATTGGTAATAAACTCTTATATTAGATTTGGTTGTTTCCTCATAGTGTTAAAAGTTACACTTACATTTTACACAATGCTGTTCCAAAAAAAAAAACGTTTATCAAGAGAAAGAAAAAATGCAAGAGGCTGTAATATATTTATTGGTAACAATATATTAGATATAAGCTTTAAATGAGGAAAATTTCAAAATCTTAAGCTTGTGTATATCAGTTACATTTGCCCATCTCAATCAGTTACATTTGCCCATCTGTAGGTTTCATTCTCTGTATATAATGTAGGGAATAAATTATAGAGAGCTATAAAACATGTGTGAAGTTATGCTATTCTAAGGATATGTAGCTTCAGAATGGGTCTGAAATTAGGGTATTAACATTGAGCATCAATTAAAAATTAACATATTAGAGAAATTTAATACATAGTGATTTTATATTTTTTTAGATATGTATGTGTTGTAAATGCATCTTTAAAATATTTATCATTAATGCTGTTCCCTCATTTTAATTACTCTAAAATACAAAAATTAAATTTTCAAACAAGCATTAAAAAATAAAATTTAAATTATTATAAAATTATTTTCTTTTTATTAATTATTTTATTAATTTGGAGAATTTAAATTATCTTTGTATCTCTCATATATTGATCAAATAAAAATAAAATGAAACTTTTATTGGAAAATCTTAAGTTTTCTAACCATTTAAAATAATCCCACTTTTTATATAAGTATTTCTTGATTTTTCTCTAAGTGTTGAAAGAGGATAAAAGTAAAAATTCTATAGTCATCCATTTAGAAATCAAGTAGATTTAAACATTTAGTATTTCTAAGAGACTTAATTTTTTAAGAGATTTAACCCAGAGTAAAATGTTAAAGCATTTAATAAATTAGATATTCAGAATCTTTTGGATATTATATGTAAACTGTTATGTCAATCATAATTACATGCTATATCATAGTTGAGTCTTAACAGTTGATTATAGTTTTAAATTTTGTTAATACTTTTTGCATTAATTCTGTTAAGATATAAATTTTACATTTAACATATCATTGAATAATTACTGCTTTTTTACTCTAAAGAAATTTTAATGCACCATTGAAATGCCTTCTTTAAATTAATTTTATTAAATTCTTGGAATTGCTGCAGTTACTTCCTATTAAATAACTACCGCAGTGAAGATTAAATACTAGAAATTATAGCCAGAAATTGACAGCGTGGAATTCTTCAACATTACAACACAAACTTGTCTTCTATTATATTTCTTGTTCCCTTATTGTTTAGAAAAAAATTTCATATGCAAAAATTCAAGAAATTAACAACAATAACAGTATGAATGAGCATTCACTTAATTTATTGGGACACATAATAATTCTATTAATTCAACCATTTTATGATTTAATGATAAAAAACCTATTTTGTGATTCTCTCTCCCTTTGCATCGTTTCCAATTGCCGGTCTGTTGATATGTCATTAAACATGAGCAACATCCACATGACTTAAAATAATGAGATAGCCATACTTTCACTAATAAAGAGCTCGTTATTGCTTAATGGACCAAGCCTTACAAATTGCAATGTTCTATTCTCAAATCTAGATGCTGCTGAACGGTACATTGTTGCATTCTCATCTGTCAGGGTAGATGCTTAGGAATTTTCCAGATATCCTTCCTTGAATTATGTCCTTGAAGTAAATAAAAAAGCGTATTTGATATTAAAAAACCTCACTTCTATCGACCATAAGTGTATCCATTACACTGTGTCAAAATTACAGAAGGCTAAAATGATTAATGTACACTACTAGTTTTCTAATGTGATTATTTCAATCATAGTTGATAATGCCATTGGATCTTCATGTTAAAATGATTTTCATCACATTTCACATAAATTACACTTTTTATAAAAATGAGTAGCTTACTAATTACAGAAAAATTTTAAATATAAAATAATTTATAAAAACAAAATGCATGTTTGTATAAAATGTTAAATATGAAAAATATCCATGTTAAGTAACTGAAATGACCGTTTGAATTCTTAGAAAATTTGAGGGAAGTTAAATTTTTGCTTAAATTTGATAACTGATCGTTTAACTATTTTCCATGTGAAGCATTTATTATTGACTGATTAAAATAAAATTTTATCAATTTATTACAATTAAGTAACATGCTAATTTAAACATTCAATGTGGATCATGCTTTATATTATTTTAAATACTTTTAGATGAGAGAGACAGTGTGTATAAATAAACATACTTCCTATTAAAATATTTTTCTTATTAAATTTGTGACTTTTGTAAATGTGTACTTATGAAACTTTATAAAACACCTTATAGAATTGAAATTTGTTTTCACATTTCATTATAGTCAAACGAAGTTCACATTTTTTTGTGTAATTTTCACAGCTGTATTTTTAAGTTTTTTTTGGGGGGGGCTAGTATCAAAATTTTAAAAATAAAGTAAATGATTTTTTGAGCCCATGTTTTACAAATCTGCTACTATTTCAGTAATATTTATTATAATAAAATTTTTAATGTTAGCATAAGCAAGGCAGGTCTTATGTAAATACTAGGGTTGCTAAAATAGAATTTTCTGCATAATTCTTATAGGTCTCCATATCAGTGACGTAATAAAAACCAGACTGCCAGATACATAATAACATCTACCGAAAAAATCACCAACCTCAGATTGTGGCATCTTGGATTATAAAGCATATATGCCAAAATTTTCAAAAATTTAAATCGTCCTTGTCGATATAAAGTGGATGTTTTGTCATGTCTTTTTCATTTTGCTTTTTCTGTTCTATTGTCCATGTGTTAATGGCTTGAGTCAATTGAAAACGGTTTCTCAAACAGATGCTTTGCTCCTTTAATAAGAAATCGTTTTATTAAACTTAAACCATATTCTCAGACATTCAATGGCGAACTTCGCCTTGTTTGCTGCCGTTTGAAGAACATGATTTGAAAGCAGGCAGCAAATTCGTCGACGAATCGGATTTACAACGCTATTTCAATATGATGTGTTGTGGAAGAAACATTATCTGACGTCATGTGCATTTTAAATCAAAGAGATAAAGTAGCGTATTCAGGGTTTCAACTATAACGAAAGAAACAATCATTTTATGGTTAATAATAAAAATTTATAACATTTTCTCAACAGAATTATAATGGAGATAAAAAAAAAATATTTTTAATCGATACTTTTTACAAAAGTAAGAATTTTAATTACTAAGATTGTAGTTTTATGATTCATATCAAATTTATATTTTATATAGAATTTGAAAATACATGTGGATAGTAATTTAACAAATTATAAAAAATGTGTTTTCTTTTAAATAATTATTTAAATTAACTTTTATTATACACTTCTTTTTAATTAATAAATAGTAAAATTCTGTCAAGTTGGCACGATTATTGCCAAATTGACATCAAATGGTTTCATATTCCTCAGTTCACTTTTAATAAAATTTAAAACAAAAGATTGAACATAATTAAAAGAATTCTGGCCGTTTATTTGCAAAAAAAAAAAAAAAACTGAACTTAAAGATACTTTATAATTTCATTTTCAGAACAGAAAAAAATTGATACTAATATTAAAACACATTCGAAGGTTAACTCTGTCAACAACAAATAAATCTCTGGTTTGGTTTGTCGCTCAAGTCATTTTTTGCACCCAAGAGCTAAATAAATCGGAATGCAATACAGAAACCTTCCAACCAAGTTTTTATTTTTCATATGGATATTTGTCATAATTTAACATTGTAACGTTTGTGACTGAAAGAAATTTCATATTGTACATGCTGGAAGGTTTTTCTCCAAATCAGAATTACATATCTTTGAAAATACTGATAACATTTTGTTACATAGTATATAGGTTCCAAATTATCATTTTGTGGTGTAAAGAAGAAAAATTATATTACAATAAACTATTGTTTTAAAAAATCACTAATAGTATACCAATTACTGTATATTTGGCATAATTTTCTCTTGTTGACAAAAAGTTTTTTTCTTTCTCTTATCAACAAAGTACATACTTAAAATTTATGTTGTTTTTTAATATTTTAACAATTGTTCTTACAAAAATTTCCAGACAGATGTTATAATTTTATATAAATTATCGTTAAGCTTAATAAAGGTGTTAAATTCCTGTTTTTTTTTTTTCTCAGTCCCTATTAATAAGGCTCAATATTTTAAGGTCAAATTCAAAGCTAATCAAAAAGCTTTGAAATTGACTGAAAATATTGAGCTATTTAATACTCTTCATAAAAATTTATTAACTGATGTTATATTTTCAATGTGAGCTAAAAGCACTTTAGCATAGAGCTCTAAATATATATTTTGAAAAAAAATAATAATAATACTTTTCATGTTGGTATTGAACAATCAAAAATTATTTTTACTAGCAATCACCTCCAGTTTTATGTCACCTCAAGTAATTTTTTGCTTTATACATTATTTTAGCAGAATTATTTTTTAATTGTCATATATATAAATAATTTTAAATTTCTATTCATCCATTTTTAATTAGTTATTTCAAATATTAAGTAGAGATCCTGTTAATGCAAATCAACACTTCTAGATGCATAATATACTTTTACAAAAATTAAACAGTGAACAACAGATACTATAGATTTAAGGAGTCCCACAATACACAATAAATGTTATTAATAATTTATAGAATTTTATAAAGCTAATTAGATTATTAATTTTAATTTAAAAATTAAGTTCTCAAAATTATTAAATTTTTATGAGAGTAAAACTACATGAAAAATTTCTAAAATATCAGTATACTATCTTTTCAATACAGAATTGCATTGCAATGATTAATGAAATGTTTCTTTTTTTAATAAGTTTATACATTGGTATTAAATATTTTAAAAATGCTTTTCATTCTATCATAATGAATTACTTAACAGAAGGAATGACCAAAAATACAATTTAAATATAACAAATTCTTCATAATATAAATACATCTGAGTAACACAATGAATAAAAAACTCAAAACCAAGTGATACATTTTTATTGTATTATTTATTCTGATCAAATGTTTGTATGGAATAATGAAAAATTAAAGATTTCATTCTCTAACATAGATATTGCATTAGCAGTTGATAAATAAAAACAGTTTCTACATTTGCATTTATGATTGAGATATTTTGTGGATCCAGGCTTTTGACTGTTAAATCTGAAAATAAAAAAATAAAAATAAATAAATTATAATAATGAAGTAGAAACAATTCCATAATTATAAATTTAAACATGTCTTAAATGTAAACTTTACCAAATGCAATAATAATACATTAAGTTGAAACAGATTTTAGTAGTTTTCAGCTCATAATTATTATAGATTTCTAAAACAAGTATAAAATAAATAATAGTGTATACATCAGGGCCATCCAAATGTCTCAAGGGCCAATTTAAAAAACCCATTTTAGAGGTCTGCATTATAAGATACTTTGTATGCAACTTTATCAATGAGTTTTAAGAGGTACAATATACAAAGAAAAAGTTAATTTTAATTTATTCAAAAATAATAAATTACAGTTAAATTTTATGAGCCAGTATGGGTTTCTCGTGATCTCCAATTTCGTGCCAAGCACAGCAGCTATCTTAAAAATATAAATTATGTCACTTCACACAATATTTATCATATAATACATCATAAAATTACCCAAAGAACCAATTCTGTCACAGTAATCTAAAGGTTTGACTCATTTCGTAATCACATTGACTCATACAATTAAGCACTAATTGCAAAATTTATTGCCTTCCCAAATGTTGCCAAGCATTACCAAACCCACAGTGTTACTCCTGCTATGATTAAGGCAAATAACTACATCTGAATTATCTATGAAAATTATGTTAATCAGTATCACTACATATATTGATGTTTCCCTCTTTTCCAATTATTTGTATAACACTGAGATTGTTTTGAATTTTTCAGCAATTTTTGTTCCATTGAACTGTTTTGTAATTTTGATGGTACAATTTTAATAAGCACTCCATCAGTAAAAAGTTTTTTTACCAGTTTCCATATTCTGGCATAGTGATCTATAGGTTTGGTGCATTTTGCAATTGTACTGACACATAAGGTTAAGCCCAGGTCGCAAACTCTATCACCTCCCAATTGTTGCCAAATCTACCACCAAGTTACATACACTAAGATTAAACCAAATATTTACATTTTTCATCTGTATTATGCAGCTTTTGTATACATATTGAGGTATTCAACCTTCTTGCAAATGTTTAATGCGACACAGACTGTAGAATTTTTCAGCTATTTTTGGTCCATTAAATTGTTTTGTCATTTTGATTGCAAAAATTTTTTAATTTGTATTCCATGACTAAAATTTTTTTTGTTTTGCCAATTCCCAATGCTACTTCATCAGAAATGGCAGTGCTGAACTTGTTAGTGTCAGATTTTTATAAAAAATCTAAAAGTTTCAAATTTGCATAAGCCTTTCTTAGGTTCTTTGTGAAATATTTTCTCTCGTGTAGCATATAACATTATATTATTCTTTGATAATTCTTTTTTTTTGCATAAAAACAATGCATTGAAGTTTATTATTGTTGCTTATGATTAACTAGTCTGGTTACTAACAGACATCATGAACTTAATATTCATTCTTTATATTTTATTTTCTGCAAACATATTTCACTTAGAAAGGCTTTTAAATGCATATAACACATTAGTACTATTATTGTTGTGATCCATGACCTGCTCATCCCATTTGACTTAACCTTCTTATAAATGTCAGCATAACTTCTTGAATATTCAAGGGTCGATCATGAGGAAGATTGGTTTGATGCAATCTCTTATCTATGGATCATGTTATTTTATTTGCATTTTATAGTTAATATAAGAAATGTGCATATTTTGTATTTGAGGGTAATCTATACATTTAGAGGCTATATCCACAAGCCACATGGGAGTCGCATGCCTCATGTGGACAGCCCTAGTGTAAATGAATGATAGCATAAATTAAAGTTATTTTAAATACAATTGTAAAAAATGTAGAAAGATAGATGCACTCCTGTTCAATTAACTAATATAAATAGAAGAAGTTGAGTAATGTAATTAAAAGAAAAATGAAGCTGTTTTCTACATTTGTTATTTTTAAAGTGGGACTCCAATTATCCAAATTCCTGTCTATTGGAATAGCTGATTATCTGAAATGCTTTCAGAATTTCAAATATATAAATTAGACTGAAGGAAAATGGGAAAGTGAAGAAAGCTCAAGGAAAGGTAAGAAAAGAAAGTAAATCAGAATGAAGCATCACTTAAGGAATTCAAAAACATTCTTCAAAAAATTCGTAGACATCCAGAAGTTAGTTCTGAAGATATATTAGAATGGATTACGAGTCAGGCCCAAGATTTCAAATGGCAAATGATGTTCAACTTATAGAAGACGCAGGATCATCAGCTAGTGAAATGGATGAAGCATCAGTTTCAGTATGATCGCATGCTAATTTTCACTGTCAAGCAAATGCATGAATTGGCTGCTCGAAATGGATAAAGTTTGCAAAATGGCACTCTGAATGAGATGTTCAGCAAGCAATGGCTTTCAGTTAAAGTACTGTATATACACAGTATATTAATGGGTCCAATCCTAGTTGATTTGGATAATTGAAGTTTTACTATATTTTTTTAGAAAAATAAAATGCAGCAATAAATTATAAAACTTATGGTAATAATGTATAGCGGACATAGTTGTTTTAATAGATTATGAAAACAGAGAAAAATCTTGTTTGCAAAACATATTTTATAGTTCAAAAAAATTTTAATAGAATGATTCTCAGTAATACATATTTCACCAGAAAAAAGATTACATGAATAATCTACTCATCCTATTTAAACACTAATGTTTAACATTTACACTAATAACATTTAAACACTAATGTTTATAAAAACAAAACAAACTATTTGATTTTTTACACATGAAAATATATTTAAAATGCTATCAACAGATTCTTCAAATAATTTGATGAGAAAAGATTAGAAGGGGACAAATAAAATGAACTTCTATTACACATGAAAAAGTGATATTATCTATTTATAAGAGGCATACATATTGTTATTTAAGTAATTGTTATGTTAACAAATGTTAAGCTCCATTCTGACATAAAAATAATTCTGGTTAATTTTATTTAACAGCATACAATAAATATAGCATTGAGAATTTCAAACCAATTATTTTTGGATAAATATTCATTAAAAGATTGTAGTAAAAATCACATTACAAATTGTAATGTGATTTTTGCCTGTTTTTTCCTGAAAAAGTTTTACTTTGCCTGATTTTTCCTGAAAAAACATAAAAGTAAGAATTGTTAAGTATGAAATTTATTTTGCAGGTATTATTTTTATATAGTACAAACTATATAAACTTTTTTAATAAAACTTTATTTAGAAGAGACAATAGTGGGGTAAAAAAAAATTTTCTAATAAAAGTTGAAGAAAAAACTAAATTTCTTAAATTTTAAATTGTTTTTTAGCCAAACATAAATGGGAGGAATCTTACAGCTATATGATCAGGAAAAAAATGGAAACAAATTGTGCAACGTATGATAATTTATTATCTATCCATAGGTTCAGCAGAATATATTTATATTCTGAAAATGTTTTGAAACATTTACAAGAATAAAAATGAAAAACAGCTAATTAATCATGAATTCACGTTAAGATAAATTCATACATGTTACAAACACTAAAAACTTAGTTTAAGATTAGTTACATATCACGGAAAAGAGATATTTTAAAAAATCCGAATATGTTATCAAAAGAAGCTTGAAAAACTTATCAAATATTGATATGATTTTCAAAATTAAATAACACAATCAGAGTATCATTGATACTTTCAATAGGTGCATTCCGATTTCCTAATATACACATTAATTAGGTTATTTAACACATTACTCACCTAAACTATTTTACATGTTTGAATATTTCGTTATAAGCACAATGGTCTCGACAGTGAAGCAAATCTATGAGTTCTTCAGCACAAGTTTCGGTTGTTTTCTTTCGGCTGGTTACTCGTTCAGTGCACTCGTTCAATTTTTCTAGAAAATTTGAACAATGCTTTTGAACGCATTTCTCCCTAATTTCTTCCATAGGATCAACCAAATCTTCCTCCTCTTCCTCGGGAGGACTCTCAGCATGAACTTTAAGCTTTTCTGCCATTTTTAAACTAAAAGATCAAGTTTTAGTCTAATTTCACAGATTTTAACCTTTATTTCTGGTATAATCTGGAAAGGACGAAAAACAGACAACACTGTGGCCGAGTGAGGGAGTTAAAGTTACAGTGAAAATAATTTGTGAATATAATATCAATGAGACCATGATTAAATGGATATCTTCTAATTTTGTGCTCTTATTTTACTGCACAAATTGCAATAAAATATACGACATTATATATTTTAAAGTGACTTTTGTAAAAAGTTTGCATTATAGAGTTCTATTATTAGGCTGCATAATAAATAGATTATTCGTAGTACATCATTGTAATAATTTGTATGCGAGAGACGGGAGTAAACTATTAGTTAAAAGTAACACATTTCACATATAGGATTTTAAACTAGCTCATATTTACTTCTCAAAACGAAATACGTATAGCATCGAAACTAGTATGCTAACTTTGATGTTAAGCATAATTTTGGAAAAAAAAAAGCAGTAGACTATCATTTCTTTCATGTGATATATTGATGAGCATTTCGTTAACCTAACTTAATTACATGAAAAATAATGGATATTTATTGATGTTGCAATATGTAATCAGAGAGAAAATTGTACTCCGATGTTGATGTTACATAAAGCTTAATAAAACAATAATTTTGCTGCAAATACAAATTTTGGAGACAAACATTTTTATGACTGAGACAATTAATTAAATTGAAGAAACCTAAGAAAAGTTAATGAAATTATAAATGAAATCCTTGAATTTTTAGCTACATTTAGTGATATGCTAAATAAGAAATTTGATATATAAGGCATTAAATACTGAAAATTTATTAAGAATTGAAAATTCACTAAGACTTAAAAAGTTCTTTAAAAGCTAGACATAAAAAAAATGAAATATGCAGTTTTAAAACATAAAATGAGTAAAACTGGAATACTTTCATATAAGAATATTTCTTTGTGATTTCTAGGTGGAATGAACGGAATGTCTACAACATTGTAAGGCGTTATGTAAATGAAATATCTAATAAAAATCATGCTAGTTTACAAATATCAATGTTCGGGAAAGAGCATGAATTTTTTTATAATAACTATAAGTCTTCATATTCTATAGCTATATTTACGTAATATATGTACTGAAAACACGGTAGATCGCCAAATATTGCAAAAAAAGTTTATTGATAGCAATATCCGGGTCAACTGAACATAATATATTTAGACGAATTTCACTAGTGACCAGATGAATGATATTTTTTAGCTCCCTCAATATCGCAAGTCAAAGAGACAAACTAAGGACTTAAAATAGTCCTGCAATCAAAAATTGTCTAGGATGAAGTCCAGTGATTATAAGCATATTTTACCATAAGAGCTCGAAAGGCTTTCATTGACCATGCTACGAGCGACGGAAATCGTCCAATACTGATTATTACCATAAGCATACTTTTTTGAAATGCAAGAACAACACGTTTCCTCAAAAAATGAAATATCATTTTAAATTTACTATGCACGTTTACCCTTCAAAAAGATATTAAAAGTCATATGCAATAAATAAGAAATTAATATCGAAGGGAGTGATGAAACACAAAACTGACTTACACGGGGAGAATACAAAAGCTTGCTACTGTATATTCATGAGGATTTGCTTTGTCAATATACTTGTGTTTTGCAATCTCACATTCCTAGGGAATGCCCATTTCATTCTTTTTTAAAAAGTTAAGCAACCATCATGATTCTTGTTCTCATTCCATCGCAGACATGCTGCAAATTGTTTCCTGTCATCAGTATTTTCTGGTAGTTAATGTTGCAATAGATATCGATATAAATCCAGAGAAGATTACGATTAATGTATGAATCAGGCACTGTCAAAACGTTTGCAGTTTCACTCTATGTTTCCAGACAAATTGCTGCAGCTTCAAATTACTTCTAGGTATGGATAACAAGACGGTTTTTATTCTTCATTGAACATTATAGAACATAAACAAGTTTCTCAGTTGAGAAATGTTCATTATCTCATGGACAAATAACACAATATTACAAGAGTGGCCAAACTATATGCGTTTCTATACACAGTAAAATCAGAAATCAATGACTATTTCCCATACTTCATAATGTTTCTTATTAAAAATAAACTAATATTAACTGGAACCTGAAATTATTGAATATTATTAATAGTCAATAATTAAGTATATATATATATATATATATATATATATATATATATATATATATATATATATATATATATATATATATATATATATATATATATATATATATATATATATATATATATATATATATATATATATATATATATATATATATATATATTCTTTTTAGTCAACTTTACCGATTAGTTGGTGTGTTTTTAATTACTGTCATCAAAGTGTAATCTTGGGAAGTAAGAAAGCTTTGTGCATAAGTGAAGAGCAATGGGAGAGTTGCATTCTTTAACATTTGGTTGCAACAATTATTTTTATTGGATAACAATCCCTTATCACGAATTTACCCCATCATAACTTTCTATTAAAACTTTAAAATTTATGATAATCAGCTAA
Organism: Latrodectus hesperus; assembly: GCA_037975125.1. NCBI lineage: Eukaryota > Metazoa > Arthropoda > Arachnida > Araneae > Theridiidae > Latrodectus > Latrodectus hesperus. Next base: position 18,747,175 of record CM075861.1, read on the forward strand.
TTGTACTATAGTACACACAATAGACAAATATTTTAAGCTTTTGTATTTAATCTATGAGGGAATAAAGGAAAACATATGTTATGGTTTTAATGGTGGGGTTCGGTGTGAAGAACAGAATAAGACTTCAATGCAAGAACATTTTATTATACTTCTCTACATCCTGACGGTCGCGTACCAACTGGCTGGGGTCGTTCCTTTCCCTCTCTCACGCTGGACTGTCACGTGGTCCGGCGCGCCTTCTTCCTCCGAGAGAAAAGGGGGTCGGAGTGCATTTCCTGTCCGAATCGTGTGTCCACGCCGAAGCGTGGGAATTTATTCACCCTTTCCCAGATGGGCTGAGAAGGGAAATGCCATTTCCGTAACTCATTAAAAGCGTGAGAAAGGGATCACTACACATACTTGACACTAATTAAAATTTCTGTTCACTGGATTTCTTCGAAAAGACAGGCAAGTTTCAGAATTACTGAACATAATGTTTTTTGGTGTTCTGTTTAGCTATTCCTTTGTAAATTTTCACAATAATGGATATTTACCATTCATGCAAAAGAGCTCTCATATGATCGCAATGACAATAATTAGCATAAATATCCCCGAATATTAGACTGAAGAGCTATTGTGAAAAGAAAATTAGTTCATTCTTAACTTTAATTTTTTAAAATAATTTAATACAGAAATAACCTTTAGTTTTTTTCAAAATTCCTTTCACTGATCTCTTGCAAATATTTCCATTCCTCGAGGTAAGTCGAAAATATTAATTAAGAAATAATTTATTGTATGGGAGTTCATACACACACACCGAAACATAAAGGCACATGTTGTTGTTTTCAGAAGAAAAGAAACGTAAAATAGTCTCAAAGTTTTTCTGCAATTCTGCAAGCAAATGTATATAAAATAAATTTTTGTATCTTTCTTCCTTATTTTAATGATTTCTTTTTTGTTTATTATATTTCCATTCATATCTATACAAATACACTTCAATTTTTTTTTCCAAAATAAAGTATTGTCATTTCTAAATAAATTTCAAAATTTGTGATTAGATTTCTTCCATAATTCTTTCTTCTTAGAGTTATGACATTAAAATTAATTTATTGAATTTAAGAATAATTTATTTTTGATTATTTAGATCTATTCAATTACAGTTATATCTTGAATTCTGCACATAGTTAAGATACAGTTTATTCTGTAACTTTACATCAACTATTTTCAATGTGATAAGATTTTATGCAAATGTAATAAAGGTTAAAAAAAAAATCAAAATTAAGTTCAAAAGTAGTCTAAAAAATAATTTCATTATCATGGATTAATCAGAATATCTGAATACAGGATTAAACGTTTTTAAACATCGATGATAAGATTAAAACACAGTTGATTTTCTAACATTTTGAAACTAAAATTAAATTTAATAATTCGTAAATAAATATAAAATATTAAATTTTTATTAAGTAAGTTTACTAACACAAAAAGTTACCCATATTAGTCAAAATCCATCCTCTATATAATATTTTAAATCTCTCTCTATATATACATATATATCTGATAAAAATTAGAAACATTAGAATTTTAACACTTAAAGCTAAAATATTTAAAAATTAGACTTTTAATATACTAAAAAAATTATACTTATGCAAAACTATTTATAGTTATCAAAAATCAATAAGCATAAAAACTTTATATATGAAATATAAGTAATGAATAAGTAATAAATAAATTCGATGTTTCCTTTAATATTACTGACAAATCTTTATATCATTATATATTTTCTATTCTGTTTATAATTGTTTGCTCAAAGAATTTCAGAAGGATGTTCAGTTTCAAATATTTGTTTTTATACAAACTATTTATTAAATAATTTTTAGGAAATAATATTTGTTTGAAAGTTGTCTTTCTTATAAAGGCATATTTCTTTTATTATATTTCAAATATGTATCTATAATCAATATGTTTGTTTTTTGTGTATTGAATTTATTTAAATTCACAAAAAAAATTTTTTTTTCTTTAGATTAAAGAGAAAATTTAAATTACTTTTCATTATCTGAGAACATACTGTAGCAAAGAAAACAAGGGTTTTGTTGTATTTTATACTATCACATTTTGTGTGCTTTAAAAATAAAAGTCTAATGTAATAATTTTTGAAAGAACTAAACTGTACAAATAAGTTTACGCCACATAAGAACTATATGCATTTTTTTCCCGAACCGTCTAGTGTTATTGAAACAAAGATATATTTACCAAATGATTAAGACGTGTTCTAAAGTCAATAAATAATTTAACCTTAGCATATTAATTAACATATCTTATCAACAACCTATTATGCAGCTACAATACTCAAAACAATTAAAGGATATTGTAAGTTTTCCATAAAATAATAGTATAAGTAAATTTTATTTTTTTGCATAAAAATGGAAGAAGAGAGTCACAAATGCAAATTTTTCTCATTTTCAAATTTCGGAATATACAAATTTTGAGTTTGACGTCGAAAATGTTTTAGTGGGAACGAAAGAGATTTGGCTTCCAACTTAATATAAGACAAATCGGAAAAGAATGGTCAGCATTCAGTAAACGAATTGTTTCGATGAGAGCGATGTCTCAACGAAGGACGTTTAACCGAATCAGAAGCTTGGTGAGTTGCTGATCAGTTAGATGAGGCCAAACACAATCGAAGTGGTTGAAGCCATTGGAGTTTCACAAAATGTGATTTCCAAGATCTGGAACTATTTTTTAGTGATTGGAAAAGAGTTCTATGATCAGAGCTAGGTCGTAGACGCGCAACAATGCCCAAAGAAGATAGTTATTTTAAGCTAACGGGTCGGATACACCGTAAAATGAATGTCATTCTTCTTCAACAACAGTTTCGCTCTGTTATTGATTTCACAGTTTCGGCACAAACTGTATGAAACCGCCTTCACGTTGTAGGTTTGCATGCTCGCCAGCCAGTGGTATGGGTCACGTTAGCAGAAAGGCACTGTTGAACCCTCAGAGATGGGCAACAAAGCATGCGAACTGGAGGAGAAATAAATGGCCTAATATTTTTTTATGGGACGAGTACGTCTTACTAATTATAAGCAATTTCATCTGGAGGGAACGCAGCACCAGTTTTGTTTCATTTATTTGTCACTCAACGGTCACTTTTTTCACACGAGGGCTAAAAACCCAGTACCAGAAATAATCCTGCTTTCGTGCAGAAAAATGTCAGATTTGATGGTGGAAGAATTATAGCATATATGCTGCAGTGATGAGTGTACCGATATCCATATCGTTCGAAATGGTGCTCTGACAGGTCGTTGATATAGGTATGAGTTCCTCAAACCTTTGTAGTCCTTTACACTACAGAAATTGAATATGATTTTATATTGATGGATATCAATTAGAAGTTATATCGTGCTAATTTAATGACTGATTTATTTTTAGAGGAAGTAATCACACGAATGGAATGGCAAACGTGTTCTCCGGACATGAACACAATAGAGCATGTTTGGGGACATTCCAGGTAGACGATTTGCTGGACATCTACTACTTCCACGCTCTCCAAGAATTGGAAAGCGCTCTTCTGGTAAAGTTGAAATGATTACCCTAACCCCTCATTAATTCAATGCCTCGAAGGTGTTCAACACTGCTGGCCGTCCAGGGAAACCATACCACTTACTAAAAAGGATTTTCATTTAAGGAAACAATTTTTTTTTAAAATTTGTTTTTCTCATATGCACAAATTGTGTTTTTTTCTTTTTGGTTCCCAAATGTTCACTTTTTCTGCCAAACAATTGTTTTTTATTTTTTTTTATCTCATATTGCCTATAACGGGTATCAGTAATGTATGAATCAACCAAACAATTCACCAAGTCCCAGATCAGCTCACAACCTCAATAATATTTAATTGTTTTGAGCAGTGTATATTATAGCTAACCAATTCTAAATTTTAGAAATTTCTCTGAAATAATGTTCATTATGTTTTCTGTGACACTACAGCAATTGTGGGCCATGGCCTACAGTGCCCATCACTGTTCTCGCGACCGACAGGCCCTGGAGTGCTAAGCATATGTCCTGATTAGGTGCTCAGCCTAATGCAAAACCTCCAGTGTTTAGTTCTCAAGTCCATAACGAGGTACTCCATTTTTGTATTCACAGTAGTACTGGAAAATATGATGCTCTTTTTTGAGCACCAACTCTGCAAATGTTGTTAATTATTGGTAATTATTGAAAAACTCATTGCTATAAGATCTTTATAGCTATGGTTCTTAAAGTTTTCTGAGCCAAACATTACAAATCTAAATAAACTTAATTTTTATGTTTAAACACCAAGCACAAAAATTTTCAAATTATTTATTGGTGAGTTTTTATATATGTCATTGATTGATGTCTTAATTTTATGGCATTAATTTTTGTTAGGTTTATTTTGTCCTTGATAATTCCATTGTATTTTCCACCATAACTGTTATCCGTTGATCATTAAAGTATACTAAATTTCAAGAAAACAAAAATATTTTTTTTCTTGAAGTAATCAGTGTAGACTCAGTACAGTTAATAAGCTTAACAACAATATCGTTATCAAGCTAAATAAATATTGATTGCATTAAAAACAAGAAACATTTCTGATAAATAGCTAAATATTTGCTTTAACATTGATGCTCCTAACAGTCCAATTAGTAAGAAAAATACAATTTATCATTTGTAGTGGACAATGCTGAGAAGAAATTATTATATAATGTATTTACTTAACTTAATAATTTTACCAATTTAATTAATTTATTGATTATTTTTCTTAAATTTGGAATTTTCATCAACTGATTTAAAATCGTACATTCATTTCAATTGTTAACTTAGGACTTAAATTAATTATTATAATTTTTAACCACAAATCTCCTTCTTCAGATATTTGGATTAAGATTAAACAGATTTAATATTGATATTTAGTAATTTATTCTACTACATGATGTAAAAATTTTATCTTATATTTATATCTTCTACAAATATGCATGAATTATATCTGTTCCTCTTCTAATTTTCAACATATGTTTATGCATGTACTGTTTGTTGTTATTATGCATGTTATTTGTTTCAGCATGTGTTTATACATTCATAATACGTACATATATGCCATAGATATACGTGATCTTGTTTTCTTGGTCATTTTGAAAGTCAATAATTTATGGTTAAATTATTTCTAACATTAATCACTATTTTATTTTTACAATATATCAAAAAGTTTGTCTAAAATGTTTCTGGATAACTTGCCAAAGTTTGGGTAATCTTACGGGACACTTAAATTTTTTTTAAAATTAATTTCGATGATATTATCATTATGTAGTGTTTTCAAAGATTAAAATCTTGTTTGATAAATAATGAAAAATTTATTTCTAAAATATATTTAAAAGTCTTATTAGTATAAAATTCAACTATCAAGAATGCTAATTTACTTAGACCTTTTGAAATATTTTATTTACATTTAAAAATCATAAATGAATATTAAAAAAATTAAATATCAGAAAACATAAGAAATATTTAATTGCTTCGAAAATAATCAGAAAAAAACTTACAGAAATGATCCTGTTCTATATAAATGACAATAATTGAAATGTTTTGAAGTTACTGATTGTTTGAAAACTGTTAAAAACAAGTATGTAAAATTTACACTTGAGTACGATAATTAATTTGTGTGTCGAATCGATTATTTTTACAAGGTATAAGCGAAAGACCAGTTTTGCAGCAAATATTCACATATCCAAACAGATATCTGTATCTATATAAGTCTGATCAGAAAACTGCAATAGAAGTACAGTAAGACCCCGCTTAACGCGGGGGATACGTTCCATCAAAGTAGAGCGTAATGCGAAACAGCGCTAAACGAGGCTATCTTTACATGTAAATATTGGGGTTAGGGGAAGATGGCTAGGAAATTAGTTAGGTATTAAATTTAAAAAGTATGTTTTTTTAATAAAAATAAAACCAAACATAAAGCATATTCTTAAACATATTCTTAAAGCCCAAATTTTAATACCACATTATTATTTCTTGCAAAAATAAAAACAAAATATAAATAACAAAACGAATATTCTTAAAAAAAACAAATAAAATTCTAAGTCAGTCAAATTTAGTTAGCCTTCCGCGTTTTCAGTGTTCTGCCTTTTTGTGACAAAAGCATCTAATGTTGTTTGCCTTTTTCTTTTGCGTTGTTCTCTTAAAATCTCTTCATAAACGGATAGAGCATCTCTTACACCACGCCTTACTTTTGAGCTCCTGTCAAAATTCGGATCATTTTCAATGAATTGATCCATTATTTCAGTTATGGTAAACAAGCTCCTTTTTACAAACGCCTTCGAAAGTTCTTTTTGCTCTTCTTCTGAATCACTGCTGTCAACATTTTTGTTTTCTTCTTAATCAGTTAATTCCTTGAGCTCATCATTAGAAAGACTAGCCGCTGCTTCTTGAATTATTTCTTCGATATCTTCCACATTTACCCCTTCAAAACCGGTTTGCTTCATAAATTTCACTATCGCTTCCACTATTTCATCCACATCGACAGAGTGTCCAACGTCATCGCTCTTACTTAAATCCGGCCAAATATTCTTTCATACTCCTTTCAAAGATCTTTCTGTTACCTCATCCAAGAAAGGCCTATGTTTTCTACAGTATCCACGATGTTGTAGTTTTTCCAAAATTCTCTTATGGGCTAGTTCTCTTCTCCGTCTGTTTTTTCAAACATTTGCTTAAAGGTTCGCAGCAAGTAATAAGCCTTAAAATTTGATATAACGCCTTGGTCCATTGGTTGAATTAAGGCAGTTGTGTTAGGCGGCAAGAAAACCACTTCAACTGGAATGCATGTTGTTAAGTCTGATAAATTTGTTGGGTGGCTTGGAGCATTATCAATTAACAGAAGTGCTTTTTGTTCAAGTTTTTTAATTTCGCAATAACGTTTAACAGACGGGCAGAAATGTTCAGCGAACCAATCCTGGAAAATTTTCGCAATTATCCTTGATTTTTTATTAGACTCCCAAATTACAGGTAAAGTTGATTTAGATATGCCTTTCATCGCTCTTGGGTTTTTGGAATGGTAAATTAGTAATGGTTTTCATTTAAATCTCCGCTTGCGTTAACACCTAGTAGAAGGGTTAAGCGATCTTTTGCAGTTTAAATCCTGGTATCCGTTTCTCTTCACGGGATAGAAATATTCGTTTCGGCATTCTTTTCCAAAACAAGCCTGTTTCATCAACATTAAAAACCAATTCTGGAGGATAGTTTCCTTCTTCAATTATTTTTTTAATATCGTTGGAAATTCACCGCTTTTGTATCACCACTTGCTTCTCCTGTAATCTTTATGTTGTGAAGGTTATTTCGATGTTTAAATCTATTAAACCATCCTCGACTAGCAACGAAAGTTTCACTTGTGTCAATTGTCTCAGCCTGAATGTAATTAAAAATTCTTCTAGCTTTTCCATTATGATAGATTGGCTTAATGGCATATTGCGGTCAATTTCGTCGTCAATCCATATAGACAGTCGTTTTTCCATTTCCTCTATGATATTATTTCTAGAACGGGTAATTCTAGTTGCAGAGCTTGACGTAGTTGTAGTTGCCGATGACAGTATTTTTTCTTTATTCTTCATGATGGTCCTTATTGTTGAAGTTGGCAAATTCAATGAAGCACTAATTAGAGTTTGACGTTCACCAGAATCTAATCTTCTAATCACTTCCATTTTAGTTTTGAGTGAAATGCTTTTTCTGGTTGCTTTCTTTTCTTTTTCATTATCACCCATAGTAAAAACTAAAGATCAAAATATTTGACACTGTACTATAGTATTAAATATGTAAATTAATACCTACTTACAATAATGTCAACAAATGTTTCCAATAATAAAAATATGTCTGTACAATACTGCACCAAACAAGAAACACAAGTACACTCTTACGGATATTTATTTGAAACCTATCGCTGCATAATATTTCGGGGAATCCCCGTATGCTGCGAGCGATTTCGTGGAATCCCCGGGTTGAAATAAAAGAGCGCTAAACCGAAACAGCGCTAAACGAAACAGCGTTAAGAGGGGTCTTACTGTATTACCATATTAAAAATGGAAAAGATTGACTATTTGTTTAATAAAAAAATTTGATGATTTTTTTAAACTTATTGATCATCATTTATAGAATAATTTGAATTGTTTTATTATTATTATTATTATTTTAATTATATCTGCAGCAAAAGTTGTTATATTTCAAGAAAACGATTAAATCAGTAAATATTATTCTTACAATAAGATCATCTAAACTGCTTACAATGCCAATTCTTTCATCAACAGTTTCAAGTGTGCTACGGGGGAAGTCTAATGAAGCCAGACTTAGAGTGGAAGCCAAGCTATAAATCTCTTACGTCGTATCAGATGAGATATTTAATTGTCGTTGTACACACATATACATTTATGTCTACTGGTGAGGGGAAGTGACTTTAATAAATCGGAACGCAATTGCCCCAGACAAACACAGCTTCTCAACGGTTGAAGACTAACCTTGTATTGTCCAGTGTCGATGGTTACCTGAAAATCATATCTGGTATTTACATGGATCAGCGTTTTTCAATCTTTCAGAATTCACAGCCCAATTACCAATCATAATTTTAATCGTGCAATCGTATAAAATAACAATACAATAATAATTTTAAGTATTTTGGAGCTAAAGCTTACACACTGCACAACCTTAATTTTAAATCTCATACATTATTAACAATACGGAAATTTATTGAACATTTGGCAACTCTAAGTACTGACTTAACAAGAATCCGGTGTTTTTTTATTTCTCTGGCATTAAAATTCTTCCACGTTGGACATACTGCGGTTCCGCGAGAAATTCCTATTTGTCCCATTAAATATTGGTAAGACATCTTCTCGAACATGCTCACATGTGTGCAAACGCTTTCTCATAGGGAAAATTCATTGTTTAATAACGCGCCATTTTCAATTCTAACCAGTCTCCTTCGAGTTGATTCTTCTTCCGCTATCTAATCTATCGTAAATATCATGTTATACTTATTTTCTTGTTAATTTCAATTCACCGTATTAAACATTCCCAGATGCAGATTAATGTAAAATCATGGATAAGTTTTCAGAAGTCGTAAGTCGTCGATAGTCAAACATCAACAAATACACAAATGAGCATTGTTCTGGGAATAAAATAAAGAATTTATTCTAAAGAATACTTAAATTTTGGTTTACCAGTACCCTCTGAAGTAAATGAAGAAGGGCCCTTTTGTGTGTCACTTTCTCAAAAGTGTTGGCTACAAACAACATGAAACCTAATACAGTTAAACGACATTTGAAAATGCTTCATAGTGAGTACGTCAATAAACCCAGAATAATTCTTCGAATTAAAATTAAAATCGTATGAAAAGCAAAAATTTTTTTAAAAAACACTTTGTCAATGAATGATGAGAGCTATGATTGACTCTTACAAAATTTCATATAAAGTAGGTATATATAAAAAGTCTCACTCCAGAGGTGAAGATCTTATTTTGCCAGCAGCAATTGAGATCGTGGAAACCGTGTTTGGAGATAATTTTGCAAACGATTGTAGTCTATAATTCTTTCAAATGATATTGTTGCCCGTCGAATTGATAATACAGCTGAAAGTGCATAGTGTTAGCTTTTCTCGAAGTTTCATAGCAGATTGTTTTCAATACAGCTTAATGAGGCAATAGTTAACAATAAAAACGTTTATTTCATTCCCTATATTCGATTTTGTGTTGATATGTGTCAGTAGTAGAGTTACTTTTTTGCAAACCAATAGAACTCAAAGCAACAGCACTTTCGCTATATCATATCTTAACCATTTTCATTCTATTACCATTTTCAACATCCAACCTTTGTGAAACTGGGTTTTCTGCGCAAGCCTCTTTGACGACAAAATATAGATTTCAGCTAAATATAGAAAAAGAACCGAGAGAATCTGTTTCTAATATTAAGCCTTCTTTCGAAAACTTCGCTCTGAAGACAGATCCAAGGAAGTCACTAATAATTATTAAATAAGTTTTTAATTTAACAAGTTTCAAAATTTTGCAGGTTGTTTTAATTTATTAATTATTAAATATTATTTCGAAATGCATTTTGTTTTGTTTTGTATGTGAGTGCACTTTCCTTTCATCCAGTCTATCATTTTTTAAAATAATATTCAACCCCCTTAAAGGAGAGTCAATCATTTTTTAAAATAATATTCAGCCCCCCTTAAAGGAGCGAGCACCTCAGGTTGAGAATTGTTGATGCATGGAATTAAATTGTTATTAATTTCAGCTCAAAAGTATTATTCAAAGTAGCACTAGTTATCAAATGAAAGCATATAGTTTTCCTCATAAAAAATAACATCATTAAACAACAATGTGAAAAATTTAAGAATTATTGGTTCTCATCTCGATCATCGATATCTTAAAGTTTAAATACCGATGTCTGCTTAGCTTATGGCACCATTTTTCTTTGAAAAACTTATTTACGAAAACAATCATTGAAATAATCTTAACCTTTTCTAAATTCTTAAAATAAATCACAAGAAAATGTAAAGATAACTTTATATTTTCTTGTATTTATTCTAAATAAACAGGGCATTAATTTCTCAAGAAATGTTTGAATTACAAAATATTTTTCGAAAAACAAAATTTACTCATACATTTAAAATGCTATTAGGATATTGACAATCATTCCAATTAGTATTGTGAATTTTTAGAGTTCTATGATAAACAAATCAATGATGTTTTGTTTTCATCGTCAATTTTTCTACCAAAGAAATCTTTCTTCTTCTCTGAGTGACGAAATGTTTCTTTGTAAAAATCGTGTTTGTTTTTGGGATATTATCAAACTTCTTAAGATTGAAAAAATGGACAAATGCAATTTACTTAAATTTACCTTTCTTCAGAACAACGTTTGTAATTAGAAATGTTAATCAAATCAATAGAGTAAAACAAATTTATGAAAGCATATATCCTTATTAGCTAATTTCAAAATGAACCTCACATTGCTTCAAGAATTGAAAGAGAGCTAATTCACGATTTTTCACCTTTTTTATAATAGACCATGAAAATATATCCTTTATACAGATCATAATTGCTGTTTTATTTTTGTCATGGCGGAAAAATTTATAATAATTTTTATAGATATCCTTATTAATGCATGAAATATAGCTCTAGATACATAGAAATATTTACAGCATATTAATCAAATAGTTCAAACATCAAATATGACTTCACATCAATTTCAAAATGAACCTCACATTGCTTCAAGAATTGAAAGAGAGCTAATTCACGATTTTTCACCTTTTTTATAATAGACCATGAAAATATATCCTTTATACAGATCATAATTGCTGTTTTATTTTTGTCATAGCGGAAAAATTTATAATAATTTTTATAGATATCCTTATTAATGCATGAAATATAGCTCTAGATACATAGAAATATTTACAGCATATTAATCAAATAGTTCAAACATCAATTATGACTTCACATCAATTTCTCAAGTTATTTGATGTTTAATGAGAGAAATTTTCTTAGTTATCTTGTGATTTTAGACAAGAATTTTCATCAACGTTTTAACATAAATATAAAATTTTATAAAAATATATTTGTGTGGTTTCATGTTAAAATAATTCAATAGTTTTATATAGAATATGAATATTAAGCACAATATGAATACGTAAAATTATCTAAACATTAAAGTTTTCATAATTGATAAATTTTTCATTGTGAATTGGTAATAAAATTGAAAAATTTTCGCAGAGTTGTATTTCACATTATTATATCATATTGATATAATATAATTGTAAGTTTTCATCATTTATCATAACTTAATTTTACTGCTTTTATAATTAACATTATACAAAAGTTTTTATCGATTATGGAACCCTTATCTGAAAACTTTGAATCTTATAACGATATTCAAATCGAAATTTTATAAATTTTCTGTTTTACAGAATGTGTTAGAAGACTAGATGATTATGTTAAATGAAATGATTGATAGATTATCAGATTTGAATTGCGTTGTGATCAAGAAAAACAGAATACATATTCTTCTTTATACAGCTCCAACAACACATGATGGATGAATAGTTAAATAACAATGGATCTCATAAGAAATAAATCAACTATGTTCTAATTATCTTAATTTTGTAGAACATTGGCCTATTTATTAATATTGAAAAGTATTCTTCTGATAAATGAACATTTCCAAGATATTTTTCGACGTTTTTAAATACTTGCTCCGCCATATGTGACTTCTTCTATATGAATCATTCCAAAAAAAAAAAAAAAAAAAAAAACTACTTTTGCCTTTGTAAAATTAACATTTCTCTCAATATTTTATAAAATCTAAATAACATTTTGCTTATTTTATTTAAAATAAACTTATGTTAATTTGAAGTTCTATCATTAAGGAAGTACTGATAGATGTTTGATCTGTAGTTATGACTTGTAACTTGTATTATATAATAATTTGAAAAGTACTTACAGTACCTTAAAAATTATTTGACTTAATCTTCAGCAAGTTCATTGCTGATAGTTTGAAATATTGTTGTTGTAGTTGCACCAGCCTGCTTCTCTGTACCTAGGCTTATGTTAGGCTGTACCAGTTAGACAGAAGCAGCCGGGTGGAGTACTCATAATTTTGAAGCAAGGACCAAGCAGAAGACTGCAAATACTTGGCTTGCCACCCCCAGAGGAACATGTCACTTGGAGGACACGCCCAGTTTTAATGTGCCCCCGTTACTATTAGTGAACACGACGGATCTTCCTTTAAATTGGGATTCAAATTCACTATCTTCCTATAATGAGAATGAAGCCCTAACCTACCAGGCCACTGCGGCCCTTGAAATATTGTTGAAAATATTTCAGAATTATCTAAAATCCATTTCCTTTAGGCTATTTTGTAATTCAGCATCTCGAATCTCCGTCATAAACAGTGCCTATACTTCATTTTACAATGAAAATAAAATCATAGGAAAGACCCTAAAATAATTAGGTAAGTATTAAAATATTTACTATTTTTTGATAGATTTTAAGTAGTGTGTGTTACTTCTGGGATAGAGTTGAAAACAATAGCCATCACTGCTGCAAAAGTCTCAAAGTTTTGAACAGCGTAGAATAGAAATTAACCTTTTGCTTACGATGACGATTGCCTGAAATAAGCCAATTGGACGAAAACGAATAAAACGTAAGAGCTTTTGAGTTTTTTATTGATAAGCGTTGAAGAATTTATTTTGCTATATCTTATCAAATAATGCATATATTTTTCAAAACACCTTTGAAAATTTTACCTCTTTGCTGAAAAAGTTTTTATCAAAACTAATGAACGTTTAACAAACATAACCATAAATTTACTAGACTTGTAAAATGCATGCAATGTATATAAGATGAATCAAATACTTTTTTTACATCAGAAACTATAATTATTTTCTCTTTCTTTATTGATATCGAATTGATTTTGCAATTATAAAGTTCTTTGATTAATGAGTTCATTAAAATGCTTCAAAAGATTATATACAATATACAAATATTAGCGATTAAATTTGCAAAATTTTATAAATATTAGATAAGGTTGCATATGAAATAGTAAGTGAATAATTCTATGAGGCTAGTAATTTTGAACTTTTATTTGAGAATCTAATAAAAAACGAGATAGATCTGAGAAAAGAAATAAATACTATTTATAAGTTTTTCTATAATTCGCTATTATTTTTTTAGGACTTTTATGCTCATTTTGCAACAATTTTGCGGTAGTTAGCTTTGATTCTGGGTCGCAATGAGCTGGCCGGAAAGGTGTTGTTTTAGTTACTAAAAAGTACCGAGCTTTATACCCGACACAACCGAAGATCCATAAAATAGGTTGCGATCACAATGTCTTGAAAGTGAAATAACAACTCTGGGGGCTCCTTTCACTTGGTTTTTGTTTTCCAAATGCGGAGGCCCTTTAATGTGCCCCCGTTACTATTAAGTAAGGAGTTGTCAAATTTTATAAGTAAAGTAAAAGATTTTAAAAACATGTTGAACCGAAAGTATATTCAGTCTAGGAGTATTTTTTTTACTAAATGCTGCTAAAATATAGATTTGTTCGATGTATATCAATAAATGAACCAATAATAATAAGAAAGAGCTGTGCTTTCTTATTTATGAGCAAATTACTGTTGTGGAAAGTGGTAACAAGATTTTCGCTACTGACTTTGATATAAAAAAATGATATTTATTTCGTATTTTACGCAGTTATATGGAGAAGTTAAAAATCTCAATGAAATGAATAGAAGAAAATAAATTGCGACATTTTTACGATTACAGTACTGTGATTAAAAAGTATTTGAAATGTTATCTTTAAAATAAGTAACTAATATATATCAAGCACAAACACTTTTTATGACTTTTTCGAAAAGTAAATTCATTTTTACGAAGTACAATTTTCATTTCGAATAATAAAAATCTAATAAAGTAAAGAAAATTTATAAAATATTTTTGAAATTGAATGTGTTACGTTTTTCAATAATATTTTTTAAATGCTACATAAAGGAATCAAAGATAATTGCTGATAAAAATAGATTTTAAACTTTTGTAAAATGTTTAAGTAGAAAATTTGACCTAGATAATTTCTGGTCTAATAATTCATTTCGATTAATGATCAACATTCCAATCAATTTCAAAAGTTGGTGTTTGATAATCATTGTTTGATACTAAGAGATATTAGTGCATTATTAAACAAGTTCTTATATTATTTAATTCTTGTGAAATAATTTTGAAGTATTGTTAGACTTAATAATTATTTGTTTCTCAAGTTGTAGCAAAGCTACTGTTTCAAAACGAGATTTGGCACAGGTGCCGTAGAATCCAGGATGCCAAATTCTGAGATTGTCGATTTTTTCGCGGATATTCTTATATATCTGGCAACCTCGTTTTTATTACGTCATACATATGGAGACCTATAAGAATTATGCATAAAATTCTATTTTGGTAACCCTAGTATTTACGTTATCGCACACGTCACGATACGTCATCTTGGCAACATTTCTTCATCACCAAAAAAATTCAGAATTTGGAATCATGGATTATATGGCATCTGTGCCCAAGATTTCAATTTTTTAGTTCTGCATACTGCATTGATGTATGTCGGTAAGAGTGCTTAGGACGTGTTCCAGGTTACTTCCCTTGAGATAGATGTATATGATCAACATCTACAAAAACTTTTCATACAAGGAAATCTTATTTAGAAGTAAGAAAATCATCAACGTTTTTATGGTTACAGTTTTCGATTGTTACCTCAAGAAAGTGCTAAAACCATTTAAATTCTATCCTTTCCACGACTCGGAAATGACCATACATAAACATACACAACGAGCACTGGATATATGTTCGAGAGAAAAATCCCCAGAAGCATCTTTCGCTCAGTGCAGGAAGAAGGATTTTGAAGATCCAGATACAATTTCGAACTTTACAGGCTCTACAGACAATCACAGATTACACAAATCATCCGTAATGATCGATTTAAATGACTTGGCCATGTGAGATGCCCAGATGATAATCCCACAATAATCTTGAAACTTAAAAAAATCTGAAGCATGCCGGGCTAAAGGAAGACCACCTGATCGATACTTGGATGGTAAGGAAGGATACCTAAAACCTCTAAAAATCAAGAATTGGAGAGGAATCGCTATGGATAGAAGACGTTTGAGGGAGTGGTTGAGGTAGCCAAGACCTGTAAAAGGCCGATGTGCTTGTGAAGAAGTTTTCGATTGTAAGTCGAAAGTTATCTTAATTGGAAAACACATTGATTTTCATAAAATCAGTGCAACTTCTTATTAAATGTTTAAGCAATTTTATTAGTTGATGAATCGATTAAATATCTATCATCATATCTATCTATCTATATCTATCTATCTATCTATCTATCTATCTATCTATCTATCTATCTATATATATATATATATATATATATATATATATATATATATATATATATATATATATATATATATATAATATATAAAACTTAAAACATAAATTTATTTTAAACTTTTATCATCAATGGATCTTATCTTAAAAATAAAAACAGTTATTACAAGGATATTTTATATCCTTAGGCTCAAGAGAACTTAAAGTTGGCAAATAATTTAAGTCTGAATTAATATGAGTACTATGTTTAGCCTTCAAATGCGCCTCCAGATGACCTCGCTTCATTGATTCCTTGGTCAAGGCTGGCGTAAAAGGCAAAAAGGAAACCGCTCATCGTAGAAAGCAGATGTAAGAAACTAAATTTTAAATATTCCTCCGAATATTGATGAATTTTTTTTCCTTGCTTACACTACTCATTTTACTATGAGCTGAAAGAAACATACATAAAATCAGATTAAAACTGAAACTAAAGTAAATGTTAAAGTTGTACCAAGCTTCACGGATTCGTGTCGATTGAGAGTTGAATAAAGCAACCACTTAATGAACACAAGACATTTATTCGTAAAAACTTCACTAGATATAAGAAATTCCCGCTGGAACAATCACAATTATACAGCTACGATTCGTCAGAAATAATACGAAACAACTTCCAATCACAGGTCTCAAATACCTCAGACAGAGAACAACTAGCAGTCACAACTAATCATCTTCACTCACTGACTGTCTTCACAAAACTGACTCTTCATGTCGGGTTGCGGTATTTATACCTGACTTGGCGGAGAAATCTACCAATTTCGCCAAGGTTCTGGAAGCTTCTAGGCTATCTCGAAAAATGTTTGTCCTAGAGCTTAGGTGATGGATGCTTCCAGTAGTATCGATTTCTCGCCAAATCGCCAAGAATCTCGCAAACTCTCGCCATGTCGCCAAATCATTAGAAAATCCGCTTTTAAACTACAACACGTCTAAATACCGCAATTTTTGCCCAAAATGGGAGAATTTCCGATCTGTCTGAGATATTTTAAAACAAATACAATCATTATTTATAAATTTGTAACAATATGTTAAAATTAGTTTAATGTGACATAGGGTAAACGTATACTAAAAAATGCATATTTATTTAAATGTATATAACACATTTACCTCACCACCACCGCAAAATAACACATTTTTTCTAGTTGACAAATTTTTCAAGAAATTTATTCTTCAAAAATTAAAATAAATAAAAATAATATCAAATACTTAATCAATTATATCTATACAATGTATATATTTTTAAATCAATGAGACTTTTACAATATTTTTTTTACGGATGCCTATTTCATATTAACACTAACTGAGAAACACCACAGAAGTTAAGACAGGCCATTCTGATGCAAACAACTGCATTGTTTTAGCAAGATTTTAAAGCGTCCGGGGGTCTACCACAGGATGGTTAACTTGACGACGTTAAAAAACCCAGTTGATATTTTTGTTTCGTCAAAGGAATTTATGATATTTATTGGCCACAATTATTTAAGAATTTGCTTTTTTCTTTCAATTTTGGCACCGAAATCTAGCATTGCATTTAAATGGCCTGGAGCAAAAGGGTTATACTCGTGTCGAGTCCATTTTCACACTGCCCCCCCCCTCTGTAACAATTTATCTGCTTTCCTGCCGTTGGGAAACACTGGTTCACTGGTTTAGATAATTATCATACTGGATACTTAAATTAAATACTTAAATTAATACTTAAATTAAAACCTTTTTCTGAGTACAACACTAATTTTTAAAATAATAGGTAATCATATTTATTTCAAAAAATATATTTGTGGCTTTAATTATGGATATGAGAGCACATTGTGAAACTCAGCATTTTTTATTGCTTCTCTTGAAACAACTATTACGTTCATATTCAGAATTATATGCATTTATCTAATGCTCTCGTTTCTCAGGACAAATACTAAATGAGCCATTTTCTTTAAATTTGTTGGCCGTTTATTGATGATTTTCGACAGTCAATTGTCCTTTCACAACCCCTTCAAAGAAAAAATTTTCTTACAGTTACTACAGTGCAATTATAGCTGTGATAAAACAATTTAATTATTATTTTTCTATCTGGTAAGCATAAAAATCTTCTGATTAGCATTAGCGAGCATATTGAAAACAAAATTTAGCGGAAGTTTCTAGGTTTTACAGCAGCTGTAATGTGACGTGATAAAATTTGACCCTTTTTTGTAGTTTTGCCTGCATTGAACTGCGATATTTCGTTGCTTTTTCTTTTGTTAAAAAAATGACCTATTTTTTTTCAATTTTAGTCGAAAGCAGCAAACTGGAATATGATCAACTGTATTTGAAGTTGAAGGCTCGATTGAGTGGAATTTTAAATGCTTTAACTAAAATATAAGGTTTATTTTAATTTTAAGGACTGAGGAAAAGAATTATTGTGTGTCAGAATATTTTGTAAATAAAAATACAATAAAGAGCTTATGATGAATATGTGATTCATTGAAAATTGCTCTCTAGTGACAAAATTTTAAAATCTTTTTCCAGTCACACAAATAAATTCTCGTCTCTCCATTATGTTCTACACAAAGTATCACACTTTCTGAGCAATAGTTTCATCTGTAAAAAACTTTGAAAGAGGATTATTTAATTATTTCCATTTATCATATTAAATAACATATGTATATTATATTAAATAATAACATGGATTGATATTTGTATTTTCGAATATTTTGCGTTTATTGATGATTCTTTTATAAATAGATTCATATTTTGCTATTATTTAATGTTTGATTTCATTAAATGCAATCTTAAAATTAAAACTTGCATTTTATTAATTTGTCATTAAAATTTTTTTTAAAATATTCTTTTTAAATATTCTTTTCAAATACTCTTTTTGAATATTTTCAACATAAAATTATCTGACTTTGATCAAAAATAGAGTGATTGTTGAACTTTTAAAACTTAGATTAGAAATAGATAAAAAGTAAAGTTCGATCCAAATTTCTAAATTAATTGTTATATTTTCAACAAAATTAAATCAGTTAAGAAGAACATTTATGGCAAAAGAAAGAGTTTACTTTGTCAATACATATAACAGAAACTACTTGAAAGGAAAACAGTTTTATTTTTTGAAGATCCTAGTCATTGATAACCAATGGAATCTTTATGAAATAGAAGCTGTAAAAATATTATGATTTGAGTCCTTATATAAAATCTAGTTTCGAGTGAAAATTCAACAATAATTGGCATACTTTGGCTGAACGTTTATGACGTAAAAACATTTCTGTTTTGAAAACAGGTGAAGAATTGAAAAAACTTGGATTACTTTTGATAATAGGCATTATTTTTTGCTCTATTAACCTTAGAGTATGAACATTAATCATGATTGAAAGAATGACGTCGATAGTAAGGGTAAGAATGTACTTGATTTACACATATTATGCAAATGCTTGCATGTTACTGCATTAAAATACTGATAAATATTTTTTTGGTAAAATATAGTGTATTATTTTCTCTTAAATTATCATAATAAACTTTAAATTGTACCTCTGTATTAGATTGTGCATAAATTTATAATCGATTTTTTATGTAGAAAATTATTCTCCATAAATTTTTTATTCTCAATAATATGAGAATGAAAAAATTTTTAATTCTCAATAAACAAAACATTCTCCATAAATTTTTATAGAAAAATTTATTCCCAGTAATATAAATTTTAAACTTCCTATTTCAGAAATCTGCTAACTTGAATTAAAAATTATTTCTCTACTTTTAATATCCCAATTTTCAGTGACTATTTTCTTTGGATGTGGAAGATCGCACATTCGATATCAATCATTCTGCAAACACGTTTTTGCATTGACTGTATTTATGTAAATTTTCTAAATTATACAGCAGATTTTAATATAGCAGATCATTATATAGCACATTTTAATCTTTTTGAGAGCAACAAATATTTTTAAATTAATTAAATACTTGATTTTGAAAGTGATTTTTAGGATCTTAATGTGACAATATTTTAATATCCTTTACATTATTCATAATTCTCTAGGCATTGCATAAAAAGTCTTAAATGTTCCAAATTATTTCTGTATGAGAAAATTAAATACTTTTTTAAAAATATTAAAAACTCTTAAATCACGAAGAAAAGGATGCAAGCTATACTTTGTACAGGTAAAAAATTGATCAATTAAGAGTAAGTTCTTTCACTCAACCGCATTGCACAACTATTAATTTATTTTATATTTTACACGAAAATATGGTGATAATTTTTTTTTTAATTTTATCGTGAAATTGAACCAATGCATAGCATTTTCCTTAATTAATTCTTTTGTTGGTAAGGCATTAGTCTTTGGATTAAAAACTCATACCTTAGATCCCAGCATGAATAGAAATCAAAAGTATAATGGCAAGAGATGTATATTGTACTAATGATTTTTGTTTGCACATTTATCGGAGGAGTGCTTGTCAGTTTTCCTATTTTATACCTTTAAGTCTCCTAATTTGTGCTTGTTAGTTTCCTTTTTATCCTAGTGCTTGTTAATTCCCCCCTCCCTTTTTTGTAATAGTCCAACTAAAATGTCATGTATCGGGAAAGTGTTTTGTTTGCACATCTATCTGGAAAGTGCTTGTTAGTTTTCCTATTTAGTGCTTGTTAATTTCCTATTTTACGCTTGTTAATTTCCTTTTTATCCTAGTGCTTGATAGTTCCCCTCTCCCTTTTTTGTAACAGTCCAACTAAAATGTCATCTATCGGGAAAGTATTTTGTCTGTACATCGATCTGGAAAGTGCTTGTTAGTTTTGCTATTTTGTACCTTTTAGTCTCTTAATTTGTGCTTGTTAGTTTCCTTTTTATCCTAGTGCTTGTTTTTTCCCCCCTCCCTTTTTTGTAACAGTCCAACTAAAATATCATCTATCGGGAAAATATTTTGTTTGCACATCTATCTGGAAAGTGCTTGTTAGTTTTCCTATTTAGTGCTTGTTAATTTCCTATTTTACACTTGTTAATTTCCTTTTTATCCTAGTGCTTGTTAGTTCCCCCCTCCCTTTTTTGTAACAGTCCAACTAAAATGTCATCTATCGGGAAAGTATTTTGTTTGCACATCTATCTGTAAAGTGCTTGTTAGTTTTCCTATTTAATGCTTGTTAATTTCCTTTTTATCCTAGCGCTTGTTAGTTCCCCCCTCCCTTTTTTGTAACAGTCCAACTAAAATGTCATCTATCAGGAAAGTATTTTGTTTGTACATCTATCTGGAAAGTGCTTGTTTGTTTTCCTATTTAGTGCTTGTTAATTCCCTATTTTGCGCTTGTTAGTTTCCTAATTTGTGCTTGTTAGTCTCCTTTTTATCCTAGTGCTTGTTAGATTTCCCCCCTTTTTTTCTTCAAACAGTCCAACGAAAATGTCATCTATCGGGAAAGTATTTTGCTTGCACATCTATCTGGAAAGTGCTTGTTAATTTCTTATTTTGTGCTTATTAGATTCCTAATTTCTGCTTGTTAGTTTCCTTTTTATCCTAGTGCTTGTTAGTTTTCCTATTTATTATTTTCTTCGAACAGTCCAACTAAAATGTCATCTATCGGGAAAGTATTTTGTCTGTACATCTATCTGGAAAGTGCTTGTTAGTTTTGCTATTTTGTACCTTTTAGTCTCCTAATTTGTGCTTGTTAGTTTCCTTTTTATCCTAGTGCTTGTTATTTCCCCCCTCCCTTTTTTGTAACAGTCCAACTAAAATATCATCTATCGGGAAAGTATTTTGTTTGCACATCTATCTGGAAAGTGCTTGTTAGTTTTCCTATTTAGTGCTTGTTAATTTCCTATTTTACACTTGTTAATTTCCTTTTTATCCTAGCGCTTGTTAGTTCCCCCCTCCCTTTTTTGTAACAGTCCAACTAAAATGTCATCTATCAGGAAAGTATTTTGTTTGTACATCTATCTGGAAAGTGCTTGTTTGTTTTCCTATTTAGTGCTTGTTAATTCCCTATTATGCGCTTGTTAGTTTCCTAATTTGTGCTTGTTAGTCTCCTTTTTATCCTAGTGCTTGTTAGATTTCACCCCTTTTTTTCTTCAAACAGTCCAACGAAAATGTCATCTATCGGGAAAGTATTTTGCTTGCACATCTATCTGGAAAGTGCTTGTTAATTTCTTATTTTGTGCTTATTAGATTCCTAATTTCTGCTTGTTAGTTTCCTTTTTATCCTAGTGCTTGTTAGTTTTCCTATTTATTATTTTCTTCGAACAGTCCAACTAAAATGTCATCTATCGGGAAAGTATTTGGTTTGCACATCTATCTCAAAAGTGCTTGTTAATTTCCTATTTTGTGCTTACTAGTTTTCCAATTTGTGCTTGTTAGTTTCCTTTTCATCCTAGTGCTTGTTTGTTCCCCTATTCTTTTACAATAGTTTTACTAAAATGTATAGCATTTATAAAGTCAAAAAATTTAGGATGTTCTTATAGAAAAATATCACGCAGCGAATGTTAAAAAAACTTTGAAACAGCTTTTATCAATTATTTATTATAAGGAATAAAAATAAAAGGAAGCGCGCGAGAAGGAAAAAACTCATAAATGTAATAAGATTTTCATTAAAATACGGATGATATTAAAAATGTTTAATTTTAGCAATTGACTTATTTAGCATCTTAGGAATTATTAAAAGTAGCATCCAAATAAAACGTAAATGTATTTCAGATTTACTAAAGTGTCAGCAAATATCTGTGTTTTCGAAATTCTATCACTGATATTATGCCGTAGAACATAAAGTTTATCTCAACTAGAATTATGTTGCTGTTCAAACAACGTTAAATTGCATTTTTCCTCTATAAATAATAAAAAAAGATTTTTTAACTGCCATTATCTTTTCAATAAACAACTACTGTATTTATCAAAGAATCAATCATCAAGCTAAACAATATTAATATCTACGAGTTTTGTTAAAGACTACACGTATCTTTAAAAATTAAAGTTACATTGATATATTATTAAATTAAATACAATTTTCTCTATCGAT
Source organism: Latrodectus hesperus (assembly GCA_037975125.1). Taxonomy (NCBI): domain Eukaryota; kingdom Metazoa; phylum Arthropoda; class Arachnida; order Araneae; family Theridiidae; genus Latrodectus; species Latrodectus hesperus. Next base: position 18,770,058 of record CM075861.1, read on the forward strand.
TGCTTCATAATATTCTTTGATAAAAAAATTTCTCTAGCAGAAACAGCACTGTTTGTGAACTAGTTTAATTTAAATTATTTCAGTGATACTTCAGTAACCCCTTGTGAAAAAAAGAAAGGATGGCAAAGTTATAGGTATTATATACTTTCCCTTATTATGCTTACATAAATATAAGTGCTCAGTTCTCAGCAACTATCATGCGTAAGTAAAACAGGGTACATAAAATCATAGTTGACGAAAAACCAATTTTATTTTAAAAGTAGTCATTATTAATCAATTTGGTCTCTTAATATTGAATCCGATTAAACTTATGTGGCTGAGGTAGAAATGACCTCCAAACTATCTTCTTCTGGTGAAAGTCAGGAAGCTATCCCTAGCATGACTGACTTTCTGACCAGATGGGACTGTTTCAGCAAGACCCTATCTGCTGGAAATGTCATACGCAAGAGGAAACGGCAGAGCATATCATTTACGGATGCGGGGCTCTTGCCCTCCCTAGATTAACTTCTTTAGGCATCATCCATACTAGAGAATTACACCTAGACTCCATTAAAGGGTTATCGGACTTTATTACTAAAGTGGGTGACCCGAGTAACTGGAACTAGGAAACATGAGATTTGGAGTTAAGGGTACAAAATGCTGATAAAAGCAGAGGTGCCCAATGACATACAAACCCAATTCTAAGAAGAAGAAAAAGAAGAAACTCATGTGGTGCCGTCAAAATTATTAATCGTCAATAATAAAGTAGAACTCCAATCATCCGAATCAATTGGGACCAGATCCCTTTCGGATGATTGGATATTTTTTGAAAAAAAAAGAAAAAAAAAGATGCATTTAAATGAATCATTGTATATTCAAAATGAGAGAAATTTTTAAGGAAAAGTAACTTTTAATCACCTAACAAGTGCTGTACATTAATACAGTATGTATGCATTGGGCTGAAAAAGAAAACCATTGCTTACTGAACAGGAGTAAGCTGTTTCATTCCTTATCTCATTTTCTGGTCACCAAGTTATGCATCTGCTTGACAGAGAGAAATTGCATATGCTCACCCTCGAGATGAGGCTCCAGCCACTTAAATCAGTTTCAATGCCGGCAGGTGCTTCACTAGTTGATAGTCCCGTGTGTGCTTCAACTCTAATATTTATACCATCTTCTACCTCGACCCTTTCAATAAGTTAACCATCGTTTGTAGTTTGATATTCAATGTTTGACTCATAATCCATTCGTCTATAATTTCAGCACTAGCGTCTGTACAACCAGGAATTTTCAAAAGAAAGTTTCTGAATTCCTCAAGTGACACATCATTCTCGTATAATCCTTCCTTTTCTTTTCTTGAGTTTTTTTTCTTTCTTTCTTTCTCTTTTTCAGTCTATTTCATTTTTCTGAAATTCTGAAAGCGATTCGGATAAATGGAGTTTGGATAATTAAAGTCATACTTATCCTAAGTAGCCGGACATTAGAAAGGAAAAAGAAACATTAAATTATTGATTAAATCTTGTTGCTGTTTTCATTAAAATCTTTCCTAAAAATACACTGCTGGCTACCGTAAATGCAGCACCCTGAAGAAAGCATGCAAATAACATGAAATTTACAACATGTATTAGTGGAAGTGAGATACGCAAATGATTAAAATTTCTGCACAGACGCATATCACGCACGCTTGTGGCGCCACTTAAAAACGTTATTTAAAGCTTGGAGAATTCAACGATTTCAAGTTCGGCAATTGTGTTTTATTTTCTTCTTTTTTAAAAAAAGATCAATTATGTCTTGTAGAAAATAGCGAACGTTTTTTGATTAAGTATTCGGATTCGACAGTGATTAAGTATTCGAGTTCGACAGAGGAAGGATGTGGCCTACTGAGATTGTGTATTATCTTTCAGGGAAATCGGCAGTCGTGTTAGACGAAGCCAAACAACAGTAAGGCGGATATGGGATCGTTAGTCTTGTCTTTCTTGGTGTTGCAATTCGGGTGGTCAGCAGTGTATTTACATGAAAGCATAAAACTTAAGTCCATTAGACACACTCATACATATATGCGGAGGAAAACAAATTTGTTGCTTTGAAAATATTTTTCTTTTATTCGAAAATGATGACGTTTATAAAAATTTCAGTAGATGTATTATTTTTCATGCTATTATAATTGTGCGTGAACTGATTTACACATAAGCTAATTGTAAAAGTAATCTTGATTAACTAGTATGGCTACTGTAAAGTAAAAAGATATGTTTTGTCTTCAGCTTATTTATATGGCAAATTAGATATTAATATAAATGAATTGTTTAATGTTTCATGCTTTGATTAGCATCATGGGTCTGCTGTGATGAAATATGTTTTTCTTTATTCACATAATTGAATATTAAATTATTTATAAAAAAGCTATCAAAATATTTTACACTATATTATGAAATCTAAGTGAACTTTGCAAACACCCTGAAAATTATTATGCAATTTATATTGTAAAAATTTTAAACTGTAAAATTTCTTACTCTATAACATCACTTACAAAACAGTTTAAGAAATAATATTCTCTATGTTACAGCTATCATTTTACGAGGGTTACTCTGAAATTTTTGAGATAGGCGCAAACGAGAATTTACAAAATAAAAATAACGGTTTAGTTTTAAAGTACAAAGTATTTTAACACAGAAGTAGGTTTTTTACTGACTTACTTCAACTTGTTTAGCGTGGAATAAATTCTAAACAGAAGAGAAAATGGAGTTGACGCGACAACATTTTCGCGCTATGATTTTCTACGATTTCAAAGCAGGATTAAATCAATAAGAATGCGTTCAACGGTTGCAATTAGCATTTGGTGATGAATCTCCAGCTCATAGTCTGATGGTTTAGAGAATTTAGAAGATGTCGCAATTATCATCAGGATGATGAACGCACAGGAAGGCCAACGTCGGCTGTAATCCCGGATAATGTGTCTGGCATACGAAAAATGTTAATGGATGATAATCGCTGTACCTATCAAATGACACAGAAGGAGCTTAACATTAAATCCGCAGCCATACACAAAATCATTTATGAAGTCATGAAGAATAACATATGAAAAAAGTAGTTTGCCGTTGGGTTCCCCATAATCTAACTGATATTCAATAAGAGGAGCGTGTCAGAATCAGTAAAGAAACTCTTAATATGTTGAATGATGGTGGCCACCGCATCATTTCTAAAATTGTAACAGGTGATTAAACGTACAACCGTTTTTTGACGTTCCAACACGTCAAGAAAGCAAAGTATGGGTCTTTGAAGATGATCCCACACCGACAATGGTAAAAAAACAACGCACACTTAAAAAAGTGATGTATGCCGTTTTCTTCAGAAGTACGGGATTGGTCAAAGCCATCAAGTTGGAAGGACAGAAGACAGTAACAGCAAACTGGTAAACCACTAAATGTCTTCCAGAAATTCTACAAGAACTGAATGTTAGGGGACTAATGCTTCACCATGACAATGCATCTTCACATACAGCCGGATTAACAGTTGAGTTTCTTAAACAAAAACAAATTAAAGTGATCGAACATCCGCCATATTCACCTTATCTAGCTATGTGTGACTTTTGGTTATTCTTTAATCTAAAAAAGAACTTACGTGGACGTCGTTTTCATTCAGAAGAAGAGATTGATGTGGCTATAAATGCATTTTTTTCATCTATTCGAAGAAATGAATGGCTTGAGGCATTTAATCTGGGGAAAATTCGTCTACAAAAGTGCATTGATGCTGGAGGAGACTACTTTGAACACACTTAAAATTTTTGTGTATGATAAATAAGTATAGCTTTAAATGATAAATAAGTATAGCTTTAAAAACCTAGTTGTATATCAAAAATTTCACAGTGACCCTCGTATCGTTGCCAAATTAAAATCAAGATGATAAAATTATTGCATTACTTACAGAAAAATTATTGCAAAAATTATTGTTAAAATTATTGCAAAAATTATTATATAAAATTATTGCATTAGGAATTCATTGAAGTACACGTATGTTAAATTTATTGTAGCATTAAAAATATGATAACTGCAAGTACTACTTAGTAATAAAATTAAAATAATATTTTGTTTGTTTGACATCCTACAGTCATTTTTAAATATACAGCAATTAATTAAGCCAAAGAATACAATTTTAAGCAGATTCCGAATTATTGTTAAACAGCCATGCCTTGAGTGACAGGCGAATTCAAGTTATTAAAATGATGATTAGTGTTAACAATTATCTTCAACCAACTCGTTAAAAAGCAAAAGTATTTATATTATACTTCATTAAAGTAAATGTGTTCTTTCATTTCTTTACAGGTTACTTTTATTATACTTTTTCTATTCTTGAATATAAGGCTCTCAACTTCTTCACATCATTCACATTGTGTGAATCTTAATAACAGCTATACTTGCTTCTCGAAAAATCAGAATCCTTATCGGCTTTATGCAAGCAAGACACAATATCATGTTGTAAACCAAGATTATGCTAAAACTCTCAACTTACAAGGTATGTAGAAAATTATTTTTTCTATTGAAACATGTTTCTATAGAAAAAATAATTTTCTATAGAAACATTACTATAGAAACAAATTTTTTCTATTGAAACATGTTAAAGAATCCTTATTAAGACTATTAGAAATTGTAGTATTTAAAAAAAAATGTGAAAAGAATAGATCAAATTTTGATTAAAGTTCAGCTTTAAGGAGCTAGGAGGTAGCTATTTTAAAAATATGTATAAACAAAACTACAAAACCTGTCCATTCTTTGTTTATGCTTAATCCGATAGATGATGTAATGAAATGACGATAAAGATTTCAAAAATTACATTTATCCAAAATAGAACTAAGAGAAATAAGATTTATAAGACTTACTTTTTTCAGAAGCTATTATTTTACCAAAGGGAAAGTTGTGTGTGTGATTTTGCCGCGAGATCCTTCGTTAGTGTATAAATATTTCATTAAATCACATTCAAGCTCAAGTTGCATAATATTATGTCATTTTAATAGAATATTGCTTGCTGTTTTTTGTGAGAAACTGGTTTAAGCAGAAGCAGATTATATTTTTAATAATTAGTTGTCTTAACTTTATATAAATATAATTATACTTTCGAATTGCTATGAGTGATTTAGTGCAAAAAATATACAATTAAATACAAGAGAAATAAAATAAAAAAGCACTTGTAAATAAAATGTATTTATCTCAATAACGTTTCAAGGTTACAGATGGAAATGAGCATGAAATGAGTCATTTCCAAAGTACAATAATGGTGCATTAACATTTTCGGTTCTTATACTTACTAGCCCGTTGACCATTTCAGAGAAAAATTATGACGCCAAGTGTTACGATTTATTGCCAAACATCGTAATTTAGTAAACATTATTTACAATGCATATTTTTAGCGCATTGAATATTTATATTTATAATTAAAATTTTTTAACATGAATTAATAACATTTTTATCCATTTGTCTCAGCTAAGATATAAATTAAATACTCTGTTTCCTCCTCATATTTTGAAAAAAATGATAAAAATTTTCAACATTTGATGGTTTATTTTTTGGTGAAAACAGTCGAGATGATGATACATAAGCACTACACTTCTATTATCGCCCTCATTTTAAATGTGAACTCTAAATGACATAGTATGGTGACATAAAGGTGGCCTATGTCATTTTGTGGGATAGAGTTCCATATTATCTCTTGTATTCAAATTAACAAGAGTTAAAGGTGGCTGGGGAAAACGATACATTTGTCGCCCTATCATATAACTTACAAGCAGGGTTCAACTTAGTCTAATTGGAGCCCGGAGAAAAAACTTCTTTGGGGGCCCCTTTTGCTTCACAACAACAAACTTTCCATTCGATTTGGCGAATAATTCTAATGATTGACAACTTAAAGTATATTTTCAATTTGATTTGGGGCCCCTTCTGATGTGAGCCCCCGGAAAAATTGCCCCGTTGTCCGTGTTTAGGTCCAGCTTTGCATACAAGTTCGATGACAGAAAGATCAGGAGCTCTTGTAAAACAAGTTGCATGTTGATATTCAGTAGAGTACGGCGGAGCTTAATAATAATATCTGATGGTCATTATCGCCTTTAGATATTGTTCAGAAATGTCAACATAGCTGCTGTTGGCATTTTAATGTTGTTTAATAATCCATTTCACATTAGCATTTGCTGTCAAGGACAATACAAATCGATGAAAGAGCACTGGCTGCCAATAAGGTAAATAGAAACTTGTGGTGATGATCTGGTGTCTCTGCTGTAGACAGGTTTGTCCTAGATGTGCATACGGGCTCTTCCAAAACAATGCACGATTAATAAAAGTAAGACAGAAAAAGGCTTTCGCCAAGGGACACAACTGATATCTATATTGCCACAGCTGTGTTGTAGCCTGACACCACTGAAGCCACAAATATGAATAAATCGGAGTTAGTCGCATGAACACTATAAAATGTTTAGTTTGAATCTGTCTCTCAAGCAATCGATTGGTGATAATTTATTGTGTCTGATATCAACAGAACATTTGAAATCTGTTGCAATTGAAGTCATGCAGTGCATACAATGGTTTTTTCTTTCGGTTTTGGTTCGATTACAGCCAGATCCCGTTTTTCTTGAAACTATACTTTTACGCACTGTTGCTAACTATCCATGTACAGTGTATACACAAGCAGATTGAAAACCAACTTTTTATTAATTTCATGATACTGCTTGGTTGAAACTCGTTTAGCTGCTGCTGATACTACTTTCTTCATTTCCTTTAAAGTATTCTTAAGTCATAACTTTTCATTGTATCAAATTCGTGTGCTAAGTAACGTTTCATAGCATAGCTACTAAAGCAACTACAATTCAACAGTCGTGAAATTTGAATAGATAAAATCTTTCATGTGTTCACGCACGTTTATCGAATGTCCTTATTCAAATATAACTTATTTTGATGCTTGGATTTTATTTACTGCTAATGTTTATTTGCTGATATGCGCTGTCAAAAGCAAAATTAATAAATAAAAATAAAACCACACATATTATGTTTTCCAAGAAATGCTTGAATTATGGTATAATTAGATTGAAATCTCTCATTCTAATCTTATTTACTCAAATTTTATCAATAATACATATAAAAATACCTTATAAATTTTTGATTGTTGTTATATTTTATAAATTTATATATGTGCTAAACTTGTAAGTATACTTTTTCTTCTAAATTTTTAACATGTAGCTCATTTAAAGTTATTCTATCGTCCATGTGAGTTTAATTGATTAATATAATATTCTTTCTCTTTTTTAAATTTGAAGTTTAGTTAAAATTTATTAAATAAAATTTAAACTTTGAAACTTTAGAAATTATCATTGATATTATTTACAGAAAAATGTAATTAAATTATTGATGATTGTCAACTAATAGTATATGATTATGTTCAAGAGATAGTGTTTAAGAATTAAAAACATTTTATTTAAGATTAAATATGTTTGAAATTAATTTATATTTCGAATATTGCAAGAAACAGATAAAAATCATTCTGACATTTTGAAAAAAAAGCATTAAACAAAATTAAAAATTCCGTAATTCCATGAAAAAATATTCTAAATGTTCAGAAAATAATACATTAAGTGAAAAGTAATTTTAACAGCAAGATGAAGAAATACTGAAATAAAACTACGTTGATTATATTAAGTCTAAAAGTAATTAGGACACTGCTTTTGATTTGATTTGACCAAACTGAATTAAATTATAACAATTATAATAATTTAAAAAATTGTTAATATGACTTCATTTCAATTTACCTTTTCTCAACATATCGTTATGCTAGACAGGGATTCAAATGCGTTATTAGTTACACTGCCCAACATTGAAAATGCAACACCAAGAAGAAGTGCTCAGAAAAGTATGCAAATTTCAGGGTAGACGCACCTTATCGAGTTATGAAAATGATGCGAAATGTGCAGTTCTTCAGAGCACGTAGGATAAGATATAAGGCGAGGAATCGGCAGAGTAGAGCAATATTCGAGCCGTTATTACTTCTTGAAAAATAATCGTTCGAAAGTTTGTTCTTGTCGCAAAGGACGCCTGTAATTGCACAGAATGCCAGGCCATCGTCGACGGAGTCAGTTCCAGCAGACAGACGAGTTTACGAGGGTGATTGGGAGAGTTTGTCCTTAAGGGAAATCGCAGCTGACAGACACCTGAACGCGTCCACAGTGATCCGGCTGTAGCAAAGATGGTTGGAACAAAGAACTGTGGAATATTTTCGGATTGCCCGTGCAGCCGGAGTGACGTCAGCAAGCGTGGATCGAAGCGTTTGATAGAAAGTTATGCTTACCGCGTGAAGCACGTCTACCGAAATTCTGCAGCACGTGCAAAATGCTCCCGTATCGAGCAGAACCATTTGCCGTCCATTGGTTGCTGGTGTCCTGCGCTCATGGTGTCCGTTAAGAAGACTGCCATTGATCCCGCAGCATAGACGTCAACATCTGTAATGGTACCGGATTAGAGCTATGTGGACGACGGAGTGGCTCAGGATCATCTTCTCAGATGAATCATTCTTCTGTTTCTTCAATGATATTCACTGTGTACGAATATGGAGTCGACGTTGAGCGTCAATCCTGCAGCAATTGTTGTTGCTGTTGCTTATGACACTTGGACAAGCAAAGCTCGCTATGCCGTTGGCTATGCGAATTTAAGTCAATAGAGAGCGTCTTTCGTTTTGGATCAGAGCACCACGAAGGTGAACGTACGACTTTGCTCTATTAAGGTGCCTCGTAATTTTGAACTACGGTCAGGTGACGAGGCCACACCTAAACTGGCAACCTCCTCTCCACATCCCCGCCACACCAGCGGAAGGACTTTGGACGTCACAGATTAACGTGGACACGTCCCCAACCCACGGTCAGCAATTGTAGAATGCCCCACCACTAGAAAAAGCGGCATCATTATTTGGAGCGCCATTGAGTACGATTCCAGGTCACTTCTAGCTCGTATTCACGGCACTATGACAGCGCAATGTTTCGTGGAAGATGTGCTGCGGCCTATGACACTCTCTTACTTTCAGGGGATGCCCAATACTCTTTATCATCAGACAACACCCCACCGTACATTGCTCGCATCAGCTAACATGTCCAGCAAGTTGTACAGCTGCTTCCCTGGCCACTGTGCTCTAAGGACCTCTCACCAATCGAACATGTTTGGGATATGAATGCAGACACTGCCACTGCCTCCTTCAGAAGACGCACTTTGACAAATGATTGACAAGGAATGGAGAGCCATTCCACAGGACGCCATCCGTACTCTCATTGACTCTGTGCCCCGACGTGTTGCTTCTTGTATCACCGTCCATTGTGGTCCTACAACCAACTGACCCTTCACGTAAATGGTTATTAATTACAGATTGTATAACTACTTATTTACTTTTCCCGTAATTACTTCTACTTTTTCTTAATACTTTTTTATACTTTTACTAAAAATTATAATATTTAGTTTCAATCATGTAACTGAACTGTGATGCAGACACCTATTGTGCTAAGCAGGCTTTCAAGCCCCACCAATATGTGAGCATAATTTTAAATAAACTTCAGGTGTGGTCATAAGTGGGCTCCGGTAAATATTACGGAAGGCTCTAGAAGATGGTGGGGCATAACCCGATAACCAGTTGGTAAAATCCAGGTCCCTGCCACTTCGCTATGTTAACCTACTGACCCGACCCTGTTTCCACTCTGTATTATGTATATTACTTCGAAATACAGATCTTTTATTGTTCGTTGCTGTCTCTCTCTGTTCGCTGAGTTTCGTCACTTACTGACAACTCCTTCTTGGCGTTGCATTTTTAATGCTTGGCGGTGTATGTTTCCCTTAGTTTATTCTCATCATATTTTACCTTGTGTTGATAATAAAATGTTCATCAGATGAATGAAATAAAATTTTCTCGACTTGCTCAATCGTTCAGTTGAACAGAGTGTCTTGATCATCCAAGTATTATTGAAGAGATGAAGTACATGTAAACTATTTTCATTTCTTCAAAGTGACCTAAGCACAATAATATAGTTTCAGCTCTAATATATAAAATTTATTTCTATTTTTGTCGTTACGGGTCCTTTAGGTGCTCTTTACTTAGAACACCAATTAAATGTTTTGATATGAGTTGACATTGAAATATATACTCTATAACATCTCACAACTGTTATTGTATAAAATTTACGCGAAAATAAAAATTTATACAATAAGTTGAGTTGAAGTACTTATTCCATATTTTAGGAACAAGAAATACAGTAAAATTTCACACACAAATATATATATATATATGTATGTATATATATATATATATATATATATATATATATATATATATATATATATATATATATATATATATACAGGGTGATTATAAAAAAACTTTGCCAACATCTGCACTTCTAGCGTCCATTCTATTTAACCGATCAAGATGATATTTCAAATATAGTTCTTTTGAGATATGCGTTCGAGATTCTGTGAATGGCAACACAGTGGCCCTCGCGGTTACAGTTATAGTGACGGAAACTCGAAATTTTCGAATAGCAACGTCTACTTTTTACCATCGCAAAATGTTCAGCACATGCGAAAACCCTAAATAGCGTTGAAACGGTACCGATATGTCTAAAAACGGACGTGTTCTGCAAACACAAAAAAGAGTTCTGAAAACCGGCCAATAAAACACGATCTGGGCGCACGCAATAAATTTGCATGTGACAGAGTCAAGAAACCAATCACAGAACGCCGGTCGCCAGATATTCAGCGTAGGAAACCTATAAAATACCAAGCGGGTATGCGAAGTCGTCATTCGGGAACTCGCACATGCCGACGATATGAGTCTTCCTAGGAAAGTTCGCGGTGAATTGATCAAACTCTATTACCAAAATGGTATGAACGCTGCGGAAGCCTTGCGTGTGTATCGCCGCAATCATCGACAACGACGCGGCCCATGTACTCTGCAAGCTCTGCGTGATTTAGTGCGGAAATTCGAAGATACAGGCTGCACCTGTGACAAACAGCGCTCCGGACGGCCAACTGTTTCTGAGGACGTTGTCATGGAAGTGCACCATACAGTGACTGCAGGACACACAGAAACCGCAAGAGGCATAGCGCGCGTGTTGGATATTCCGAACTCAACGGTCCGCAAGCTCTTGCGCTCGGTACTTCACATGTTTCCCTATCGGTTCCAGCGCGTCCAGATGTTGGAGCCGGGTGACCCACAACAACGTCTGGACTTCGCAAATGCATTTTTGTTACGATATGATGCGGATAACGACTGGCCACTTCGCATACTATGGACGAACGAGGCGCATTTCACCTTAAATGGCAGCATTAACACAAAGAATTGTGTGCACTGGGGAGAGACGAATCCTCATGCTGTGGCGCCAGTACCATTATTTGACGCCAAAGTGACTGCGTGGTGCGGCATTACAGCTACATTTGTTCTGGGCCCGTTCTTCTTTGAGGAAACGACCCCGACTGGCCCTGCAACATGTTCTGTAACGGGCCCTCGGTATGCAGCCATGCTGAAAAATTATGTCTTACCGGAGTTGCGTCGGCTGAATGCACTCAATGACATTGTTTGGATGCAAGATGGCGCACCTCCACATATAGCGAGGTCAGTTAAAAGGCTCCTGGATTAGCATTTTGGTGATCGCATCATCTCACGCTATTATCCTTTTCCGTGGCCTGCGCGATCCCCAGATCTGACGCCTATGGATTTCTGGTTTTGGGGCTATCTCAAATCCAGAGTTTATCTGTGCAATCCTCAAACATTGTCGGACTTAAAGGATTCTATACGGCGTGAGATTGGAAACATCCCTCGTGCCATGTTGCGTGCAGCGACATTGTCCACCGTCTCCCGCATGCAATGCGTAATTGCCTGTGATGGCACTCATGTGGAAAATGTTTGAAATTAATAAAGATTTTTTTCTCTATGTGTTCTCATCATTGAGCAGTGTCTTGTCTCTGTCGTATGCATTATTCCTCCGTGCGCCTTGAAGAACTGTTTGTATGTGCATAACACGTCGGTTTTCGGACATATCGGTACCGTTTCAACGCTATTTAGGGTTTTCGCATGTGCTGAACATTTTGCGATGGTAAAAAGTAGGCGTTGCCATTCGAAAATTTCGAGTTTCTGTCACTATAACTGTAACCGCGAGGGCCACTGTGTTGCCATTCACAGAATCTCGAGCGCATATCTCAAAAGAACTATATTTGAAGTATCATCTTGATCGGTTAAGTAGAATGGACGCTAGAAGTGCAGATGTTGGCAAAGTTTTTTTATAATCACCCTGTATATATATATATATATATATATATATATGTATGTGTATATATATATGTATGTGTATGTATATATATGTATGTATGTGTATGTATATAAATATAAAATGCAAGGTTAGATACTGAACTGAAAAGCACAAGAATATATAAAAAACATTTATGCTTAGAAATTATATATATATATATATATATATATATATATATATATATATGTATATATAAATTAATAACATTTTAAATGTAAATTAACATTAAATGTACATTAAATAACATTAAAAATAAATACAATAAGCAAAAAGTGAAAACCAAATCATTCCATAAATTTAGGGTTATAGTTGTATTAACTTATGCATCATTGTTGCATTGTCTTATATAGTTATGTAAGCTTATAGTGTAAGTTATATATCATAAGTTATATATGGCATAATATCTCAACTATTTTTGCAAATAATTTACTCTCAGGGGAAAGTTTTATATAAAAATACATTTATCTTAATCTTTCTATACATGAAATAAAATGTAATCTCATGTTCGGAAGAACATCTACACTTATATATGGAACTTCAATTTAAATAACGTCATTCTATTTTAAATTATAAATTATATCTTAAATGACAAAAAAAGTTGTTTTTTTTTTGTAAATTGAAAAATAATTTATGTTTTAAAATATTAATCAATTAGTTTTATATTTTAAAATATGTGTATAGATTTAATATAGGATATTTAAACTCAATAAATAACAGGTAAAAATTCCTTTTATGAATGTAATATTATAGGGCTGTAAATTCACAAATTGTAAATTTTGTGTATTAACAGCTATTGTAAATTCTTGTATTGTGTAATAACAGCTATTGTAAATTCTTGCAATAACATCATGTAATCATATGCGATAACATTTCCTTTCTGCGGCAACAATTTTACTTTTTTTGTTGTTTTTATTTTTTTAGGCTGCACTCCAAAAGCATTGTATTTGTTCAGTAGACATGCTGCCAGATTCCCAAAATCAAAATATCTCACTTTCATTAATAATGTTCTGCCAGATTTGAAAGATAAAATTATGCAAAAATCAAAGGAAGGTAAAGGTATGTAAGAAAAAAATGATTTTTTTCTTATTTCATATTATAAAATTTCTTTTAAATCAGAGAGATCCTTAAGAATTACTTAAAAGTGATAAAGTGAACAACATATAGTTGTGTTAATTACGATTTTTTAAACATAATTTATTTTTAAAAATTGATAAATTATACAGTAATATATGGAAAATTTTTCCTTATTTATAAACTAAAAAATTTATATAAAATATTTATTACAAGATTACAGTTTGGATTGGACTTTATTGCATATTTTTTATTGAATAATCAGACAAAAAATTAATAGCTTAATGGAATAAATAAAAATAATCAATTTCTTTTAATAAAAATAATCACGCTGAAAAATTAATTAGTGTCAAATAAATAATATGTATCAATAACTTTTTTCTGATAACTCTCTAATAATAATAATATATGCACATACACACACACACACACACACACACACACACACACACACACACACACACACACACACACACACACACACACACACACACACACACACACACACACACATATATATATATATATATATATAAATCTTTCAAAAATATTTGTTAACTAGTATAAAAAAGCAGTTTAATCCACTTAATTCGATTTCTGGAGAGAAATTCTGTCAATCATACTATTATTACAGCTATTATTCAATTATTCTGCCTATTATACTACTAGAAGAATAATTTTTTGTGACATCTTTTAGGTACTAAAACATTTTTACTACATAAGACTTTAAAAATTTATAAGAAAGAATAGTGCATAAAATGTAAAATTTGCAATTCTCATAAAAATGATTATTTTTCAATTAAACATTCGTCCCACTCAAGAACAATTTGAAAAAGGAATTTTAGCTAGTAGCATATGTCGATGCTGATTTCAAATAGAGTCCTAAATAGAAAAGCGGTTGTAAAACTATAAGTCATAGATAAAAGATGCATCATTTATCTATGACTTAATTTTACAACCGCTTTTCTATTTAGGACTTTTTTGAACTCTTTCTATTTAATAAATATACAAGGTGTGTTCGGTGATTGGTCTCATAATTCAAAAACCACGCCGGTTAGGATCTTGCACTTACGCAGATGCAGTGAGAGAAATGTCATCTAGAGCCATCTAACGGCCATTTTACGATAAATAAGAGGAAGCGCACGCTATGAGTCGTTTAATACAGTCAGTGTGACATGCAGCAACGCATAAACTTAAAGTTTTGCTTCAAGTTAGGCAAAACGGCGACGGAGACACATGACATGTTAGTGAAAGTTTACGGTCAGGAAGCAGTGAGTGAAAAGTGTGTTTATGAGTGGTTTAAACGCTTTACAGACGGAAAGGAGGATTTCAAAGATGAGCCGCGGTCGGATTGTGCACTATTGTGTACAAACATTTGTATAAACGTAAGATATGCGGCCGGTTTGTACCGCACTCGCTGTCAGACGAAAAAAGCAATACCGGATGGAAACCTCTGGAGATTTTATCGATATGTGTGACCGGAATCCGCAATAATTGGAAACAATAATTACAGGGGGTGAGTCGTGGTGCTATCAATACGATCGGGAGACCAAGCGACAATCCATGGCATGGTGTTCAACGCCGTCACCCTTTCCCAAAAAAGTCGGTTGACAAAATCCAGGATCAAATCGTTGTTGATCGTCTTTTTCGACAGTAAGAGTTTGATCCATTGTGAATTTGTACCCGTGGCTACAACCGTCAATGCGGAATACTACGTGGGGTTTTTTGAAACGGCTGCTGCTACAAATACACCGGATTCGGCCACAGTACCGGAATGGACAGTGGAATCTGCTCCAGGACAACCCCCGGCCGTATACTGCGATCTGTGTAATCCAATTCCTTGACAGACACCAGGTTCCAGTTTTGGATCACCCTCCATATTCTCCAGATCTGTCTCCCGTTGACTTCTTCCTGTTTCCCCGCCTCAATGGAGTTCTGAAAGGCCAACACTTTCCCGACATCACTGAGATCCAACAACGTGTGACAACGGTGCTTCGAGCCATACCGAAAGAAGCGTTTGCAGACAGTTTCCAACAATTGTACACCAGAAGTCAAAAGTGTATTGTTGCTAATGGCGAATACTTTCAAGGCCAATAAAGCTATTTTGCTTGTTTCTCTTGTTTCCCTTTTTTATATCAAAAGTCACTGAACTTTTCGAACACACCTTGCAGTTAAAGTGACATTTTTGTATTGCTAAATAATAACTTCTATTTTTATTTTTGTTAGTGACTATGTGCCAAGAAGACTTAAATTTTTTGAATAACTGGTATCCAACTTTTGACCCGGACAATGTTGCTCAGCTTGCTTTGACAGGTGCTTATGAAGCGGAAGAATTGGGTAAGGAACAAACTTTAAACAAGTTTGTTGTTTTGAATTACTCTCCAACTTCACGCGTTACTCATACAATTAAAAAAAATATTCAATATATGAATTCTAAATAATTTTCTTTGTCATTTTTTGAAAATTTCTTAATGACTGGCTCAGTAGCTTGATATCGCTTCCCTCTAATATCAGTAAAGGGAAGCATCATTTGCCGAGCACTGTGATTGAGAAGGTGACCACTTTCTTCCTTACTGGGTTGCTGGAGATTCTTTGGTTGGGGATTTGTCTACGTTAATCTGTCACTTTAAAAGTCCTTCCGATGGAAGGGAGTGGATGTGGAGAGGAGGGTGCCAGCTCAGGTGTGACCTCGTCGCTTGACCGTGGTTAAAAATTATGAGGCGCTTGATGATAGGCAAGTATTCCCAAGCCTGTTAGCCTTGAGGTACAATCCGAGAATTACCAGCACCGCTTATGTATGTATGTACTAACTGAGACTTGACATCAAAAAATTAATAACCTTTCCACAATATTGGATTGTGAAAAGGTTAAAATTTCCCCAACATTTAAAAAAGTTATTGAATTCATTAACACTTGAAAATTATTCATTAAAGACATGGCGTAAGATTATATGTTACTCAGCTGGTGCTGTAAAATCAATACTTTGATTTTCAGCTGAACTCATATGTTTCCCTTCACATTCGGACAAAGGGGCTTTTAGTGGTTCCGAATGCCCTTCAGTTTTTTAGGTTCCTGTTGAACTATGAGCAAAAACTGACGGTAGATTGACAAACAAACCAAATCAATCATCTGTAAATTTTTCATGGGAATTATGTCCAGAAAATATCAGAGGCATTTCAAACTTTAATTTTTAATCTTTTAAAAACAATATAATTTATAATGTTCATTCTACTATTTAAAAACATATGACACTTAATTATCATTTTTAATGAAGCATTGAGAAATCTTCATGGGTTTCAAAACAAGCTAATGTAAACAATATCTTGATATTTATTGTTATACTTTTTTTATATGTTATAGAAACTAAGTTAAATATATTTCTGTGATAAAATGCTCTTTATACTATAAGGTTGTTGTCTCCGAAATTTTGTGTCTAAAATATTTCTATGACTATCAAAGTCTCTGTTTTCTCTTTTGCTGTGATAATAAAGCGATCTGATCAGACAGCAATTTTAATAAGCTTTTTTTTACTGTGGGCACTTGGGTGACGAACCCTATGCCACAACAAGGCCAGAAACTGCTACTCATTTGTCGTTACCCAGCGGGCACCTGTGAACCAAGTCACGGAGGTGAGTAACGTTGTTGAGGGTGGGCCATATTCACACATCATCACAGAAGAAAGGACAGAGAAAATAGAGAAAGAAAGTAACATCTCTACCCGAACCGGGATTCGAACCCGGGACCCACAGTTCAGGAGTCAAAAGCGCTAACCACTCAGCCATCGGTCGGCTCTTTTAATGTCTTTAAACATGCTAAAATTTCTACTGGATAAGCTAAAGCATTTTCTGAATAACTTCTTGATTAAGAAGCTATTAAAGCTAATTTATACTTGTTTTCAATAAACCTATATTTTTTGATGTAAGAATATCGAATCACTGATTTTTTCTAATGTAAATTATCTCTAAAATGCTTGTAAATTAAATGGTTTAAATTTTACTAAAACTTCGTGAAAATGTTTTTGATTCTATTATAAATTTTGTCTTTTATACTATTTGATTCTATCATTTTGTCAACTTCTCCTGTTCTGTCTGAGAAATTAGCTTTTGCCAGGAGCCAAGTGATTGCGCATTTTATTGAAACATTCATGTAATCTGATTTAGTAATTTGGTCAGATGAATTTAGGATTAATTTTATTAATATAAGATTAAATTAACACAGGAAATTCTTTGAAACAAGATTATATTTGATTAGAATTTTAATCATATTCAATTAATTCAATTAATTTTAATCATATTTAATTTATAATATAAGCCAGAGCGTAAAAAATATAATGTCACTTTTCTGTGTAATATGATTAAGATTTCCAAATATTTTTGCAATCTTAATTATGGACTATTTGCTAAATCGGAAACTATTTAAATTTAGAAAATTTTCCCAACTTTATTTTTTTCATAATCATATGAGTTTACCCTTTTTTATAATTCAGATCAACTTTATTCACGTAGAAAACAAGAAAAATGTTAAATTTACTTCAAAATATTTGAATTTATTTTTTATAATTTCAAATAGTTAGTAATATGTAAAACAATATCTCTTAATAAGTAAACACAGACAAATTTTACTTCATAAAATAATTGCAATTAAGTATTTAATTTTGCTTATATTCATACATAAAAGATAATTTTTTTAAATATATATATATATATATATATATATATATATATATATATATATATATATATATATATATATATATATATATATATATATATATATATATATATATATATTGAAAAATTTGCAATTATTTATTTTTAAGGCATGTGTGATTCAGAAAAGTATAATTTTAATGTGAGTATACTGATTAATTTTTAATTAAAAATTCTAAACTTTATGGACAGAAGTTTAAATATTTAGGTTACAAAAACCAATTTACAAACATAAATGATTTGATAAATCAGTTATTTGATACATTACTATTTGCTTTTGACTAACCAGCAAGGAGACGAAGTATTTGTTTGAATGAAAAAAATTGAAAGAGGATTTGATTATACTATTATGTTTTTCATAGCTCCACATTTTTGTACATGCAACATCATAGTGATTAAACTAAGGAATTTCAATTTTCAAACTTTTGGAGCAAGATATGAAAGAAATTTATGATACCTGTCGATGGAAATTTAATACCTTGCTAGCATTTTTTCAATTTATATACTAACATGGTCTCATTTGCTTTCAAGGTGAACGACTGAGACAAAGGTTTCCTGCCCTGTTAGGGATGCCTTATTCTCCAGACGTATTTACCATCCAATACACTCGCAGAAACAGAACTAGACAAACAGCCGAAGATTTTTGCAGAGGAGTCTTTTCTCCTGAAGATTGTAAGAAATATTTTTAAATTGTCAAAATTTTTTTATTTTTTGTTAGAAATTTTTTTAATTTGTCAAGATGAATAATAATTTCTGATATAGAATCAAACTTAATCTATTCTCATTGCAATCAATCTTTATTTTATACAAGTTACCTTAAATTTTGTAGACCATCAAGGAGAATAAGAACACGAAAGCTTACGTCTTATCTACAGATCGTACATAAATGTGAATAAAAAACCGGGAAAAGTGATAGCAAAAATATTAACTTTTTTTTGGGTACTTTTTCTATAGTTGCGTTTAATCGTTATCAGGATTAAATATTAATGCTATTTCATTAATCGATCACTGGTTATCATCATGAGTGAATAATGTAGAGGAAAGAGATAAAAATAGTAATTTCGTAAAAATGTATTTTTATATATTTAAGATGATATATCAAAACTTATATACTTTGTTCAAAATAATAAAGAAATCTCAAAAAATTTAATACAAAAAAATGAAAGCTGTTAAATATATTTTGGAGCAGTGGAAGAAATTTATTTTGAATCCTGCATATTCTGGTGCTGTGTAATTAAGACTAGCAGGTTCTTTTCCAGACTCATTTATCTTAGGAATGATTGTAAAGAAAATAACTCTAACATCTTAAATTTTAAAAAATGATAAAATATTTATTTACTAAATGAATAAAATGTCTTCGTTTAATAATATTATGAGAATATTTTACTGAGAAATGGTACTTGTGAATAGAGACATTACAGATAAAAAACCCTGTATATGTATATATATTATATATATATACATATACAGGGTTTATTTATATACAAGGTTATATACATATACTAGGTTATATATATATATATATATATATATATATATATATATATATATATATATATATATATATATATATATATATATATATATATATATATATACATACAGGGTGTCCCAAAACGACCGCATAAACTCTGCACAGCTAGATTCCTCGTTGAGAGTACATAAAAACTGCCCAAAGAAGCGTTTATGTACGATCCATAGTTTACGAGTAAAATATGAAAAACAAAGCATGATGTCATTTCCGGTGCAAGAAAAAACACTTTATTGAATATATCAACAGCAGTATATGCACAATTTAAAGCAGATTTTCAAAGTGTCCGCCTTGAATATCGATGCAGGCTTGAGCATGCCGTGGAATGGCTATCATCACAAGTTCAAAAGTTGCAGCATCGTGGGATCCACCGAAGTATAAGCAGCGTGCAGACGAGCAACTAAGTACATTGGTGTTGGCACTACGTCTCGATACACCAGTTCCTAGAGATGGCCTCATAGGAAAAAATTTAACGGTGTAATATCTGGCTGATATAGAACCTGGACCCTCACGTCTGATCCAAGCGGCTGGGGTATTTCATATCCAGCCAACCAGGTATAGGAGCACAGAAATGCGCCGGAGCCCCATCATACTGGAACCAAAGGCATTTCCAGTACATCGGCCTTACATCAAGTACATGTCGTAGTAGTCACGAACGGAATACATGGCCACCATACGAAGACTACCGGTAGCTGCAAGATGCAGCCTTTTAAATACCAGTTCAACGGCGGCTTAACGTCATTCCATGGCGAACGCGCATGCATGACGCGATATGCGCGGCGAACGTTTTAAACATTATCGTCTGGAAAGATATGCAAATACTGTTGTTGATATGTCCAATAAAGTGTTTTTTCTTGCACCGGCAGTGACGTCATACTTTGTTTTTCGTATTTTTCTCGTAAACTATTGATCGTACAGGAACGCTTCTTTGGGAAGTTTTTATGTACTCCTAACGAGGAATCTAACTGTGCAGAGTTTATGAGGTCGTTTTGGGACACCCTGTATACACACACACACACACACACACACACACACATACATTCATGGATAGTCATCAGTACTGTTCAGACTGAACTTTCATTATCCTTGATGGTCACATGTAAGTTTTTTTCAAGTTTTCAAAATAATAACCAAAGTAAATGTTTCTAATGTTATCATTGATAAAAAAATTATGTTCAATTCATGAATATTTATTCCAATAAAAATAGTAGTGGCGCAAAGAATAACAACTTGTGTAACGGTCTTCAGATATCCAATTAATTTACTTCAGGAATGGTAAGAAAGGAAAAGAGGATCTATACTATGCGACTTCATAAACAGTAAAGAAACAGTTTTAACAATTAATTGATGAATATCAAATGAACTATTATGAGTTTTTCAAAATAGTTTTTTTAATAGTTTGCTCGGTGGGGAACCAATTACGATTCATTGAGCCATTTGTTTCTTAAATTTTATCAAAATGGCTTACGTGTGGTGCTGCCCAATAGCAGAAACATCTAGCCTTTTGCAAAATAACTTTTTATATTCGTTTATATTACTTATTTATCGGATTTCCTCAAGAAGAGTTTAAATGGCATAATAACTAATATGTTTTCATAACTGGAAATTTTCAAAAATACTCTTAAATGCTAGTTTGAATGTGCTGATTATTTATATAATTACTTTTCCTTTATCATCAAGGAAAGACTATTATACACAGATATGGGAATTTTCAATGTGTCTTTTAAACGCATTTAATTTATAAATCCTGAAAACACAAATAATAACCAAATGAAATAGATTAGACAACTCAGTCTTTCACTCATAAAATATTGGAAATGTCTATCGATTATGATTATTTAAAACGAAAATCAAATGTGAATAAAGAATGAATTAAATATTTTAAATACTTGAAACATTTTTAATCAATCAATGTAATAACTCTTGTATTTTGTTTTTAGATTCAAAGATTAGTTTCAATAAGGATAAAGAAAACAATCATGTTTTGTTGTTTTACAAACGTTGTGCTAGATACATGGTATGTTAAAAGAAATGTTATATATATATATACATTTAGAAATTTCAATTTTATTTATTTATTTTTTGTGATTATGAGCATTTAATTTTTATACGTGCAAACATTGCAATGAATATTACCTTTATTAAAGTGTATTAATTAACTCACAATAACCTTTAAAGTAAATAAAGGATATATAAAATAATTTAAAATATGCTTTTGCTTGCACAATTTTGTTTGAAAATTAAAAAAAACCAAATAATGAATATGAAATAAAAGAAATTAAAAGAACATTGAATATATAAAATTAATTAAAAAAATCTTTTTCTTTTAAATTCGAATTTCTGAAATTTGTAAGATCTTCAAAATTCTAATCATAAATTATTCAAAGAACCATAAATTTAGGAACTTTAAATTTATTCTTAATCTTGGTTTTAATTTCAAGAATAATAATATTGTAAATGGGAAAAATATATATATTAACAGCTAAAAAGATAGAAAATAATAAAAAATGTGATTTTGAAAAACAAAAAAAGATCCATCTTCTCAATCAGATGTCAAATTTTAAGGCTTCAAAAAAGGAACAAAAATAAATGAATTCAGTTACAAATCTTGAAGTACTCAAATTACTTGTTGGATAATAAATATACAAACCATTGCCTTATTCTCACCTCCCCCCCCAAAAAAAAAACTATTTTCTGAATCACCTTGAAAGATTCCTAATTAATGATTGTCATTTTATGGAGATTTCGTGAATAAAGGAGAAATCCTTCAAAACACGTATGTGATGCTAAAGTTGAAAAACTCTTTTTTAAATCTCATTTCAAGTTCAGTATAAATTGTGGTATGTAAATGTTACACATGTTATATTATATAATAATTCAAACCTTTTTTGGATTACTAATTCAAAGGCAATAATCGTCAGAAGAGATAGAAAGAGCCACTAAAAGTATAAGACCACTGATGAAATATATTCTGTTTTTAAGTCAGAAAAGACTTGGGTGTTCATTTTGGGATTTTACAAGCCAAGAAACATAGAAACATTCCACTTTAAGTTCTTACTTACATAAGGTTGGAATGTGTAAATCTTCAGTAACATCTATTGGTGACTAAAATTTAGTTAATTTAAAAATAGTAATATAAAAGTTTTTATCTCATTGAAAATATATTAAGTGTCTAGATTGAAAACCTGGTGTCATCTAACCTTATGAAAAAGTTACAAAAATTCTTAAAATAAATCATAAAAAAGGATAGAAATAGATTTAAATTCAAATGATTGTAGAAAAATTGCAAAAAAATTTTTTTATTCATCAGAATTAATGATTAAAGCAGAATTAACTGAATGGTGAAAATAAAACTATTATATATATATTTTGAATATTTATATCAATAACGATATATACTTAATCAATCAAAATTTCAAGTCAAAGCTTTCAACCATTTCATAAGCCTAAATTTTATAGAAAATTAAAATAATTTTATGTATAATACACACACACACACATCTATATATATGTGTGTGTGTGTGTATGTATGTCTATGTATGTATATATATATATATATATATATATATATATATATATATATATATATAATTCCTGTGAATGTTTATTATTTTACATATACAATAAATTCAGCGTTTTAGAGAACTATTGATGTCTGTAAGCTAACTTTTTTTCACCTTCTTAGTCCATGTGCAAGAAGCCCGAGTTTGACAGAAAAGAATATGATAAATTTAAGCACAGTAAAGTGCAGAAAGATGTTTATAAGAACATGTCCAACAGAACTGGGCTTCACATATCAAAAGGTAACGTATATCGCCATTTCTTTTATCTATATATTGAAATGGATTAAGAAAATTAGTTTATTTACTTTTTTTTATCCTTGTTTGTGAAAACTAGGTTAACAGAAACTCAATTTTAAATTAAAAATTATCTACATTTTATTCTCTTCTTTAAAAAACACCCAAATAATTATTAATCATAAATGTGTGTATAATTTAAGCTGCTATTTCATTCTTGAAAAAATGTATTTTTTTTTCACATCAATAACATACAGTTACAGAAATTTTCTGACAGATAACAAATTTTTTTTTTTAAATTTAGGTATGTTTCATGAATTTATATATATATATATATATATATATATATATATATATATATATATATATATATATATATATAAAACAACATATATATATAAAAAATAACATATACATATAAAAAATATAGTTTTATATATTATTTTTATATAATAATATATATTTGCATTTTTACCCCTGAGGTGAGTGAGCGACACGCCCTCTGGCGAAGATGTCTGAACACTACAAATTATTTATTGAAAAAAGCATCAAACATTTGCTTTTTAGTTATGAGGATCTATCTTATACACTTCTTTATTTTATGTGAAATCTAATTTAATTCTAAATTCTATTGTAATATTAAATATTTTCTTTGAAAAATTATCCCAAATGCATCCTTATCAAAATGCATTTGTGAGAATATTTCATCCACTTTAATCAGAAAGCATATTCAAGAAGTGGTGTCAAAAGTTGCTTAAAATTTTAATATAAAGATACCCCTCGTAAACATTTAAATGTTAAATATAAGCATATTATTGAATTTATGACTTATAATGACAATTTAAAAAAAAACTTTTATACTCTAGTGCAAAAGAGGAAGGAAAAAAAAATTAAAACCTAGGACATAGAAAAGGCTATTTCACTTCGAATTCAGAAAACGAAAATCTACATTAGACGAAGTTTAACTTTTTATGCAGCTTATAGATTGACATTTTCTTGTAATTTTTTTATTATTTTGTTTGGTTTTTATATGTATTTATTTGTTCTTGAATGTTTGAAGGGCAGCTGATTGAAAACAAATAATATTCATGACTGCCATTGTCGAATATTTGGTTTTATCGCAGAGTGAAAATGAAGGTTTAGATGCATATTTAAAAACAAATTTGTCTTCTTTGTTATCTTTTTATTCAACTTATTATTTTTCTTATTCCAGAACTATATATTTTCCAAATATTACACTTAATGAATCATTAATAACCTATACAGAATAAATTTGAGCCATATAATTCATGATTTCTCCAATATTTTAATATTTCTTTGCAGATTCTTTGCCATTGGACGCAAATTTGATTCGGAACTAAACATGGCTTAAAAATATCTTTTTCTGAATATTTCTGAAAGAAATTATTCACGTGAAATTGGAATTTAATCTCATCTTTTTCTAAAATTTCTCGATGAAAACTTTTTGTACGATGACCTCTCGCTACTAATTGCCACACAAAATTGCTTTCTTTTAGATTTATTATGTATCATGGTAATACAACAAAATGTTTTATTTTCATCTGAAGTTTATCATATAGAATTCGTATCATTTTAACTTTCTATTGACTTAATATTTTCTGGAGGACCATATCAATTTACAGTCTTCTTCAAATCTCTTTCTTATATCTTTTTCTGCTTAGTTATTACTTTGGATAAGGCATTAATTCTTTTAAAAAGTTTTTGCTAGTTTTTTTCTCTTCATAGTTACGAAGCTCACTTCCATAATTTTAACCATCGTCAATTTGGAGTTTGATTAAGCAAAGAAGGAGGATCATTGTTGTGATTTATAATAGATAAATTCAGACAATATTTGAATCCAAAAAAAATTTTATAACAAATTTATCATTTAGATATTTGACACCGCATACTGGATAACCCAACCGCCGAATGTTATAGCAAATTTTATATATATATATATATATATATATATATATATATATATATATATATATATATATATATATATATATATATATATATATATATATATATATATATATATATATATATATATATATATATATTATATATATATTAATATATATATATGTATACATATGTATATATATATATATATATATATATATATATATATATATATATATATATATATATATATATATATATATATATATATATATATATATATATATATATATATATATATATATATATATATATATATATATATATATATATTTGTATATATATACATATATGTATATATGTATGTATATATATATATGTATATATATATATATATATATATATATATATATATATATATATATATATATATATATATGCATATATGTATATATATATATATCTGCCTCATATTACAACATACCGGAGAAGTTTTCCTAGGTAATGGGCAATCTTCAAGTCACAAGGAAGGAAATCTACAAAATTTACGAGCACTTACCCCAGCAAATAAGTATGCAGCAATCAAAAACACATTTCCCGTTTCCCTTTACTCATCAATGACTCAGTTAAACACGGAATTAAAATCAAGATCTTCTATACCAAAGAACGAGATTCAAACAATAAACCACGGTATAGTTTTATTAAAAAATTGAAGAAAGTGAAATTAAATCCGAAAAGCAGCTTCAAAAAGTATCCAAATATTTTGTGACTAGCATTATTTCGGATGTACATGACCGATTCCTATCCTGGAAAATATATTGTTTTCGAAATGAGCAGTTTTTGAAGAAAAGCAAAGCTTGTAAAACATATATATCCGATCATTAAGTTATTAAATTCGAACAAAGTAATATCAATACAATCGATAGTACCATAGATCCTCTAACGGTTTGTAAAGTATTTATTAAAAAATTATGATTCATGTTTTAATGTGGTGGTCGATAAGAAATTTGAGCTTTGATAAAAATTATATTATTAAATAATTTATCGGTTCATAAAACCTGGCTATATTTTTCAATCATAAAAAGGCTCCAAAAAATAGTTATTGCTTTTGGGTCATTGTTATTAATAACATTTAAATGAGTTTTTCTATTATTATGACTCATTGAAATCAAATTCTGATAGTTCGTTCACTTTGAATTCTTTTCAACACATTCGTTAATTAAATTCTAACTTAGCACCTATAAACAGCCATCGTACTATCAAAAGAACATTGGTAAAGAATTTTGTATGCAATTCGGGTCAAAATTTGAAAATAAGCATTGATTACTCTATTCAGTACAAAGAAGCATTGACTTAATTTTTACCTGGAATATATAAAAAAGGTGATTAATGTATGATAAAATACCGCAATTGCCAATTGCACAGAAGGTTAGAACTGTAGTACTTTTCCAGGTAAATATAAAGAAATAAAATCTCCTAGAAATTGATTTTTTATAAAATTTATTATAAAAAATTATCAAGTAACACATTTTCTTGAAATAAAATGTAATACTAAAGTATTTTAACGTTACTATGTATGATAAATTTGACGTTAAAATATTTGCTACTTTAGACTGATTTTTATCAAACTTTTCTTAATAAAATGTATGGACTAATATTTTTATAATTCTCCATTTATGCACGAATTAAAATAGCTGAAAAGAAATTATTCTAATATTGAATAATCAGCAATCATTTTATACCTTATCTATTTCAATATTATTGAAAATTACATTGAATGTAGTAATAACTGCAAAAATTTTTTTAACCACTTTAACTCCTTAACAGGCTATCCCGAGTTAACTCACTCGGGCAAACAATTCTGTGTGTTTACCGGCTATCCCAAGCCCCTTGGTAGAGGCAACTGGCTTCACTGCAATGTTTTAAGTTCAACCCCAGAATTGACAGATTGTCTTGAAATCGTGGCTTGGGAACTTATTTACTGATCGGTTACTGTTGATTTAACTAATGCGAGCGTAAATCGAAAATATTGAGAGGGGTTTCCATTCACAATTTTCAGAATCTTCTGTTTAAAGAAAGCAGCAGCTTTCTAACTCCGCCCCTCAGGGGGTTTACCTTCTTTAGGTAAACACGGGTGTCACAACCCCGAGGTACCCTAGTGATCTGTCCTCTTCTTTCTTTTCTTCTCTCCTCTAATCTTCTGCTTTTTCTTCCTCTTCTCCCTCAGTGTGGTTGCCTCGCAAGAGGTTGAGGGCTCCCCTTGAGTAGCTTTCGCCGCTCTGTTGCTATTAGCTACTCTTGGGGACTAAATCACCCACGTGTTTGCCGTGCGTGGAGACCCGTGTCCCTGGAAAGGAGGATCCTGGTAATTGAGGCCTCCAGAGACCAACACATTACTTTGGCCTCTGCTTCAGGTAAACGGGAGGTGTGTTGTGGTCCTCAGCACATCAATCGGCTTTATGGATCAAGCGATCGGTACATCTACTGGGTGACTCGTTAAGGGTGGAGGCCACTTCAGGGATGTACTGTGAGCGTATAGGACCTGGCTAGCACTGGTGCAGCTGGTCTGCATCCCCTTGTTGGACTCGGTGGTGGGTGGTGCCGTCAGGTCCCGAATTTTCCATTTCTAATATGGAAACAAATGCTTATTCTTCTCTCCCACGGGAGCATTCCTTGTCACTATTACATGCTAAATTTTATGTTGTAAAACGGAAAGAGGGTACCTTTGAAAATGTATCCCCTTTCCTAATCCAAAAAGCTATTAGCGGAAATATCGGCGAAGTGAAGAGCATTAGGAAAATGCGTTCTGGTGACTTAATGGTTGAAGTCGCTTCAGAAGCACAAGCTAACGCTATAAACAACTTGACTATGCTTGCTAACATTGAGGTGTCTGTCTCTCCTCATATGAACCTTAACTTTTCTCGTGGTGTGGTATCCGCAAGGGATTTGCTTAACACGCCAACGGATGAGATCTTAGAAAATCTCAAAGATCAAAAGGTCTGTGCTGTAAGACGCATCACTGTCAGACGAGATGGGCAGATTATTAATACTAAACATCTCGTACTGACTTTTGCGACGCCAGACCTACCGCAGCATATTAAAGCTGCGTATATGCATCTACCCGTTAGGCCGTTTATTCCAAATCCTTTGCGTTGTTTCCAGTGCCAGAGATTTGGTCACTCCAAAGCGACTTGCAGAGGCAAACTGACTTGCGCTCGCTGCGCAGCAGTTGGCCACGACAGCTCGTCTTGTACTGCAAAGGAGAGGTGTGTCAACTGTAAGGGTGACCACCCCTCCTACGCTAGGAGTTGTCCTATCTGGATACTGGAAAAGGAGATCACAACCACTAAAGTTAAGAACAATTGTTCATATCCAGAGGCGAGACGTATTGTTACCGCCCGTACACCTCAAGCAGGAGTTAGCTATGCTTCTGTTGCCGCAAAAGTCACCAAAACCACTAGCACGCAAACTGATGCTTCTTCACTTCCAATAGTAAAATTACCCCTTACATCTGTACAGAGGCCAAAATCAACCTCCACAACCATTCCCCGTAGAAAAGCTCCGATTGCAAAATCTAAAGCCGTAAAGGCTTTAAAACTAAAATCTGCTAAAGAGGGCAATATTAGGCCCTCAATATCCACCCGTAAAGCCTTAACCCTGGAGGCTGACGCTGTTTCATTACATCCCTCGGACGATGATCTATCGCTCGAGGAGATGTCAGATGACATGCCTTCCAGCTCCGGGAAAGGAGCTTTTCAAATTCAATAATAACTTCCTTTGTTTCTTGGAACTGCCATGGTTTGCGTTCTCATCATGATGACATCAAGTCTATAATTTCAGCCTACAACCCCGCATGTGTTGCACTTCAGGAAACATTCCTGAAGTCCAGCAATAACTTTTCCATGCGTGGGTTTAAAAGCTTTAGAAAAGACTGTGGTGACGATGGTGCAGTGTCTGGAGGTGTTTGTATATTAACATCTAATACTTTTCCCAGCACTGCCCATCCATTGAATACTACTCTACAGGCTGTTGCTGTAAGAATTCATACTGCATGCTTATTAACAGTCTGTAGTTTATATTTACCACCACATGATGTCATCCGCCAAGAGGAACTCGATGCTTTAACAGATCAGCTGCCAACACCATTTCTGTTGTTAGGTGACTTTAACGGCCATAGTTCTTTGTGGGGAAATGATGATACTAATTCTCGCGGTCGGCAGATAGAGCGGTTTATTTCAGATAATAGTCTCTGTCTGCTTAATACCGACGAGAAGACATATTTCCATGTACCCACAAGAACATTTCATTCTCTCGATCTTGCCATTTGTTCTCCATCTCTTCTGCCATTGTTAAATCTAATAGTAGGAAATGATCTGCACAACAGCGATCATTTTCCTCTCGTCATCTCCCAGACTGGAGGTAGTAGTGTAAGACAACGCTTACCTACTTACGTGTACAGTCGGGCAGATTGGACGTTATTTACACAATTGGCAGTTGTTGATGATAAAATGGTTTCGATCGAAGATATTGATATTGCCGTTAGTAAAGTCACTGAAACAATTAAGAATGCAGCTGATGCATCAATACCTAAGAGTTCCTCTATACCACACAGGCGTTGCAAACCTTGGTGGAACAAACAATGCCAAGAAACATATAAAAAACAGAGGAAGTTATGGGGAATATTTAGGAGGTACCCCACAACGGAGAATCTTATCGCCTTTAAGAGAGCAAAAGCATTAGCTCGCAGAGCCCGTCGTCGAAGTCAGAAGGAATCCTGGTCCTGCTATGTATCTTCTATAACATCTTCAACTTCCAGTAAGCAGTTGTGGAGAAGGGTGAAAGCAGCCAATGGAATTTATAGCGAATTTTCTATTCCTATTTTAAAATCCGGAGCTGCTATATACTCTTCTCCTACGGATATTGCTAATGTCCTTGGTGAAGCATTTGCTAACATCTCAAGCTCGAACTCTTATAGTCCTTCGTTCTTGAGGACTAAGAGTCGTGCTGAGCGAGTACAAATTCGCTTCAACCATCGACAAGTCTTACCGTACAACTGCGAATTTGGAATGTTTGAATTGAAGAAAGCTTTACAGCAGGCCAATAATACCAGTCCGGGACCTGATGGAATCAGCTATCAAATGCTTCGAAATTTAAGTCCAGACTCCCTATCGAACATATTATATTTGTTCAATAGGATCTGGACTGAAAATAAATTTCCATCTTTATGGCAAGAAGCAATAGTGATTCCTGTCCTCAAGGCTGGTAAGGATCCTTCAGACCTTTCAAATTATCGACCAATTGCTCTGACGAGTTGCTTCTGTAAGACTCTCGAACGTATGGTCAATGCTCGTCTCATCTATGTCTTAGAAACTAATAATTATATCCATAAAAATCAGAGTGGCTTTCGTAAAGGAAGATCCACTCTTGATAATATGATATACTTGGAAACTCAAATCCGCAACGCTTTTGTGCGGAGAAATCACTTAGTTTCCATTTTCTTCGACATAGAGAAGGCTTATGACCATACATGGCGATATGGAATTCTCCGTACATTATATGATTTTGGCTTTCGGGGTAATCTGCCGATATTCCTACAGAATTTTTTATGCTCCCGTGGTTTTAAAGTACGTATTGGAAGCTATACATCCAATACTTTTACACAATCTGAGGGTGTTCCTCAGGGCTCTATTTTAAGCGTCACACTTTTTAGTCTCTTCATCAGTAACATACTTCATCAGCTTCCATCATCAGTACATGGTACTTTGTTTGTGGACGACCTGCAAATATCATGCGAGGGTTCGAATATGCGATTAATTGAGAGACAACTGCAAACAGCAGTTAACAAGCTTGCTGCATGGTGTGCTGAGAATGGCCATACTTTATCTCCTAGCAAGAGTAGATGTGTCCACTTCTGTAGAAAGACTAGCCTGCATAATGATCCAACTATTTATATCAACAACACTTCAATACAAGTAGTCAATGAAATAAAATTCCTGGGTATTATCTTTGACCGAAAATTGACCTTTCTTCCGCATATTTTATATTTGCGGAAGAAGTGTGAGCGATCGCTTAATATCCTCAAGGTGTTGTCAAATACATCTTGGGGTGCAGATCGCACATCACTACTTCGCATTTATCAGTCATTGATTTTATCCCGCATTGACTACGGAAGTGTTGTTTATGGATCGGCTAGATCTTCTATTTTACGAAGACTGGACACAGTTCATCACTCTGCTTTGAGGATATGCTCTGGGGCATTCCGCACATCACCCGTCCAGAGTCTATACGTGATATGTCATCAATTACCGTTAGACCTGAGACGAATGCAGCAGTCTCTCAATTATTATGCTAAGATCATGTCGACCCCTAAACATCCGATACGTTCCATGGTTCCAAATACCTCTCTTATGAGATTATATGATGCTCGTCCAATGAGCATCCCACCTTTTCTCACACGAGCCAAATTACATCTGTGGCTCACAGACCTACATGATATTCGGATTGAGTCTGTAGATCAATTTGCTCATCCGCCTTGGTATTACCCAACATATAATTTTATCAATACCTTTGCTCACTACAGAAAATCTGACACAACACCTATTGTTTTTCAGCAGCTGTATTCTTCTCATCGCTGTCAGTATCAATCATACAAACCTGTATTCACAGACGGTTCTAAAACAGCAGGACATGTGGGCTGTGGAGTGTTTATCAATGATACAGCTTTTAGTTACAGCCTACATTCGTCCTGCTCCGTCTTTACTGCTGAAGCAACCGCCATCTTCTATGCGCTTCAGCACGTGAATGCAGATGATTATCATGAATTTTGTATTTACACTGACAGCATGAGTATGATTGAAGCCTTGAAAAACAATAGCGCTACCTGTCATCCTGTTGTGTCGAGAATTTTCTTAGCATTGGATTCCCTTGCTGGCAAGGGATACAAAATAATATTTTGTTGGGTACCAAGTCACGTAGGTCTTGATGGAAACGAGAGAGCGGATACAGCTGCAAAGGCTGCTGAAGA
This sequence comes from Latrodectus hesperus, assembly GCA_037975125.1. NCBI lineage: Eukaryota > Metazoa > Arthropoda > Arachnida > Araneae > Theridiidae > Latrodectus > Latrodectus hesperus. Next base: position 18,802,390 of record CM075861.1, read on the forward strand.
TCCAATTCTACCATCAGTTCCGCTCTCAGATGTGAGAAAGGGTATAAAAAGATTTATATGTTCCCTATGGGAAGAATCATGGAACTTGCAGGTCGGAAACAAACTACATAGCATTTTCTCATCCCTCACCTCATTATCAATTTTACCGCTACGAAGTGCAGATGTTAGATTGACTCGCCTTCGTATCGGACACACACGTTTCACACACAGACATTTGTTTTTGAGTGAATTAAATCCTTGGTGTGAAACGTGTAATGAACCTTATACTGTGCATCATATTTTAATTTCATGTTCATGTTTTAACCATTTACGTATACACTTTTTTAATACTGATTTTATAACTTTATTTGATTTAATAGGGGATCCACCCCATAAAAACCTATTCGCTTTTTTAAGAGCAATAGGTTTCATACATTTTATTTGATTTGTTTGTTAAATTTTAAAATTATACATATATTTTATCTTATAAAATTTATTTTAAAATGTTATATACACAGATTTTTGTATTTTAAATTTTTTTAAATGTTGCTTGGGTTTATTGAAAAAAATAAATAAAAATAAATAAATAATAAAGCAACAAAATCTTACTCTTGGCGCAGCATGTCCAATTTTGGACCTTGCGCCATAAAACCTAACCAACCAACCAACCTTTCTAACTCCGCTTTACTTTTCTATATCTATTCGCATTTAGATTTTCACAGTTATTAACATATTTTTAATTATTAATTAGCAACATATAAGATCCTTATTTTCACTTTCTTTATAAAAATGATTTTTAAGTTATTAAAATTTCTCAGTTCTTATGTAACTTCGCGACGCTGTTAAAATATAAGGAATCTATATTACTTAATTTGAACAAAAATAGGAAATTTTAAAATGCTAAAAATTTTTTTAAAATTAGAATGGATAAAATAAGTAATAAATTGGATGTTATTTTTTTAACTTTATAAGCGAATTTAGTATTTGATTTGTATTGCCGTGAAAGCCAAAACTATGTTACCACCACAAAGCAAAAATTAAGCACTTTCTTCAGGGAACCACAGACGGTTAAGGGGTTAAGGTCTTGTTTTTATTTATGAAAACCCAAATGGAATATTCAACAAATTTTTAAAAATGTACTGAAATGATTTTCATTCTTTTTTAAAATGAGGTACTAAAAATAACGCAACATTTTATGTTTTTAGATTTACAGAAACAAATGTATAGAGCATGCGCGTTTGGATTCGCTATGAAGAAAAGCGATGCATGGTGCACAGCATTCTCACCGGAGGAACTGAAAGTTATAGAATATAGAGAAGATCTTAAGCAATATTATATCGATGGCTATGGAAATGAGTTCAACGAACGTGCTCCATGTCCTGTGATTAAATACATAGTTGATTTCTTCAAGTAAGAGTTTCCAATTAATCATAAGTATTATTTCATTTTTCACAGCATCTGTTTGTTTTCATCAGTAAAAAAAGGGATGAATACGAAGAACTTTTTTCGTTTCGCGTGGCCGTAAAGATATTGCAGATTAACTTGTCGACGAGTTAAAAAATCGCCAGGCTTTATGGTACAAAAATCGCCAAGATATAATGAAATAACACACATTGGTAACCCTACAAATAGTTTCATTTTTCGCGATTGAATACATGTGTTCCGATTTTCATTGTTTTTTTTGTGTTGTGTTTTTTGCTATTTCATATTTCTTTGTTTTTTTTTTCTCTTGTTATATATATCACTTTTTGGAATTTGCCCATTATGACATCAGTAGAAGATTCATTCCAGAAAAAAGGAATTTTTTCTGAATAAAAATTAATATTTCAGTACTTATTTTTATGAGTAATTAAGTGTCAACATTTTCGTCATTAATTGGCTTTGAAAAGGAGCAATATCAAAAAAGTTCCTACTAAAATACTTTTTTGAAATTTTTGAACAAATATACTCAGTTTATTATGCATATTATTTGTTAAATATTACTTACGTAATTCATACAACTATAAACTCGATAAAAAATCTAAGTTATAAGAAAAATGTGGAGAATATCTTTCAGTAGGTCTTAATAAAAAGCGACGATATACGAAAACAAAATCCCTGTATATAAAATATTAGATAAAAATTTTGCTTTGATTTTTTTATAAAATAAAAAAAGCGTGTAATCAATATGGATAGCAATACGCTAAAATAATTATGCAGATTTTCTATGTTCTTAAATACAAGTATAAAATTATACAAATACCAAGTGTAAGAGTAAAAACGCAACACGAATTAAGAATTGCTTTTGATAAACAAATTAAAATAATTAAGAATTTTTTTAAAAATAAGACATTTTAATAAACAAATTAAATTGAGTCTCCCAAAATAGAGATATTTTGTAATAATGAGTTACTCTACTTTATCATTAATCACAATCGATTGTTTTCGCATGAACTCAACGAGTTATTGATACTGATGCATAGCAATATTGGCATATGCTAATATAATAGAATCTACAAATCTAATTAAATTGATTGATGGTTTTGTAAGTTTTGAAGAGATATTTTAATGTCTTCAAGCAAACGTTTAATAGAATTGTAGTCAAGGAGTAAACTTGGAAATTAAGCATTTATTAATATTTCTGAATTGAGATTAGAAAGATGAAATTTGTCAAGTAAGGAATTCAATGTGTTGTCCTAACAGAAGTGACCATCTTAATTGGGAACATTATAGCCATTAACAAATGTATATGATAACAGCGAAATTTAGGTAATTCATGTTGTTTAGATTTGTGTTAGTAAATAAGATCCACTGTATTTTAGCAAAATATTAATACCATAATTTCACCTTTGCTAGTTTGAAAGGTTATCATTCAATTTTAGGATTCCATATGTTCAGATTGCGTATGCCTTGTTCTGTTGTTTATTTCATCCATAATCTCTTTATTTAACCCATCTTGCAAATTGTCGATTGATAATTTGCTAGATGGGAAGCTAAGAAAATACAGTTAAATTAAAGCAGGTCTGACTATGTATTAGGATAGAATTTGTAATGCAGTTTCTTTAAATTTCGCTGTAGCTTGTTGTACTGCTGCCTTTTGTTATTTACGAATGTGTTTGTTATCCTATTTTCACCTCTTTCATTCACCAGTTTTTTTATTCAGAATAGCCTTAAGGTTTCCTTCGATTTTTAAATTGTAAACATTCAAAATACTATTTAAGGAGATATTTCTTCAAAATGTATCGTTTCAGAGATGCTATCATTGTCTCTGAAACGGTTATCAATTCAATCGAATTGAAACGATTTGAAATAATTATGATCATTGGTTCTTTTCAAACTAATAGATATTCCTTCCTCAAAATTGCTTAAATCTGTAACTTATACAATTTAATTATAACATCCATGTTAATTATGTTATATGAAGAAAAGTCCACCATGATAAACACCCTTGTCTTCGAAAATCATACATGCTATCAGAAAATCATGCTATGATATCTATTAATCTTAAAAATTTCCTGTATCACAATGCTTATGTGTTTTTAGCTTACCATACAAATGGTAAAAAATACAAGTAGTTTTTCGACAGCCACTATTTCCCTTTTCTCCTTTTGAAATCGCATGTTTTTTAAATTAGTTTTATGTATGATATCAAATAAATGATTTTTACTTGTTATTATTCTCTTTGTTTTACTTGTTGTCCTACACTTCATAAGTATTTTTTTTTATTTTTACCAATTAAGAGTTTTATAAAATTTTATATTATGAATATATTGCTCATTGGTACGGATCGAATCTCAGTAAATTCTGTGAATAAAATATTTAGCAGAATATTACAAATTTCCTCCAGTATTCTTCTTGTATCATATTTTGAGCTTAATTCACTTAAATGTAATTAAAATTCAAAAGGCCTATGCACTTCAAATTGAAATGATATAAAATGGATTTTTATTGCTTTGAATCAAATTTTTGATACAATGTAATCTAAATTAACATTTCACATTTTAATTTTTTACATCATCGAAAATACCATTTTAACTTACAATTTATTTTTCTTATATCACAGAAAATACCACTTGCAATTTATCAATTAAAGTTCGAAGATTTATTTTTCTAATTATTGTTTTTTTCACAGGAATGTTGTGAATTCAGGACAGACTAAAGTAACTTTGCACTTCTCTCATTCTGGTGCGATAAAGAAACTTTATACTACTTTTGGCTTGTATCGTGATCACAAACCCTTAACTGCGGACAATATGTGTGAGCAACAAGACAGAAAATGGCGTTCCAGCTATATTTGTCCGTTCACCACTAATATAGTTTTAGCACTCTATAAATGTGGTGATGATTACAAAGTAATCACCCTGCATAATGAAGAACCAGTGATAATTGCTGGCTGTGATGATTATGTGTGTCCTTTAAATAAGTTCCTAAGCTATTATGAACCGATTGGGAACAATTGCGATCTGTGGAAAATATGCCATAAGTGTAAAAGGATTGAACTATTGTATTTTACATAGATAGGGAAATTATGTACATACAAAGTTGTTACATGTTAATATCCTATAAAAGAATAAAATACTGAGATAAATTGTATTTTGTTCCTAGATGTAAGCTATGCTTAATCTTTATAAAGTTCCTGTATTTTTGTTCTCTCATGTAATGAGGAAAGGTTCTTGTTATTATTCATTGAGAAAATAACTATAACCGTGCATGTAATAAAAACAACGCCGGAAAACCCTAAAAATCATATATATATATATATATATATATATATATATATATGAATATATATATATATATATGAATATATATATATATATATATATGAATATATATATATATATGAATATATATATATATGAATATATATATATATATATATATATATATATATATATATATATATATATATATATATATATATATATATATATATATATATATATAGAAACTATTTTTTCAGTTTTAATTGAAAAAAATTTTTTGTTCAACGAATTTTATTTAATAGAGATATATAATCACAGAATTGATTCTTTATTCAATCCTCAATAGAGATCTCGAACAATCATACAAGATAAAAAAAAATTGCGTCTTTGAATATAGGCATTTCTTAATGTTCAGAATATAGATCCTAAGAGAAATAGCACTATATAACTTACATTTTCACCTAATAGCCGTAGCATAAGCTACCCTTAATCCAATAGATTTTTGCATGCTCAAAACCAGTACATAATTATATTTTGAAATATACTGTTAAATTTCTTAAGTTATTTAAAAAAAATCACTGAAGAAGTTGTAACGTCGTTTCACACACAATGCAAGTTAACAAAAAACATTAAAACTCTCCAAAACTCAAAATTTTGATAATGCATTATTATTTCACATAACGACACAAAGTAAATATGAATAGAAGTTTTATTAAATAAAATGTTCATACATATGGTATGAAAACGCGTAATTTTAACGCCATAATTTCTTTAAATGTAGTTTTTATAAAGTTTTCATAATTTATTTCTCTATTCTTAGCCATTCATTGCTTTGTTCATAGAAAGTAAATGTTTTATTTATTTTTATTTTTTGAAATCAATATTTTATAAAGGATTTTCATAGAGAAGCAAAATGTAAGAAATAGTGAGAAAATATAAAAGAATACAAAAATAGAGAGAAATGTTATTACATAAAAAGAAATTACTCTTTTACAGCTCTTTTGTTATTGTAATTGGTGAAACAGATGGAATATTGCTACAACTCATTATTTAATAAACAATGGTAGAATTACGTAAGAGAGAAACTAGCCAGCATTATCTTATCCCATTACTTTCTGACGTTCTCCAATAACAATAGCAACAATTGTCACGTGACCGACAAACATTGCTTTCTTTTTTGATGACGTAAGCAACATGTAGACCTTTGAGCGTAATGAATAATGGCGCAGCTGTTCTGTTTGCACATAGGAAGTGGGATTGTAAAGTTAAGAGTATTTTATTTAAAACTTTTTTTTTCATTAAATACAAAATAGTCAACTATATGATTTAAAATTGAAATATATTTCAAAAAATGCTTAACTTCTGTGAAAGATAATGGAAAAAACATATAAATTCTTTATCCTATTTGGTGCATAGTTTAATGTTAATATAATAGCTTTTTATTTGCTTTGTAAAATAAGTTTGTTTTGAAGTATATTACTGCATAAATTAAAAATAACAAACATTCCTTCGTAATTAAAAACAAAAAAAAAATACAATATAGTGGATTTGAGTTTTTTTCTTAAAAATCTTAATTAAAAAATAATCATTGTAATTATTCCAGTTTTATGTTCTTTAATTTTACACTAACTTATTCAATAAAATAAGAGGCACAATAAATTGTGTTGCAAAATATTGGAAATAGTTCCTAACTGTGAAAACATTAAAATTTAAAACGCAATTTATTTTCACCTTCTACATTGTTAATAAAAATTTTTCAGCGTATAAATGTCAAAATATTTTGTAAATATAAAAATGGACATAAATTTAAAAAAAAATGTTTTTGCACAATTGAGGAGAAAACTTCTAGGCTCTTAGTATGTAAAAATTAAAAAAGAGTTTAATTTCATCCGCCACATTATTTATTGAAAAATACCGTAATTAATCAATTTACCCAAAATATGTTACTAATACAATATTGGAAAAACTAAAAAACTTTTATGGCAAATTTTATATTTAATTTTTGTAATGTTGTAATGTTATTACAGACAACTATGAAAATGTTTTAATTGAACACTAAAAACAAACCGAACTTTTTTCATTTTAAAACAAATTATATTGCAGAAAAAAAGGAAACCACTAAATAGTTTATGTATCGACGAATAAAAATCTCGTCAAAAACATTCAAAATGAATTTTTATAACTTTATAAATCAATAAAAGTGCGAAAAATTCCAATTTATTACAAGGCAAGCAAGCTATAAAACAAGGAAATCTCTAAACATAAAAACTGAATAATCAAAAATTTATTTCCATTTAATAGTGTGCAATAAGACGAAATAAAGTTCCCAAAGTTGTTATCGTAATAGCCTATAATAATTATCCAATGGTTCCAATATTTATTTTAAACATTTTTTCACGTTTTGTTAAAGTTCACGTTTAAAAAGTGTCAAATTTACATCAACTCATGTTACTTTAAAGTTTTAATAAATCTAAGATTAAAAATTCTCTATTTTGATGTGCAATTTCAATTTGTTATGATTCACTTTTAAAGTATAAGCCGGCCGATTGGTTGAGTGATTAGCGTTCCTGACTCCTGAGCTGTGGGTCCCGGGTTTGAATCTCGGTTCGGGCATGGAAGTTTCTTTCCTTCTCTGTATTTCTCTGTCCTTTCTTCTATGATGTTGTATGAATGTGGCCCGCCTTGTAAACGGGTTTGTGGTGGTATGACGCGAGTAATGCTACTCGCCTTCGTGACTTGGTTCACAGGTGCCCTCTGGGTAACGACAAATGAGTAGCAGTCTCTGCCCTTGTTGTGCCATAGGGTTCAATCTTCTTTTGCCCGCCATTGGAAAAAAAAACCTTTAAAGTATACTTTAAAGAAAAAATTTCCTTTGAAAGAAAACGACATTTTTTATGTGAAATTGTAATGGAAGTTATTTTTTTTAATTTTTACGATATTTTAGAATATAAAAATGCTCCAGTTTCAAATTAAGTTAAAGCATCTTTTACAATAATTGTATAATATAATTATTTAATATTTTGAATTTTATTAATGGTTCTAATTATGGAAAGCTTGGAAAATTTTTATTTCTTCAAGATATCAAAAATTTCATAATGTGTCACCTTCAAAATAAAAATAAAATACTGTGTTCATCTTACTAATTCATTTTAATTAAATTTCTGGATAATATTTAGAGGCAGTTAAAAATTTATTAAAATATCGATGTTTTGGTGATAAATTGTTTTTTAAGGATACTTTGAGAATTTTTTTTGGCGTATGATTACTAAATTGCGTAATATACGCGTACAAAAATTTAGTATATACAGGAAACTAGAAAAATTTATTTAATTTAAATTTATTAATGATATTTTTGAAAAATTGTGTTTGGAAATTATTGGAAGTATAAAAAAATATGTAATTTTAACTATATTTATATGTATGATATTATTAAAAATTTTTCTCATATTCAATGCAAAATTTTAAATGAAATTATTTCTTTCCTTATTCCAAATTTTTAATAAAGGTTTTTTTTGTTATTAAATTTATATAAAAATTTAATTATGAGTTATGGTTTGAAGAACCTGTTTTAGTTACCAAAAAAAATAAATAAATAAAATCAGGAAATATAATATGATCATTTTGAACTAGGTTCTTAAAAAAATTTCGATTTAGAATAAAAACTTTTGGTACATGTTTGATGAAAAAAATTAAAATTTATTTGACATTCAATGTTTTATTACTCTTATAAAAGTATAGACACCTGGAAGTCAATGTAAGTACATTTTTCGTAAAATCCCAAAAGCACTCGTAAATTCTTTCTTTTATTAAAAGATACGAACCATGGATACAATTAGGGCAGCGAATTCGGTAGGACTACGATTTATTTACATTTTTATTTACTAATTCTTGAAATACTCCTGCATTCACATATTTAAAGTTGATAATGAGAACTAAAATTATTTAATTTCTTTTATAGTCATTTTAAATATTTTATAATAAAATATACTAAATGCTGAAAAGAATTTGATTTGTCAATAAGCATTTTGCTGTTTTTCTAAATAGAGTTATAAAAAATTTAAACTGAAAAAAATAATTAAAATATTTTAGTGGATTTCGAAAATTTATTTTTACGTAAATAACTTACAAGCAATTGAACTGTTCATCATTATTTAAATAAAAGAAATATTTTTAAAAAAAATTATAATTTTATTTAAGGATTCCTAATTTTAGGGAAGTATTTATGTTTGTAAATATTTTTGATAAAACATTTAAATAACGAGAAAAACTTCTTTTCCGCATTGATAATTTTACGCAAGGTTTTCCAATTTTAGGGAACCATTTGTTGTAAATATTTTTCATAAAACATTCAGAAAATTAACGAGAAAAATTTATTTTCCGCAAAGAAATTTCTTATATCTCTTTAACAAATATGAAATTAAAAATCATTTCTGTTAAAGATTTTTAATTTCAAAAGATTTTTAGTTTCCGAAAGATAATAAAAATTTCGTACTCATATAAAATCAGTATAATTAATAATAATAAAGCGCATATGGTTCCACATAAATATCAATACGATTTCTTTGTTTCATAAATTTAAAAAGTTAATTTAAAATGCTTTCATTGAGACTGTTTTAGGCTGTTAAAAGTACTGGCATGTGAAAATTTCATATTATATTTTTATTTAAAAACTAGCGGCAAAATGAAGCTTCATATTTGTAAATTTCTTAATGAGTTCAACCATTTTTTGATCTTTTAAATTGTTTTTAATATTTTCAAGACTTTTAATTTGATTTGAAAACGTATTTTGCAGTAATTTTTATCCTAAATTATTTCTGTAAGAATGCTATATTAATAATAAAAAAAGTTAAGAATATTTCATATTTAATGCATTTATTCATTAGACTAAAATGATTTTAACAAGGATAAATACAAAAAAAGTGGTTCTGAACGAAATAATTTTTGTAAACTTTTTTAAGTTTGTATTCTATATTCTAATACACCTATAGTAAATGTTCTGAGATCTATTATTAGAATTGATATTTTCTAAAATATTTATATATATAATATATATATATATATATATATATATATATATATATATATATATATATATATATATATATATATATATATATATATATATATATATATATATATATATATATATATATATATATATATAGATAGATAGATAAATAGATAGATAGATATAGATTTTTTAAATCAAAAAACTTATTTATGTGTTGATGTTGAAGTTGAATAGTTAAAAACGCATCAAATATATACATAGGAAATATTTTTAGTCCTATTTTAATAAACGGAATAGGTTAGTCTGTGTAACATTAATTACATTCCAGTGTTTATTTTCAAATCAATATAGTGATGTATATCTATCAAATATGATGTATATATATGAAAATAGTGATGATGAAATTGTAAATTGAATTCAAATAATTGTTAGTAAATAAGGAAAATACTGTATAAAAATAATGAAAATAAACTTAATGTCGATATAATATGCATAAATCTCCCTCACATTAACGATCTAAGTATGTGATTAAAATAGCAGACAGAATATTTGATTATATAAATTCAATTATGATTTTCCTTTTGGAAAAAGTTATTCTTTTATTTTAAATAGTTTTCCAATATGATCTTTTAAATATGAACCCTGTTTATAGTAACGTGTTCCAAATTTCACATGCATATAAAAAGCTTTTTGTTATGAAAATGAATTTCTTGTAAAAATATTTAAGATGTAAGAAACTATTTAAATTTAGATTTAATTATGTCAGCATTGTCCTACCATAAGAGAAAACATTTATATTCGATACTATAAATTAAAACAATGCATAAACTCTGTAGTATATATATATATATATATATATATATATATATATATATATATATATATATATATATATATATATATATATATATATATATATATATATATATATATATATATATATATATATATAATGATTGAAATTAAATAAACAATTTTCTTCACCTTGTTTCTCATTATTCAATTTAAGAACTTTGATTCCTATAAATAATAAAACTGTAACGTACATAAATTTGGCTATTTTTTGATATCCAATAAAACTGACAGTCACAGGTATGATTATTCTCTTTCTACGTCATTCTTTAAGAATTTAGTAAGCAAAGCTCTTTTCAGTAGAAATTGTTTGAACAAGTTTTAAGTTTAAGCCGTGTTCAATAAAATGGAAACTCAGATAGAAGAAACGCAAGTGAAAAGAAATTCACGATATTAAGAAAGAGTTTTAGAATTAAATGTTAAGAAATAATAAAATTTTCTTGCTGTTTATATTAAAAGCAGTTTTTATCTACTATAAATAAATATTTAAAATTGTTGCATATTTATTTTATAACGAAAACAAGCTCAAATAATCAAGCCATTAATTTAATTCAAACCATTACGAGCACAAATTTTTAATGTCAAGTTCTGAAAAGAGTAAAATCCTACTTCGAGACTTTGAAAATCCAAAATAAGTTAATAGGATGGGAGAAAATGCAATTAGCATCAATTTATTTAAAATTTAAGATAAATTTATGATTGATTAGTTTACATGTATAAAAATTTCTTTTGGATCTGTTAGCTCCTTTCTGGTGATTTAAGTAGAAATTTCATTATGTCTGAAAAATACAATAAAATATTTTATGGACAAAATCAAGAAGGAAATCATTACACCTCCCAAAACATCTAATATATTAATATAAAACAATATGCATGTTTCTCAAATTATATAAGATCTTTCCAAGAGGCTTTATTTTTGAAATTTCTCTGCAAGCCCATAACATTTCAGATGGATTTATTTTGAATTTCTATGTGTCTTCGTGAAAAATGCTTACTACAACGAAACTATTTTCTCTAAAAGTATTTAATAAAAAATAGAAATAGATAGGAGAAACTTTCTAAGAGAGAGATATCGTGAAAACCTGCAAAAAATCACGTTAAAAAATACCTTGTGGGCTCTGAAAAAATTCTCGAATTTGAGTTTTTTTAAGAAATTCAGTTTTTAGAGTACTTCAAAGCCCTTATGAAAATATCAGCAAAAATGTATATAATTTTATACAGAATTTATAACAAATGAAAAATTTGTAAATAATACAGAAGCACGTTATACATATTTTTAAAATGAAAATTCTATCGATTACCTTTTAATTTGAGAGAGTAAAGAAATGCATCAAGCGTAAACAACAATATTTGTATGAAGTATTTTAGATAACTCAATGCTATCATTTGTTGAACTTAAAAGAAAAAGAATTTGTCCTTTTCAGTTCATTTCTTATAGATTGTCTGCTCCGGTAAGATAATAAACGTTTTTAATCTGTTAGGATTATCATTGTTTTAAAATTTCAAAAGTTGCCGAATAGTATGTAAGCATGCATATAACCATAGTTAAGCTTTTAATCATGGCTCTATTAGATATCAATTTATTTAAAAAAAAATAGATTATTGCAGTATGAAAATAATATTAAACACAAAATCAAATTTGCATCTGAAAAGAGTACATAAATATTCCTAATCGCTTTTAGTAAAATACCTTTTTATCTCGGAATGCTTACAAGTTTTAATGCTTACAAGTTTTAAGTAAGGTTTTTCTAAGTTAAGAGACGATTAACTGTATCTGATATCACTTCACTTTTCAAGGTTCTCTCTGGGAAGAGCAATATTTTTCTTCTCTTCCTCTATTTATATGAATGATATTTTTTTGAAATTATACCAACATAAATTATCTGTTTCATTTAAGCAAATGAGGTTTTTCTCTTAGGTGTTTATTCGAAGTGGATACGAACATATTAAATGACAATATATTCTAACAGATTAAAAGATAGAAATTCAGGTTGCTTTGTATAAGATTCATTTTCGATATGACGAATGTGGCTCTACTTATCTCTTGATTCTACTAAATAATTCATCTATTAATTTTTGTACTGAAAGGAAGCAACCAAATTTTTATCCAAGATTTTGTTATCCTTGATGTTTAATTTTCTAATTATCTACCTTTCAGTGCTCAATTTTAACAAAAAATCTTAAAATTAAACTTTATGATCCAAAAGTATTCTTATTAGGGCGTTAAAAAAGATTATGTTTTAAAAACTACATTGAAATGCATTTCTGGAAATTTAAATTCTAGCTATCATATCTTCGTACGAGTCGGGCTTATAGTTAAGAAATATTTTGATATCCTTTATTTTAAAACTTTAAGAATTTCATTCGGATCCCGCTATGGACACCCACACCTCCTCTCCCGAATCTCACGAAAACAGATTCCTTACATTTTACCAATAACTGAAACATTTTACCGCACAGAATGTATATTGTATATCTCTTCTCAGTTTATCAGAAAGGACGCTTGTGTCCCATTGTGAAAAAGTTGAACAAAATATATTAAATCGTGGACATCCACTTGTCCTCAGAGTTAGAAATGCCCTCTTGATTAATTATGATTCTTTTCTAAAATTCCTAAATTTCACTTCTGAGGAACATTTTAAAAACCTTTATTTCCTTAAATGATTTGCTATTTCAAACTAAACATTTGCTGAGTGATATCTTCAGTATATTTTTAAAAGGCCATGCAAGTATCTTTTGGATCAAGGATATTCTGATTTATAATGGTACCTCTAAAAACACACACACAATTCCAATTCAGGGGTAACTGTCATCAACTTATCTGATTGGACTTAAGTATCAAGCAGAATTAGAAATACTAAGTTGAATTTAATTTAAACTTCAACTATAAAAAGTTCCTAACAATAATCCTTATAATAAGAAATGAAATATCTATGTTCATGATCTCGGAATCATATCTATTAAATGAATCTGGAACCCAGCTCATGCAGGCATCTTGGAAAACGAAAAAGTGGACTATATTGTAAAAATAACTTGCTCTGCAGTTAACTACACCAATGAAAGTATTTTCAGAAGTTTCATCAAGAATAATTTCAAAGAAAGTTATATTCTATGTTTAAAAATCCCCATATCTCTGTTCCTCAATCCAAGATAGAATATATTTGATCATTTAGGGTACGAACTCGATTCTTCCCCACAAAAGCTCAGCTTCAAAGATTTCTCAAATGATTATAGGAAAATGTATCTGCAGATAATTAGAATTTATTGATCAAGTAATATTGTTTTTCTCATTATATGATCAAACGAAGAAATAGCCCCCGTTACAGATTAAAAACTTGAGCCTTATATTTTTTATGGTTTCTAAACCTAACATTTAACTACATTAGTAAGATTGAAAGCTTTGTGAAAAATTTATAAGGAACTCTATTCCAAGTTGTATTTATTATCTTATAATGCCTCTATATCAATACTTTTAGATTTAATGCTGATAAGTTTCATACTATATTTTTTCTGTGTTATATAGAAAAAGATTTACTATCCTACAAGTAATATAAATTACTAGCGTTAATTGCAGCAATTCTATCGTAATCGCTTACATTTTACTCAATGTTTTGATGGATTAATGAAAAACGTATTCTTACAACGATCTTCAATGACCATTATACTGTATCAGTGTTCTTAGCAGTTAAATAATACGTTAACAAATATTCCTCCCACATTTGTAGTACAGAGTGTTGCATATTGAATGGGACAAAAAGAAAACATGATTATGAACGTTGTAATTAAAATATTTAGAAAATTCAAATTTATCTCGAAACTACAGTCATTCAAGTTTCTACAGGTGTTCAATATGTGCCCCTGCGGTGATATGACAAATGTCTACAGGGTCATCAAGCTCCTGCCACACTCGTGATAGCAGATCCCCTGTGATGGAGTTCAACCCTCCAGTTATCCGCTGCTCCAGTTCCTCTAAGTCCTGAGGAAGGGGAGGCACCGACACCTTATCTTTAACGAAACTCCAGAGGAAAAAAAATTAACAGGGTATTAGATATGGGGATCGCGCCTGCCAATCAAGCAATGTCAAATCCTGTGGCCCAGCACGTGGTGGAAGCACCTGTGGCCCTGAACGAATTTCTACCCAATCCAGCGATTGGGTAGAAGTTCGTTCAGGAACTCGCGTACGTTGCTATTCCAATGCGGGAGAGTACCATCTTGCTGCAAAATGAAAGCAGGAACAGCTTCCTCCAACTGGGGGAGCAACCACTCAAAGAGCATGTCTTGGTAAATGTCCCCATTAATCAATTGATCCTCAAAGAAAAATGGAATAAAAACATAACTGTTTGTTAAAACGCAGATATTCTCATGCAGAACTGATGTTCCAATGTTACATGTGCATTTTCCGTGCTCCAAAATCTCAAGTTAGAGTGATTAACTTTGCCACATAAATTGAACGTGGTTTCATCGGTAAACAGCAGTCTGTAATCGAATCTATTTACATCGAGCTTTTTCTTGAAATTCCTCACAAAAGTTCTTACCCAATGGTTTGTCAGTTGGTTTTTAAGGCCTGGACCATCTGATATCTGTATGACCTGAATTGGAGACGCTTCCGTAAAACAAGCCACACCGTTGTGGGAGAGACATTCAGTTCTGCACCTGCACGTCGCGTTGATTTTGAGGGACTCAGTAAAAACGATTCACGAATTCTTTCAACCACTTCGGGGTTCTGTTGTTCTTCGTTCTGGGATTTTGTTTTTGCATAAGCAGCCCGTATCCTGGAACTGGTTTAACCACCTTTTGATGTTATGACGATGCGGTGGTTCTTTACGAAATTTCGTGCAAAAATGTCTTTGCACGACGGTGAACAAAGAGGTTTTGGCGTTTTCGAAAACACAGTACGATTTCTCGTGCATGGACGCCATTTTATTTAACAGAGCCTTTTGAGATGAGTTCGTCATTCGATGTTTTTTCTGTTGCCAAATAAAACTTGTATAATTGTAGTTGCAGAATAATTTTGTTCCAGCTTAATAAATCCATTATGTCAATCACACTGCTCTATTCTTTTTGTGCCATTCAATATGAAACACCCTTTATTACATTTACGGCATATTTACTATAATATTAATCAAGTTGTTATACTGATAGTAGTGATCTTTTATTAACAATCATATATGTCGATGACAAATATTTGCTATTTTTGATTTTCGTTCACAATGCAAGTAATTTATTTAAGTTTCTTTGAAATATCATATAATTTTATGTTAGATATTACTGAAATAATTTTTTATTTTATCTGAATTTAGTATCTCTTACTTAGATGCTACTTTGTCATAGCATATAAAGTCTTAATTTTTTATTGAAAATGAGCAGCCCTTAACTTTATTCAATTCATCATGATTAGTTAAATTGTTCTTTTAATTTTTCTTTAACTGTATAAGAAATTATTTCTTTGCATTATTCGTACATTTCTTTAGAAAAAAGTGATGTTTTTAAACATTTGAAATAATATTATATCCTATCAAAATATGTTTACATTGATTCAATTTATTTATAAATTTTATTTCTCAATCTGAGCTATAAACACTAAGTTAATAAAAATATCTGAAAACTGATCCCCATTATCAATTTATAAATAAATAGATAATATTTATGAAAAGTATAGCTGAAAAAATGGTTTATATTATTTAATTTTCAATTTACATATCATAAAATGTGTTTCCTAGTTGTATTTGTTATGTTATAATGCCACGATATCAATAACTTTAGTTTTAATGTTGATAACACTCATACCATAATTTATTTTCTGTGTGACATAGAAATAGAGTTGTAAAATAAAACTTTAATAACAACTTGAACGGATCAACGATAAAAATCACATAACATTTAATAATTTTGGTTGTAAATAACTCAGCATTACAAAACAGAACCAATACATAAAAGTTCTACATTTAATGACACTTTTTAGTACATTAGTTTTACTTTAATATTTTAGATATTCACATACATCACTTTAGCTTATAATATATGAATAAAATGACTATATTGCTGCAATTAAAGCTCCTATTTCCATAAAATAATTATATTTAAAGATCTAATATAAAATATAATTTTTATCTATAAAGAATATGAATTTTGAAGTAGTAAATTAAAATAAGATTTTCTCACGTTTTTCAAAATATAGGTAGGCTTAACATATTTAAAATTCTCTTACATATAAATATGTAAACTGAATTTAATATGTGATAACATAAAATAACTAAAATTAAAAATGTATTAAATTTGTTTCGTGATAAAAATTGGAAACGTTAATTGAAAGTTACATTAATAAAAGGTCATAATAATTATTCGATTCCTAGTTTCATACTTATGATTTAACACCTAATTTGGGGCTGTTAAGAAAAGCCATAGGGAGTTTTAATTAAATTTCCATGCAAAAATTCTTGTTGTAGAATGTGGTAATTCCTATTGCTCAAGGTAAACAAGAAAGTTCTTGCCGTTTTTAATGACACAAAAGAACATGACATACAGAATGTGTAGCCTGTTGTTAATCCTCGAAGTAATTGGCATCCAGCACACTTTGCCAACGTGTCTCTAACTGTGAAATCCCCTTGAGGTAAAACTCGAGGGTTTTGGACGCAAAGAAGTCCGTGAATACTTGGTCCTAGTCTGCTTCATTGATGAAGGATTTTCCATGAAGATAACTGTCCATGTGTAAGAAATAGTTCTGATGACGCAAGGTCAGGTGAGTAAGAAGGATGGATCAAAGTCTTCCAACCAAGGCACTCTATATTATACTTGGCCACCCACACGACTTGCGGTCTCCCGTTAACGGCTAAGAACAGTACACCCTTGCGATTAACCAGCGTTGTCTCCTTCTATTGCAATGTCTGTTGCACACGTTCCAATTGCTGTCAGTGCAGATCCTCAGTGACCGTCTGGCCCGTTGGTTGCAGATCACAGTGAACCACTTGATGACTAATCCATCAGAAACCAGCTTCATCACAGACGGAAAAATCTCCCGATCTGAATTTGTGAAGTTAATGCTTTGCCTTAACGTTGGTTCACAGCATTATCCTTAAATGCCACTTCTAAATCTAGTCATGGCCGACTGAAGAGGTCGGGGGTCAATACAAGATAGGAACAGACCCTGACTGTTTGTAGCACATACAGTAGCACACCAGTGATGTACCAGAGGCAGACACTAAGCAGTGAACCGTTTCTGTTTATTTCAGAAAACGGAAGATTATAACCACATTTGGCAAGTGTATCCGCTGTCTCATTTCCATTCACCCCAACATGCGATGGAATCCACTGCAGGCCTATAGATATTATCCAACCAATCTCACAGAGAAGCCATAAAATAACTTGGTCTGGGACATCATAAAAAGTTTAAGGTAAGGCTCTTAAAAAGCTTAAGGTTTCTTAAAGGGGAGGGGATTTTTTCTCTTTGTTCCTGTTCTATCTCTGAAAGTTCTGCTCACTTTCTTACTTGTCTAGGTGCCTTTTGAAGGCAGCTGTGGGTTCATCAGATAAAATCTTTGAGGAACTTGTGCATCGGGGTCTTTTGGACTTGGTGTAGGCTTTCCTACACCTAGGGGATTTGGTGACTTGATGTAGTAGCTGATAAGCCATTTTGAAGTCATAAAGCAAACAACAACGTAAGAAATTCTTCGACACATCATTTTCTCTCCACTACTGTAAAAGTTATGATTGATGAATGTGCGCGGTGGACCTGCTTTTATAGCGACTGATGTTTCTTCTCTAGACTGATCGGTGTATCAACCATATCATGCCCTAATTTGCATTATTATTCTCACTTCATTCAATGAAAAGGCAAGAACTTTCGTGTGTATTTCTTATATATTGGTAGAAATAGTGGTTTTGTAATTTCTAGTTTACCAATATATGAATTATGAATTTTACTTAACGCAACCAAGCTATTAATATAGGTAAAATCTTTTTTTAGAGTACACAAGTTCATCTCTTAAAACTCCTTCAATTTAGAACACCTAATTCACAAGATGAACCTATGTACTAAATTTTTGCTCTTTTTTAGGTCTTTTAAACTGGCACTTTAGTAATTAATAACTAATTAGTGTTTAATAACAGTGTAGGGAATATTGAAACAAAGACAATAATATTTAAACTCGACAAAATTACTTTTATTCAAATTACATTTTTAGTGAGTGTAAAAATAAAATTTAATATAATTAGTAAATTTATACTTTTTGGAAATATATTTAAGAAGAGGTTACAAATATCAAAATTCAGAATTTACAATAAACTGAAACTAGAAATATCTTTAATATAAAATGGAGTTTTGAATTTTCTATAAATTCAAGTGAACTCTTACTACTTCAGTTCGAAGTTACAGAAGTAATTTCATAATAATGATTGCCACACAAAATTATGAAAAAAATTTCTCATTATTTTATCTCCATCAAACAAATTTAATAACAAGTCAGACTTTGTTATTTAATTGTTTTGTAAAAAATAATATAAAGAGTTATGAACTACAGTCTATTTACAAGAATGCTGTTCAGTTGAAAATTTTGTATGTTTTTGTAATTTTCTTAAAACTTTGTGAAATCAAAGCTTAAAATTTATCCTTTAATTTATTTTTAAATAATAATGCTTATGATTTATTTTTTTGGTAGGGTATAAAAATAGTTAAATAGTAATCGATATACACTAAAAAAATTTGCTAAGAGCTTGCTGTTTTAAATATTTTATTAATACTAAAAATAAACTAAGGAATAACACCCATTAAATATTTTAAATATTTCGTAGCTGTAGAAAATTGATAATAAGTTTCATATTTGAGAATATATTTCATTGTCCATTCTATGTCTAAAATGAGTCATTGACCAGTTCTTAAAATTTCTTATAGTTTCCCATAAATTATCAAATTGTTTGTCTCCCTGAAATGTTACTACTCAGGGCCCAGATGCCGTAGTATCCAGGATTCCAAATTCTGAACTCTTTTGCCGATGAAAAAATGTTGCCAAGATGACGTATTGTGACGAGGGCGATGACGTAAATACTAGGGTTGCCAAAATAGAATTTTCTGCATAATTTTTATTGGTCTCCATATCTATGACGTAATAAAAATCAGGTTGCTAGATACTTAAGAAAATCCGCCAAAAAATCACCAAACTACGAGTTTTGCATGCTGTATCATACGGCATCTGAGGCTATCAGTTGCATGCAAATATATTTCTTCTGAAAATAGCCAAAGATAGTGCAATTTTATACGACGTACTAGAGTTAAAATATGCTCATATGACTTAAGTAATGCTTAAAAATTGCAAGATCAGCTTTATATAAATAGCAATACACATTCGCAATTTAAATTTTTATTTAATGAGAAGTAATGAAATCAGATGAGTTTTCGAAATTTTCAGAGGTAAGTTGCTTCAAAATTTTAAGATAAAATTCATAATTATTTTATTTATGCAAATTTTTATTTGCTATTATTGAAAATTAAAAACATGTTCATTTCTTACATATTTTTGTCAAATTTATTAATTAATGATTATATGTGTATCCCAAGTTACCTGAAATATGACATATAAGATGATATATATATATATATATATATATATATATATATATATATATATATATATATATATATATATATATATATATCTTATATGTCATATTTTTATATGAGTTATTAAATACTGAAAATTTTAAAAATATTTCAGGTACATTTTACTTTATACACACACACAGTGTTTTCAAAAATTATTATTGTGATTCTTTTACATAATTAAAGAAGATTTCTTTTTGAAAACCGAATTTCTTAGTTATATTTTAATTAAATACAACTTAAATTTTTTTCATGTATTTAAGTTAAAAATATTTAAATGAAGTCTCCTTTTATTTTTAATTATCTGTCGTGAGAAATTAAGTTATTAAATTAAGAATATTACAATAAATACTTTATTAAAAATTATTAATTTATAATTATTAAAATTTAAGTTTAAATTGATTTAGCAATTTTTTCTTGAGTAAAAAAAATGGCGTTCTCTCTTTTTTTCTCCCCCATCTCTGTTTCGAAAATACAAAAAATATAAATAAATCAACTTACACTTGTAATTCAATGATATAAACATAAAGTTGTAATTTTACAATAAGAAATTAAAAAAATTATGTTTATGTGTGTTTTCTATATTAAAAAGTACCATGGTTTTTAAGAGAATGTAAAAATATTCTTCTATTCCTTTATGTAAATTTTGAAGTCTCTTTCTTGAGCAAAAAAATGTATTGCAATATTTGCTACTTTAATATGCTAATTAATATGAAAATATTATGTATGGAATTTTTTAAGACTGATTAAAATATAATTACAAAAAATTGAAGAATTTATCAAAAAAAGATCTTATGTTAGTACAAAGATACTTTTTACAGAAATTTTCAACCTGTTATGTAACTTTAGTATTTAATTAGAATTCTCGCTATGTATTACAGAAATTAGAAATATATCATCTATAATAGATTTTATTTATAAACAATTTAAATGAAAAATTAACAGTAAAATTGAAAAACGTTTAGTGAAAAATAAAACAACATTTCTATATGTCAATTTCATTATAAAAATGATTTAACAATTTTTCACACAGATATTAGAGGAAAGCAAAAATTTGATATTTTTCCTTTTATTGTAGAGAAAATTTATTGATTCAAAATTTATTATATTAATTTATTATAATAATTTTTTTACAGCAAAATTTAATTTTTTTTTATTGCACAGAAAATTTATTATGTTTATTTTTTGTTTCAGTGTTTTTCTTTATCAATAAATAGTTTTTTTTTGTGCTTAATTCGTATTCAATTATCAAGCGATTTCGTATCCCATCACCATGGAAACATAACATTATTTATGTTATGGCACTAGAAATACTTTTGTCATATGATATGCTGCCAGCTGTCACTAAGCGAACTTTCATAAGAGTTTATTACTGGTGATCAAAGAGCCATTACTGTATACCAGATTAATGCGGAATAGAGTTTCAATAATATTGTATTAAATAAAAACTGAATTCAATTTACACATGAAAATTATATATCATTAAATTTCTTCACTTCGTTTCATCTGAGATGAAATGAATATTTTGATATTAAAAACCAATTAAAAATTTTCTCCTTTAATTTTTTATATATATTTAATGTTCATTATTAATTAGTATCTGCGATTGTAGTGTGAAGCTTTAGATTAAATGGTGGATTATAAACTTAGATAACAATTTATTAAGGCACATTAATTACACAAGTTAGTCTACAAGGGCTCGATAAACACCTTTTTCTGCAAGGTTAGTTTCTGTCTTGCAAAATATTAGTTCCCGCCAATTTGTCTGAGCCTGTCTGTTGCCATGGAAGCAATACACCTCCCACTTTCAATGAGCTTTGAGTTACTAAACGTTTTAAGAAGAACATAAGATAACACCCTAAAGTACCGAGAAAGCATAAAACTCTTAATTCCCATTAAAAATGTACAGTTTTTGTTTCTATAGCAACGACCCCTAATCTACTACAATGGATTGGTGAGAGCCATTGTGATGGAAGCCATTGGAAGAGAACTGTGATGTTACAGATGGTAGTGATTTCAGCGCCGCCTATCCACAGACACATGTACGATATAATTTTGACTTCTACGTAGGAACTAATCAACTTTCCCCTTAAATTCAATAATTTCTTTGTAAAGCAATATTTATCAAAGTTAACTGGGGTATTCAGTTTTCTTAAATATTGCGAACCATTTTCTAGAGTTTTTAATTTTATTTTGACTGTTTTTTGCTATCCAAATGTACATTTTTCTTGAAATTAATAGAATTTTTATTCAATCTCCCAATATTAATTTATCTACTGATGATCATATCAATAATAATGGGAAAAATATTTTTCCTGAATATTACTAACTGAGAAATTCAATAGTTGTTATATTTTATAAGGCTAATTAATTTTGCAACATATCTGATCACTGTAGAATTCTTATTCAAATCAGAAATACAAAATTAAAATACATAACTCTTAAATACATTTATGTGTTTTTTTAAAAATAAATAAACCTATCAAGGAAACAAGTGCTTTTTTTCCTTTTTACTCATTAAAATATTATTTAAATAATATTTATTTTTTATTAAATTATTTATTTTATTTATTTAATTAATAAAATTTATTTAATTAACTAATCAATATATTTTAAAAGAAAAGTAAATTTGAAATTTTTATCTTAATTCAAAAAATATCATTTTTAAGCAAAAGTTTGTTTTTAATCCATCAATCCATTAATAAATAATAATGATAAAAATATTTAATAGAGAAATAATAATAAATAATTGATAATATTACTGTAAATATTTTACTCAAATGAATGTTAACTTTCTAATCTTTTCGGAGGAATATGAATAAAAAAAATTTATTACACTGTAAACATATGATACATTACAAAGAAAAATACTTTTCAAATATTGATTACTTCGATTTTATAAACTTATTTGAATTTCTTGTTTTGGTTAAAAATAATATTTCTATTTACTTATTTTCATTCAGTGAGCGAGGCGTTAGCTGAATGAGTAAAACTTTTGCTTTTGACAAAACTGTTGATGGGTTCGATTCCAATCTCCGGTGGTAATATTTGTTGTGTTTCGGAATTCTCTTTGAATTTTATAGGCACCAATAACATCAATTCTTATACAAAATGTGATCACAAATATACATTTTTAAATGTCTGTAAAATTGCTTTCACTTTTTTTATTCAGTGTGTTTTGATGATCATATTTCAAAAGATAGTTATCTATTCAAATATGTTCGTATTTTATAAAACAAATTATCAATACAGAATTTTTATGCATAAATGATATATTCGCAAAATTTTTTTTATGACAACACATATAAAGTATTCAGATTTCAACAATATATAAGTTATAGATAATTTAACCTTTAGTAGCTTTTTACGCAAAGTATTATTTCGAAGTTAAATCATTATTAAACGAATCTGTCTCATAATAATGAGAAGCCCGGTGGCTTAGTGGCAGCATTTCGCGCTCCCGAGGCACAGGTCCGAAGTTCGATACTTGGGCTGGGCAAGGTCGACCTAACATTTCATCCCTTCAGTAGATCATTAAACTGAGTACCAAGTATGCTTGGGAACTAAACACTGGGGGCTTCACTTTAGGCTGAATGTGTGTATGAATTAAATGTTATGTATTTCGACTCAAGTTTATGTATATCTTTTTTTTTCGTTTCCTATTTGGATTGAACTTAGTCATTTTTATTAAAATATGTATTTTTTACATGTAGATATTCGTAAAAGAGATTTATATAAATTTAAATCTTATTAATTTTATATCTTTAAAATTAAAATATATGATAGAAATTAAGCGAAAATTATTATTTTTCCTTATATCTATCTATATATGTATGTATGTATGTATATATATATATATATATATATATATATATATATATATATATATATATATATATATATATATATATATATATATATATATATATATATATATATATATATATATATATATATATATATATATATATATATATATATATATATATAATATGTGGGTTCTTACTTTATTATGGAAAAATAATTACACAGTTAATGTTTAAATGATTTAATTATGGTTTTGGACTGAATAAGACAAAAAGTTATGTACATTATTTACAATATTAAATCACGATCTAACATCTTAGTTAGTTAGTTATAATTCAAAACAAATTTAATATCCATTCGAGTCTTTACGTCATCGCGTCTTTTTCCTTTCCCTCTCATCGTCGTTCTCCTCCCTTCTCTTCTGCGTGTCTCGCGGCAAACATGTGAGTGGCCCTCTGGTGGCGCTTTCAATCCCAAACACACACACACACACACACACACACACACACACACACACACACACACACACACACACACACACACACACACACACACACACACACACACACACACACACACACACATATATATATATATATATATATATATATATATATATATATATATATATACATATATATATATATATGTATATATATAATACACATAATTTCTTATTTAAACTATTGGAAGAAATAATATGAATTATTTCTACTCCCATTTTGGAATATATGAACATGATAAACTATTTTAATAAATATGTTTCTTCTTGCAGAATAATGACATTTCCTTACATTGTAGATAGGACTGGTTATGTTAATTTTATTTTTACAATCGAAACATACAACTTCCAATGAAGAAGCATCTTGTGTAACGCTTGATGGAGGCAATTATTGTTATTCTAACGACCCAAATCCTTATCGGCTTTATTCAAGTAAGACGAAATATGAATTTGCTGATGATAATTACACCCGAAGTCTGAATTTAAAGGGTTTGTATGAATATTTTCTTTATATTTATCATGCTCTTTTTATCTTTTTGTTGTATTAAATTCAGCTATGGTTTTTAATTTTATTCAAATCTTGTAACTTACTTTTTACTTAACAAACTTAATGCAATGTAGAAAAATGTATTGCAGCAGTCAAATTTTATTATGAAAGGTAACTTATTAACTTCTGTGAATATCATAACTTAGCTATGAAAGTGAATGAATTTTAAGAATTTTTACATAAAGCAGTATTTAAAATTTCTTAATTTAAAAGTTTTATAAAATTTTTTTATTATATTTTCTATTATTTATTATATTTTTATTATATTTTTTATTATATTTTATTATGTTTTCTAAATTATTGGATTTGTGGACTACTTCAACTAGAAATCTTTATGTTAAGAGTCTCTTTAACCTTCTTCAGTTTAAGTTTTAAAAGCTTTTAATGATCGCTGAGTCTAAGATTTCATTATATAAAATAACAAAATCATTGATGTGTTTTATCTTTCGTTGTTTTCCAATAATATTTTTATTTTTAACAGTATATTATTTCCTTCTAGAAATTCTGAATGGAATCATAAAAAAGTTTCACTAATATCTGTCACATTTGAAACATCTATAAATAATATGAATTCTCATTGGAAAATATTCAGTGATGATCAAAATACAGACTTTAGTTAAAAATCAAGCCTGTATCTTGATATTGAAAATTCAGTGATGATCAAAATATCTGTTTTGATTAAAAATCAAGTCTAGACTGTCTGTTAAATAAATGGAAGTATGAGACACTTTAAATGTCTCATTAATGACATTTTATATATCATGAAAATATTTTGAACTTCACAACATATTTTCAAACAATTTTCCGAAAAATTCTTGCTTATTGATTCATAATCTGGATTCGAAATGTAATGAAGATTATAAATGAACAAGCAAGAATTATAACTAAACGAAGTGCTTGAAAAATACTTGAAAAATTTCATAAATAAACTTTGTTTAATTTTAGACTCACACACATTCTTGAACTGTTAATATTCTGTGACCAATATTTGCTTCATCATGATCATGACTGTAGAATGTTCTGGTTTTATCGCTAAATTGTGTGTGTGTGTTGGTTTTTTCTAATCACTATTATAAGGTAAAAGATGATAGTGTTCCAAACTAATTTTAATTGAACGTCCTTGATGTTTGTTAAACTTATTTGTGCCATTTATAATTACAAATGCCCCAAGAATTAATAATATGAATTCTAAAACATAGTTCACATTTCAGGACAAATTTTTGTTTCTGACATATTTAGAACATCGATATTCTTAACGATTAACGTATGATAAATTTCTTGAATTATTTCATCAAAGCTATGAGACGTTTAATTTTGAATAAAAATTCTAAACAAGACTTTAAGCATTAGAAGAGAAGTGGATAAGTAGAAAGAGCCATTAGTAGAGTAAAACTTAAACTATTGAAATAGACTGTGAAATCATGATTTAAAAAAAGGTAACAATTATCAATAACAAAAACTTCAAGACAATAATAAACATTTCGAAAAAATATTATTTCAAAATTTTCTAACTGATTTCAATTCGTAGTGGCATACTATGTGAAAAATCGTCCATAATGATTAGTTCAATGATGCTTAAAATAAATAATATGATCCAATAGACGACTAATTCATTATTGGCGTTAAAGAACTCAACCAATAACAACACTTGATGTGGTAACATAACCCTATTTGATGCATTTGACGAAACACACTGCTTCAATGTACTTTATTAAAGTCTAAATAAAAAAACGGGCATTAATGTAGTGTTTAGGTGAATTTCGTAGTTTTGTTATTTTCATAACAGAAAAATATCATAAGAATTCTAAAATTGCTTATAAGAGCTCCAACACTGTACATGAAAATGAAAGTAGAGATAATTATTTTCATTTGTTCGTTTCTTAACAAATTCTTAGTCTTAACGAACTTTTAATGTAGCCTGTATGTATTTTTGTATAAGATCTTTTATTATAATAATATATTTGTTTTATGTATAGATAAATGAGTAATTGAGATAATTTAAACCACATGTACAATATTATTGTAGGGACGTAAGAAAATGGAAGTTAGAATAATACCAAACAAAACATTTATTACATTACACATGATTAAAACAGTTACAAAAGAAAATACTTAATAATAATAAACCAGGTTATATATAAGGTTAAAAGGTACATTACAAATAATAAACAAAGTTATTTATGAACCGGATGGTTCGCCTTCCACACACTTCTCACAACTCTCTTCTATATAATCTAACTCTGTTTCTTATTGGATATTGAATATTTTTGGACAGTAACGCCATCTCTTGTCAATCGAGTCAATATAGATCTGTTGCATTATTACAATAATTTTATAGAGATGTAAATTTTTAACTAAAATGTATTTCTAATTTTTTTAAAATAATGTTATTTTCTGAAGAAAGTTTGAAAGCAATATAACGAAGTTTCTTAAAGCAAAAGCTTTAAATTTTCCAAATTTTATTCTTGAATATTGCTTGTTATCAGCCTCTAATATTAAAACTTTTCATGATGTAATCTTCTTTATTATAGACAAAATAATATTACACTAAATACGGTTCCATTCTTTTCAGTGATAGATGCGAAATTCCAATGTTCACATATTACCAGTACTCCCTGAAAAGATTATAACACTGAATATATAATTTTTATAGAAATCAGTTCCTACTTTAAATCAAGTGAATTATTTTGATCTAATTTTGACAGCAATTCCTTGATTTTCTGCCATGGTATGGTGACAAGGTGCATGAGTTCACTTTTAAAGAACTCAAAATCTG
The DNA here is from genome assembly GCA_037975125.1 of Latrodectus hesperus. Lineage (NCBI taxonomy): Eukaryota > Metazoa > Arthropoda > Arachnida > Araneae > Theridiidae > Latrodectus > Latrodectus hesperus. Next base: position 18,830,141 of record CM075861.1, read on the forward strand.
ATAACTTGATCACTATTCAAATTGCGAAGTATAGTTATGATAGTAGCAATCAAATACTGGTATTAAATATCGTCATATATATATATGTATAACAGCTTTTTTCAATTGGAATTTAACACAAATTTAACATTTTACGCTTATCTTCGGTATCTGTGCTATTAATTGACGAGTATCCCAATAAAGTGATGAAGCATAAAATAATTAAAATTAGCGTCTATAGAGTTTAAAACAATGGGGAAATGACTGAAGTGGTTACCATTCATATCCCCCAGGTAGCACAGTAGGATAACAAGTAGTAATCTTTGACTCCAATACGATGTAAATGCTTCAGCAAATTGTGTTGTTGTTGCATACCCCCTTGGACAGCAGTGCTAAACCAGGTCCATAACTTTGAACACCCCCAAAAAATTAAGCAGCATCAAAGCATCGATGGATGGGGAAAAGTTGCATCTCTGTTAGTCATGAGACCAGAGTTCCTAGAGAAAGAGGACTGACTTAGTTTGAGGGATGGGGAAAAGTTTCAGCCCCCGTTAGTCACGAGACCAGAGCACCTGGAGGTAGAGGACTGACTTAACTCTTGCTGGTATCTCCTTTAGTCTGGCTCCTACCCTACGGGGATATGTCCAGCATGGGTGACCTTACCGGTATGTTAAACTACCACCGGTATAGCTCCCAGGGTTGTCAGAGAACTCAATCCCCACCAACACGTCAAGCTAAGGATACCTTTCGGGGGTCAGCAAATTGTTATATCCATTAATCAAACGAAACCAAGCAACTCCAACAAATCGAGACAAGGAATGAGAGACTCTTCTACTTTTGTTGAGCAAGAAATTCCATCTTTTACCATAGTTGCATTCAAGGAAGCTCTGCTAAGTTTTGATTTACTGTAAGCGATTCTTTTGATACTACGCACACGCAAAGGAGAGCCAGGTTATGACATGAGAGATCCTGGATAAATTAAAAGTAACATTATGAATAATTTTTTTTTACAAAATTAACAATTTATTATTATTATTTTCAAGGAATAATGTATAATTTGGCACAAACTCATTTTTGTTTCTTACATTTGAAATGAACAAAATTTTATAAGTATTTTAGATATAACGTCAGATGCATATTAAATTCAAAAACTTTGCTTTTGAAACTAAATAATATTAGTTATTTAGTTTGAAGAGCAAAGAGTCTACAGTCCTTATTTATACCTAATATTTTAATAAGACTTTCTGAATGAGGAATGCATTATAATTCTATAACTCTTATATAGTGATTTATAAAAAGATATTTCCTTTATAGATATGTGTTAAATATATTTACCTGATAAAACCTTTTCCACTTTCAATATAACTGCATTTTTGTATATCTATCAGGTTGTATTCCCAAAGCATTATATCTGTTTAGTAGACATGCTGCCAGATTTCCTAAGGTAAAATATATTAATTATATTGACGATATTTTACCAGAATTAAAAGAAAAGATGATGAATGCTTCAAATGAAGGCAAAGGTAAATTCACGATAATTTTTATTTCTTTTAATTTAATTTTATGCATCTTTTCTAATTTATAAAGACATGTGTGAAATAATTGTAATTTACACGATTTAATAACAATCTAAATTCCTTAAACAGGAATTTAGATTTTTTCATTCATCTCTAATTTTGCTTCCCTTCACGTACATTTTTATTTTTTACTATATATGTAAAATAATATTTATCCTTTAGTTAAAACACTGCATACCTGATTATTAAATTTACAAATTGTATAAAGACGATTTTGAACTTTAACCAAACTAATTTTCTGTAAAGTACCAAACGTGTGTCAAGTAAATAAGAAACGGAAATACAAATTAACTTATATTTGATATAGTAAACAAAACTATGATTATTTCAAATTTCTAAAATTTATTTAATAAAATCGGAATTCTTTATATTATGACTTATTAATTATCTCTATTTACACAAAAATTATATAAAAGAGAAATTAAAAATCATAAAACAATAAATAATTAGAAACTTATGTATGAATTATTATTTAATGATTACTTTTATCTAAATGTAAATAATCTTACGAACATTTGCATAATTGTTTAACTAATCAGAGTAAAATTTGTGCAAGCTTTTATAATAGAATTGTGATTTTAAAGTTGTAGAACAGTAAGATCTCTGTTTGTATTTATCAATAAATGTCAATACATTCAATTTAATAAATAAATAAAATGTTGTTAGTAGTTTTCTGAGATATTTCTTATCTATTAATCTCTTTAAAACAACTTAATTTTTCCGGGATTTTTAAGACAATCTAAGAACACAATGACATATATGTCAATGATGGATATTAATATACATATTATGATTTGATTATAATGATTTTATGACAAATTATGATCATCATTATCTTTGTCACATAAGAATAACAAAGAACTCTATATACTAATGTATTTTACCAATCTCTATTACAATTTCCATTCTAGAATTATACACGATCGTTGCCAGACCCTCGAATTTCTTTCCCGAGAATCTTTTGTTCAGTTGAGAAAAACAGTTTAAAAACCTATCTATTCAATGAAATCATTCTGATTGAGTACATAAAAAATTCTGAAAAATGTCGTTTTGCTTTCGTGATTTCAATTAAAAAAATTGTGTGTGAAGTGAAATATATGACGGGCGCGTAAAGTTTTTTTCTCCGTAGTAACCGTAGTGGTATTATGGGGAAAACGATCTTCTGGGCAAGAACGGAAACTGGGATGGCTTGGATGTCCTTCTTCCTGCTTGCCTTCGGAGAAGCTTTGCTGCCTCTCAAGCACTTCCCGATGCGGAAGGAAATTGCTCAGACTCACTTCTTCCCTATCCTCTTGTCCATCCACAACCAATGGAAAAGAATCCATCGGAGATTTCATCACTCTGATAATATTTTTTGTTAGGGACCGCTTAAAAATAAAATTCACACTTAATTCATGTCACACAGTTATAGATATTTATTATTTTTTGTATCCCGAAATTGAAAATAATCATGACTATATGGTAAATTATGAAAGTTAAAAATGTAATGATCACAGCAATATCGTATCAAGATAAATAATTATTATTTGGTTAAATAGTTAATTTTATGATTATAATCGGATATTTGAAAAACAGTTGGCTAATGAGATATTCATAGAAAACTAACAATCCAATTAAATTAGAAATAAATTTAGAGAATTTCGCGTTATTCTCTAAATGATATCATGCTTCTAATTTATATCACTGTCAGCATACTGTCTTAGTATAATATACTTTGCATTCTGTTATTTATAAAGAGCACTGTTATTTGATATTTTATTATTATTCTACAATAAAATGTAATTTTTTTAAAAAATCATTATTAGTTAAAGAATAAATCAATGGGATATTATGAATTAAAATTAATTAGTTATCTAAGAAGCTACTATAAAATTTATATTAAATTGTAACATTTTTTAAATTTAGGAAATGATTTTAATTTCTTTTAGTCACACACAACACACACGCCTGCATGTATGTTTATCAGTAAATAAAATCGATGCCTTAAATTTGAATCTTGATTCGAATCTTAAATTTGATATTAATCAAAACAGTTATGTTATCTCTTTTTTCATAAAAGAAATTCTTTTCTTTGTAAGGCTTATAAAATTATTCGAAAAGTCTAAATTACTCTGATTTTCGAATGAAACGCCATAGTGTTCACTTGTGTTTAAAAATTAAATTTTTTAGCAATGTGACGTTTACATGCCTTTTGAAAAATAAAAGTATTTTTCTATGATTTGTGTAAATTTATTAGGAAGTGCGCGATAGTCTATAATACCTAGATTCCAAGCTGGTAATATAATGTTTCCTGATAAAGAGATAATAAAGCTAATAAGTGCGTATAAAGATGCTTGAACAGATCGGATTAGATTCTAATTTATTTAGGAACCTGCTAATTTTTATTTTATTTCGGATGGTGAATTAACATATTTTTAAGGTTTCTAATGATATTTCTTTTATCCTACGACCGTCTGCGGCATGTGTGACATTAGTTGATGGACTGCCCAATAAAGTGATGATGGCAACAAATAAAAGTTAACATAACAAATTAAAGTTAGCGTTTGTAAGGTTGTCTTCATAAAATTTTAGAAATGCGGGGCGATTACTGAGATGGTCAATATCTATATGCAACAAGTCGAATCATTGACACCAAATATAAAGGTTTCTGCAAATAGTCACCTCCAGAAAGCAAACATATGCAAGCCATTCCAACAGATCAAGGGAGAGAACTGGTGATTCTATTACTTCTGTTGAGCAAGGTACTTCAACTCCTAACTACAGCTGCACGCCACATGTGATATACAGTTTGCTGTACTCATTTTTTTAAAGTAAAATTTTCTGTTTTTAAGTTGTATAAATACCTTGTATTGTGACATCTTACAATTTAGTTTAAGATTATGAATATCGATTTCTATTAGAGAGTTAATATAAATAAATATATGAACATAATTATATTTTCGACAGTTCTCATACACAGTTAAATTTTTACAATTATGCTCTCATTTTATACATTTTTCATACACGAAATGCTATATGTCACTACTGAGATGAAAATTTTCAGATTGTGAAAATTATTTCAATTTTAGTTCCAACTTAGCTTAGTACAGTAAACGGTATAATTCTTACAATTTTTTTTAACCATTTTCTTAAATTCGGTGTTTATTCGGATGGAAATTATGGTAGAATTTATGAATTTTCTGCCATTGTTTTTACATCAAATTTGAAAAAGAAGAATTAGTATTTTTATAATGAGGGATTTATTTTATTTGAATTTTTATAGTAGATTAGTTATTTCCACACACCATTAATTTCTTAAAAGTTTCCAAAAATTATGGCAAATTGTCAAAAACTTGAAAATTTTAAATGCTGATCAAGTTTGAAATTTTCTATTCTTCTGGAAACCAGAAAAGTTGATACGTATTGTAGAAAAATAAGGCTTTTATTTCGAGATTTTTCAGCGTGATATTTTTCTACACAAGAAAATTTTTTGAATTTTAACTTTAATTATATATGGGTTTGTAAAGTTAAATAAATGCAAATTTTTCAGTTCTTAAAACATATGAAATAATATGTGAATTATTATCCGTTTCTATTTTGTGATGTGTGAAAACTAATGATTTAATTATTTTTAAGAGGACATTTTTTCAAATTATTATGTTATTGTTACTTCACTTATTCGATTAAAAGCTTAACTATTTGTCTGATGTCTAAATCTAATCTTTGATCTGATTATTTAGTAATTTTAGTGGTGCAAACCAGATATTGTGTTTTTGTTTAAAATCCCATCGATCTATGTAAGACATTTTTTTATAAATAAATTTTCATGCACGTATTTATAAAACGTAATAACTTTTTGGAATAATTTGTTACATAAAATAAATGTGCACATGAATTTCTTTTTCTCCAAGCTGTAAGACGCTAATTGGATTTTGGTTTTCTCTGCTCTAATAAGCGTTTAATAGCAAATTCTCCTCTAATTTTTTCTTCAGTTTTTTTTCTAATTATTTAAAAGACTTTCTGTATTTTTTTCAACCATCTCAGTTTTGGTTTTTTTACTTACCATGCAATTTTCTTATCATAATTTTATTCGGGATACTTCTTTCCTTCATTCTTTTTTCACATGTCCTGTTCACTGCATTCTTTTAGATTTGATAAATCTTATAATATTTTTTGTTTGTAATTACTTTTCAAGATCATAATGGCACCTTCGTCTTCAAGACTTTTCTTTTGATGAATTTTAAAATTCAATTAGCAGTTCTACTTTCCAAATGTTTTTATATTTAATTTTTCAAATATATTCATGTTTGACCTCACCGTCTTGGACATCCCCATCTGAAAGTAGCTGAAAATTCTACCAACAGTTACACAAAAATCAACAACATAGGCAAATCACAACGCGAAAGTAAGTTGTGAGCGACATAATGTGCGTGATGTTAATTTATTTGAATAATTTAAAATAAAAGTTTTCTGTAATCACGCTTATAAGCTCTCAAGCGTTAGCTCAGTAGCTTCACGCCACGGGCATTATGAATGCAGTCCACTCCACATTAGGTGGAATGTGACTTCATTCATAATGGGTTGCTGATGCTTCGTGGGTTAAGAGGAGGGAGCCAGTTCAACTCTAATCTCGTCACCTGAATAGTTCAAAACTACAATCCCTTTTGGGATGGGCGAGTATTCCAAACTCGTTAATTTTAAATAACATTCCGGGTTTTACCTAGTCCGCTATGCATATACAGAGGGTATTAACACATTTTTAGAACGAATTCGAGGCCATTTAATTAATATTTAAAATTTAAAGGCTATTTTTTGAAATGTTCGATCTGATAGTCTTTTTTCTGGACTATAAGTTTGCATCGTGATTTCCATGATATAAGAGCTTTTCGTAAAATTTCCAGGGGTATTGCTTTCCATTCCTCTTCTACTACTTTCCAGAGTCTATCTATCGTGGAGGGTTTGCGTTCAGAAAGAGCTCTTTTTAACAGACCAAAGGCACAATAGTCCATAGTTGAAATGTCAGGGGACTTCACAGGAATATGTTGAAAAGGTATATGTGCAATACCTGTATGAGTCTTCATTTTTTCAAGGAATGTAGTGGTAGTTTTCGAAGTATAACTTGTAGCTTTGTCTTGATGAAGTTTCACTCTTTGAAAGTCTTTGGGATAAAGAAAAGGAATTTTTTCTGTAAATATTGGACATAAAACCTTCTCCTGATGGTATGATGAGTTGATTTTAACATTTTTTTCTACTTTTTTTACTTTTAATTTCCCATTGTAGGAGAAACTTGCGACTATCATAAGACCCTTGTTGAAACTTTCTTTACATTGAGGGAACCAGGTTTGTACATTTTTTCCTCCTCGTTTTCTATAGTAAATAGACCTTTTTTTGTTGCACTCATTTAGGTAAACCCATGCTTCATCAAGGGTCACAATGTATTTCCATTTATCTTCTGCTAAATGTTTCTCATACAGGATTCTACAAAATGTATTGCTTTGAGCCACATGCCTCGCCAAAAGCTGGTGAACATTATGTTTTTTAGCTGTTTTAAGTTGTAAATCTTGATTTATTATTTTATTTATTGCTGCTACAGATGTATCTAAAGACTTTGTAATTGATTTCTGTGTTGGCGAATTTTCTCTTGTTACCAGCGATTTCACTTTAGAAACATTTGAAACATTACGTACTTTTTTCGGATATTCGTTTAGAGTCTTCTTTCCATATGGAAATAATGATTGACGGTTTTTACCTGTCCGATTAATAATGTTGCTTAATTTGCACTTAGAAATTTTAATACCATGTATTTCCCATCGTTTTTGAATCCTGGAATAAGAATATTTCTCTTCGGAAAGCGCAGAAACATAGCCTTCAATCCACAGCTTGTTTACATGCGACATTTTGAAAGAAGAATAAATTTAAAAGTAGCAGATGATATTTCTTATTTCAAATAATAAGCTGTCAAAAAACATTTACTTTCTTAAAATTCTTAATCGAAATCGTTCTAAAAATGTGTTAATACCCTCTGTATAATATGAAGTTTAAAGGTTGCAAACATTAAATTGACTTATTATTATAATATCTAGTTTAATTTTTAAAAAAAAAATTAAAATGTTTGCAATTTTTTTACAGCATGAAGCTTTTTATAGCCTATTCATTTTTAATAAAAATAATATTTCTTTAAAATATCAAAATTGTGGTATAAATAAGAATATTTTAATTTTTATATTTTTTCATTCTAAACTGTTTTTATTTTAATGACAATAGGTATAGATTTAAATTGAGTGTTTGTGTAAAATGTAAATTTACATATTAAATGTTGCCACAAGTTACTTTTTTCAACAGGAAACATGTGTAAAGAAGATTTGCAATTGTTAAATGATTGGTATCCAACTTTTAACCCTCAAAGTGGAGAAGAACTTGCTCTGTCAGGAGCCTTTGAAGCCAAACAATTTGGTAATAAATTTTTTCCTAATTTATTCTTATTTAGTTGCAAATTACTTGCATGAAGGGGATCTCAGATAATTATTTAGTCACAAATTCATAAAATATCGGCAAATATTTCAAGAATATTTTTTTAAAAATAACTGGTACACATTATCGTACTATTATACACAAGTAGATGAATGTCATCTAATCAAATGTGGTGTTGTAATGACTCATTGAAAATATATTTCAGTGTTATGTGAACTCAGAAAACAATGTCTTCTGAAAATAATTCAAAAGATTTCTGCATAATATTTGTTGCCAAGTGTCGTCAGAACTTTCATTTTTGCTGTTGTTGTTACTAATGACACTTGGTCAAGCCAAACTCGCTATGCCTTGGATATGCGAATTTAAGTTAATTAGGAGTAGGAGCGTCTTTCATTTAATCAGAGCACCATAAAGGTGAAAGTACGACTTTTGATCTTCAAATCCGCCGATAGATGGCAGCACCAGAGGATCTACTCCCTCAATTTTGGCATTGATCTGAAGGGAGAGTAAATTTCTCCAGACTATTACACCCATGGTAACTGCTCAACGACCGATCACAGGACTTTCGATTCCACAGATTTAATGAGCACGTACATCGCATGTATTCGGTTCTTTTTTGTATATACCAATACGATTTTCCATTTAAATGAAACTTAAACTTTTGCAACAGATTTTATTAGATCGAAAAAATAAGAACTTTAATTGGAAACGCACCTATATATATTTTGGCAAAAATGTCCTAGACATTTAATACTGGAAGAGAGGCTGATTCGCACAGAAAGAGAATCAGTTAAAAGTTGCAAAATACTTGAAACTTACATAGTAAATTTTTGTTTTTAAAGAAACAATAATGCGAATACCAAACCAATAAATCATATCCATACCATTCCATTATGCTAAATATATTTCTTGGTTCTTTACTAAAGATTATACATCTTGGAGAATCTAAATACGCAATTAGTTACTCTTTCTATGCATACTTCTTAACAGATGTTAATGAAAAACATATATATTAAGATTTAATGAACTTTTTCTTCCTATTTATTCCCAAAGTTCTTGTTCCTAGTGCAGGAGATATCATTGAGATATCACTTTTTTGTTATGCAAATGTCCAAGACAATATGAGCTCGTTAAAACTATGTGGAAATTTGAGAGATTTTTCGATGATATCATTTGTTATGTTGGCAAGAAAATTATTTATTTTTTCAAATTTTTTAATTAATATGTACATTATACAATACAATTACTCTCCCACATTCTGATTTTTTATATGTGTATGCAGGATTCTACATTTGATTTAAGAATATGCTGCAGATAATATAGTTGAATTTCATTATAACGTTATCATTAAATAGAGAAATATCTGACTAAAATTTGACAACAAAAATTATTCGTTATTATTTTAACTAATAGAAATTCATTCCTTAGAAGATTACATATCAAATAAAAAAATTAGATGAATTATGTTTTATTTCAACAAATTAAAAAGGAATTAATTTAAAAAAAATTGATTCGGGAATTTTATAAAGTATAATAGGGATTTTATTCTGCATTTTGACCTGCATTTTATTATAATAGATTTTATACGTATACATTTCTCTTTAAATAATATTCAATTCATAGATATTGATATATGGATTTGAAATTTATTGTTCAAAAGTTTTAAAAAGTGCAATGCAAAATAAGTTTATTATATTAATTTAAAAATTTTAATGGTTTAATTGAAGTTTATTTTTATGGTTTGATTTAAGTTTTTTATATTTAATTAAAAATTTTATGATGATAGTTTTTAATTCTAGTATAGTATTTTAAGAAAAGTGTATAGATTTTAAAAATGAGCTAATGAATTATTTAAAAATGCACGCAAAATCATATTCTTTATAAGAAACAAATATCAATTAATGAAGATGTATTTAGCAAGTTGTCGGTAAATTTTCTGCTAAAATTTCTTGGTAAAATCCTCATTCTGTTTGCTCATTGAATTTTTACCCAGAATTGAACAGAATGAAACCTGTATCAGGAGGCTGGTTTCTAGCTAACTTAAAACAAGTGTTTCATTTCTGAATTTTGAAAACAGCCTTCTTAATTAATTTGAACCGTAATGAACAATGAGTTCAGCTCACTGTAAAGTAGCTTTTCCTGCGAGATTATTGTTACAAGCCAAGTAACCCTTCGCTCCAGAAATCTCTCTTCAAAAATCACAAGCATAGGATTCTTCCTGCTCATTAAAATAGTCCTATATGAATAACTACTGCGAAACATTATTTGCAGATTCGGATATCTTTTTCTTTTTACATTTTCATAGAATAATATTTTTTTTTATAAAAATAACAATGCGTAAATTTTTTTTTCAATTTTTGAAAAAGTATTATTTTTACCTACTGAAACTCATCCGATTTTTTTACTGCTGATCATCTCATTTCGTGAACAAAGCTAAGCAAATAATAATTATCATTAAAAGATAATTAATATCACTATTTTCCTAAATCGAAAATTTTCTTCGTAAGTTAAGAATACTTTTTCACAGCTGAAAGTTTTAACCAAAGAAATCTGGTTGTCTTGGCTCTCTAGTTATAATGCGAAAATTGCTATTCAGATTTTCTATATGAAGCGCATTTTATAAAACTTTCATATTTATTTACGAGGATTATATAATAATCGTAAAAATGAATCTTCCTTATGAAACATTTCTATGTATGAAATATAATTTCTCCATACTGATTTATTAAAATTAATGAATTCACATGTTAATAATTTAAAACATTTTTAACATTTCAGATTAAATTAAGTTTTTGAGTTTTATCGTTATAAATATTGAAATCTGTTACAATTGTGGATTTACTGTGTGAATGTACTCTTGAATTTAATGTGTGCAATGTACTCTAGAATTTACTGTGTAAATGTACTCTAGAATTTATTGTGTGCAATGTTCTCTAGAATTTACATGTGCAATGTACTCTAGAATTTACAGTGTGCAATGTGCTCTAGAATTCACTGTATGCAATGTACTCTAGAATTTACAGTGTGCAATGTTCTCTAGAATTTACTGTATGCAATGTACTCTAGAATTTACAGTGTGCAATATTCTCTAGAATTATCCTTTGTTTGCTTTCAAGGTGAACGTATGCGGAAAAGATTTCCGTCTCTTTTAGGACTGCCTTATTCTCCAGATGTATTTACCATCCAATACACGCACAGAAACAGAACAAGACAAACAGCCGAAGATTTTTGCAGAGGAGTCTTTTCCATTGATGACTGTAAGTGTTTCTTGAATTAATGACCGACAATTTGTGACTGTTTATATTTACAAATCACTCATACAAAAATGTTTAGTTATTATAGATTCAACATTCATTCTTATCCAAATTAAAATATGAAACATTTTATAAGATTAAGTTGACAAAATAAAATATGTAAGCAGATATTTGTTTTCTTATTATGCAATTTCTTGATAATTTTGGTCTAGATTTGTAAGGTATTTATGAGACATTCACACAGGACATGATTCATCAATAATTCATTTATTTCTGGTAATAATTCTTGAGAGATGTTTATCTTTATACATCTTAGCATCAAATCTCATTTAATACAAACAGCAAATGGCAGTGCTTGTTACTTAACAAGAAAATCAGCATGAAACCGAAAATGCTCTTGTACAATTACAAAAATATAGATAGTATATTTTCGTTTATACCTTCCATTTTGGAAAATATTTAATAATATTGCTTAACATAAAGTGTATGTCTCAGTGCTCATTACATAAACAAGAAAGTCAACATGAAATCCAAAATGCTCTTGTACACAGTTGCAAAAATAGCTAGTTCATTTTCGCTTATGATACCTTTCAGAAAAGCATATTAACAATTGATTATTAATTTTTAAAAAAATTCTATGAGAGTAAGTTGATAAAAAATTTGATTTATTCTAGACCACAGAAAGAGATAATTTGTTGTACCAGTTATGTAATTGTCTTACAAATAAAATTTATGTGATTAGTAGATTTTCTGAAATGTAACACATCGCATGCAGGTTAAGTCTATTACAATGGCTTTTTACGTTTCTAACGGATTGGTAAATATAATTTATAATATATCATGGTAAAAATCATCTTCTCTTCGGGGAAGCCTGTAAGCCATAGAGGGCGAGCGTCCCTAGGTGGCTTATCGGGGAATGAATCCACTGATTCTCTAGTGGGGGTGGTAGAAAGGAAATATAATACTTTCCGCTGACTAGCGGCAGAAGTCTTAGAACATCTTAGATACAAACCTACCGTCTCTGCATTAATTGCGATAATATCCCACTAGCACCAAGACACATTTTTGACTGTCCTGCCATTTTAAGACATTTTGGCCCAGTTCAGATAATTCCCCTTTCTCGACATAGAAAAGAATTTATATTCCGAAAACATCAAGGAGACGGCCAGTTGTGTTCTGCACACTCATGGTCATTTATAGTTCTCTCCATGAGCACAACACCAACCCAGTCAGTGATTTTGTGGCACTGTATTTTTAATTTTAACATTTTAATAATAAATGTCATTCACAACATCGATCATTAGACAATACTTATTTCAATACTGATGATCAGAATGTCATCAATATTGAGCTATGAAGCAAAGATCCCTGCAGACTAAGTTGTTGGTTCATTTCAGCTGGATGAGTTTGGTTCCTGCCCCATTAATTTTTTCATATGATATACTAGAGATGAATTTCACACACAATTATCAAACTATTTTCATTGTAGGGTAGTGAAGCTTCATTTTTATCGAAGCACATGTTATATACATAAAGATTTTTTATTTTCTCTAGATAATCCCATTTTTTAAACATTTATCGCATCTGGATATAAAATATTTCAATTCCATGTAATTAAACAATTTTTCAGGTGCAGTCTCAATATGAGGGTGGGTAGATGTCTTTAAAAAAGAATCGCAGTTCCTATTAAAATATTCCTATTTTAAATTGCACTCCGTAGTTTCCTTAGAAAACTGTCTTAGAATTTCTTAAAAAATTTTTTTATCGTAGTGCCTTTTGGGATGAAATGTGATAAATGCCTTGCTTCACTAACTTAAAAAATAGAATGAAGTTTAATTTCTAAAGCTCAAGAGTGAGAGATCTGATTTGACAAATGCTTAAATGTAGAAGGTTATTGTGATTTTTAATGACAGATATGTTAAAAAAATCTTCTTGTATGCATCAAAATTTGTTGTTTATCCTTTTAATATATGTTTTGATTTCCATCTTATTCTTATAACTAAATCTTTTTTACTTTCTGGATGACCTCCATATGCATATATAATGATTTATTTTGTGTTATTTCAGATTTGAAAATTAATTTTGATGGGAAAGAAAACGATAAAGTTTTGGTATTTCACAAACGATGCGAAAAAATTATGGTACGTATGAAAGTGTTATTTTTATCTGTATATTAAGAAAAAGTACTCTTATTTTCTTCAAACATATTTAGTCGATAATTTTACTTCTGTTCTCTTTATGACTTTGGGTTTTATTTTTCTAACAACATCGAATTAAAACTCTTAAATTATTTTATATTTTAGAGTTTACTTTTGCATTAAGAGAATTTCAGACGAAAAAATATTTTTTAGAAGAGAATTAAAAGTAGAAGTCTACATAGAAACATTGTTAATTTAAAATATATTGATTTCTTAATACATATTATCTTCACATGAGACATTTAAAGTTAATTCGTTCGATTGGTTCCTTTCTAATGGCTTCCGATGGTATATGTGTAAACTTTACCATATTCGTTTGATGTAAATACTTAAGTTTAAAAAAATTAATATTTTGAATTTAAGAAATCAATACAATTGAATTTATGTTAAATTTTATGAAACACTTCTAGTAACTTCCATAATGTTTGTTAGATACTTATCAATATTCGGATCCAATAATCAAATCAGGAATTAGTCCATGAATCTACTTACTGTTTTTTGCGGTTTTCCAGATGTCCAGACCACTTAGCTACCATAAATAATTTTGAGTATAAGGAAAATAGTTAAGTTTGAGCTATCAACTCGTATCTTTCAGACTTACAACTAAATTTTTTTGCAACGGATAGTAATTTCTCAAATATTTTGCAAGCAATTTTACAAATAGCTTTGATATTTCTGCTTATAGAAGTGAATTTTAATACCAAACAATAAGGATTCTATTTTATTGCGTACAAGATACCTCTTTCAAGGATGTTATTTTCTCTCCACTAAAATTTAAAAAAAGTTTTTTTCCTATGTTTACCTTAAACAAAAATAGTTAATTTTTAATTTAAGGTAAACAAATTAATTATAGTAATACATAACTTTTAAATTTTTCTCTTAAACTTTAGGTGCTAGAGAAACTTTATTTTACTTAAAATTCTTATCATACTTGGGAAACATATAAAATTATTGGATCTGTTTTTCTTGTAATTTCATATATTACATCATATGATCATTTGCTTGATTACAATTTCTAAAATTTGAATTAATGCTTCTTAATGGAAAATATATTTTTAAAATAAATATGTAAATAAATGAATTGGTGTGTTTCTTTGTTTAGAGTGAATGTGCCGTACCAAATTACGATACAAGTGAATACAAAAAGTTCAAACAGTCTCAGCTACAGAAAGATGTTTATGACAGTATGTCCAAAAGAACTGGATTGAATATATCTCGACGTAATTCAATATTCTATTAAATACTTGATTTTAAGAATTTAAGATAATTTTAATAATTATTGTTAATTTCAGCTAATGCACTAAAATCTATTACAATGTTATTTAAGAGAAACAATTTTACTTTTATCCATTACTAAAAATTATTTACCAAATGATATAAGGTATCATTTGGATAATAAAGATATTTAATATCTCTTTCTTTTGTTTTTATTAGTTAGATGTAATAAAATCTGTAAGAATAATCCGCATCTAATGTTTTTCGTTCAAGTATATTGGTAAAAATTTAACGATATTTTATTCTATCTAGATTTGAAGCAAAGTAATTACTTTTAATATCAATCAGTAAATGATTTTAAATACTAATCAGTAAATGTTTTGTTTTTTGATCCATTCATTATTATATCCATTCTTTTGATGTGTATGAATTTCCGCATAATGTTCCTAATATTTTTAGGTACTTTTAACAGAAACTTTTACTATTGAAAACAAGCTTTTTGAAAAAGACTTAGTTGAGACAAGATATATCAATAACCACCAATACTTGAGCCTACAAAAAAGCTTTAAAACTTTATATTTTGGTATCTCTTTTTCCATTCTTTTTAATGTTAATAGGTCTTCTCTTTTTAATGTAACACATTTAAATTCAAAATTTCAAGATTATTTTTCAATGATGAAATATCTCAGTGAAAGTATTTTTACTAAAGGTAGCGTTTAAGCATTTAATAAAAGCAACGTAATTCCCTAATTGTATTTGATTTCAGCAGGTTCAGTATATTAATGTAATGTTATCTAACAGTATTAAGTCTTCATATTTTCTACAGGTTTCTGTCAAAGCTAATTGGTAATTGATACATTTTTCAATCATTCTATTTTTGATTGGCAAAAAAACACATGTGAGTCTTAGACAGCAATCAAAAACTTTCCTGCCCAAAAAGGATTGCAGAAAACTTATTTTATTTAACCACCTAAATTATATACAATAATTATTTAATTAATTTAAGAATTATTATATGAAATAGATAAATTTAAGTTATAGACTTAAATTATGGATAATCAATGAATTTAAAAAATATAATTTAATTAAAATCATAGGTTCCCAAAGTGGTCCAGTTGGACCCCCAGGGGTCCATAGGAGACCACACGGGGATCCACCTAGATGTGAAAAGAAAACAGGGGTTCACAAGTTGTAAGTGGGGGTCCACGAAATATTTTCTGGTTTTCATAATAAAGAACAAAAAATTTGGCTTGGATTTACCTATCAACGTAGGCAGGTAGCATCATTCACTAGGTAGGCACTCAAAAATATTCGAGATTCAGTTCAAACACAGAATTGAATAGAACAATAGATAATAGTACAAATGTACACCACATGTCGAGACTTGCAAAGTGCCGCCCGTGTGCCGTCTCATTAAAAGTATGACTATCTTTTATTGTTGATTTACATTTCAGAGTTCATTGTTGATTTTTTGTCAATTGTTGATTATTTGTAATAATGTTTATAATTTTGTATAACCACAAGTATTATTTTAATAAATAGGACACAAGAAAATGTGCTACTTTTTTTCTTAACACCCCCCAATTTAGGGTGATATTTAGGAGTTTTGGGAATATAATAGAAATGCAGCAGTAGGGGGTCTACCGAAAATAGTAAAATTTTAAAAGTGGTCCACGAGAAAAAAAAAGTTGGGGAACCCATGATTTAAATCATATAATTTATAAAAATGTCCGTCTTTCAAAAGTAAGCTCAAGCGAAAAATATACAAAATTATAAAATTTTGAATAAGCTTTGCATTTTTTTACAAGAAGTAAAACGTGTAATAATATTAATGTATATTTTACTTAGATGAACAGAAACGCATGTACAGAGCATGCGCCTTTGGATACGCTATGTTAAGGAGTGACGCCTGGTGTACAGCGTTTACTCCTGACGAATTGAAAACGATCGAATTCCGCTCAGATCTGAAAGAATATTATACAGATGCATATGGCAACAAAGTAAACACGGAATCTCCCTGTCCTGTCATTAAATATATTGTCGATTTCTTCAAGTAAGATTTTTAGGCACAGATGCCGTATAATCCAGAATTCCAAATTTTGAATTTTTTTGGCGATAAAGAAATGTTGCCAAAATGACGTATTGTGACGTGCGTGATGACGAAACTACTAGGGTTGCTGAAATAGAATTTTCTGCATATTTTTTATAGGTTTCCATATCTATGATGTAATAAAAATCAGGTTGCCAGATGCATAAAAATATCCGCCAAAAAATTACCAAACTCAGAATTTGGCATCCTGGATTATACGACATCTGTGCCAATTTTTAAATAAATTTAAGTAAGTTTAATGTAGTTAATTATAAATTTTTTGATTAAATACTTAATTAACTTTTAAATTTCCACATTCATCCTCTAAACTAGATTTGTGCTAAGTTATCAGAAGTAATAATAATAGTATTTATATTGTATAGTTCTAAAATTTGCAAAATTGTCTTACATGTAGTGACTATCTTGAATTCCTTTAAAATTTAAATAACATGTTGGAATTTTTCAACCTTTGTATCAAAAGAGAGGAAGTACTTTACTATCCTTCCATTTTTGAAATGGCTTTCATCTAGATTTGATAATAAAATGAAAATTAGGTTAAAACTAGAAAAACATTTTTGGTGATCTACTATAACCTTATATAATATATTGCAGTTATGAAAATAGTTATCATATTGTCTTTTTAAAATTGCAAAAGTTCATGGAATACTACATGATAATGAAATAGTAATTAAACAAGAATCTTAAGTATTTTCACCTAGTAAAAAACTTCTATGACTAAAAAAAGAACATTTAACTTCATTATACTATGGAAATCTACTGCAAGGCACTAAAACATTTGCTCTTCCTGAAAAAAGTATTCATAGATAATATAAGCAATTGCTAAAACTTCATTTGAAAATAAGTACTTTTTACATATATAATCAAAAAGGAGGTAATAAACATCTTTAAAATTTCAAAATTTATTTTTACATTGATTTTCAGATGAATATTTTTAATGAATAAAATTTTTTAAAAATATTTCATCACTAATTAAATATGATACTATTAAAATCTTTATCTACATACATAAAACAATGGAATACAGTATTGGAAAGCTAGTTAAAATACTTATTTTTATTTAATTCTGTTAATCAACTTACTGAATATATTTTTCATTATGAATCTTCAGAATCTTGCTAAAAAATGGGTAAAAATGCATTATTTAAAAATTTTATCTGTAGTTAATTAACATAAATTACATTCCACACTTTGTCTCTGATTATTGTTAACTTCATTATTGTAGAATATTCTTCGTTCGTTATTATTTGTGAAATGCATCGTTAGTGCAAATGTATATAAAAATAAATATTGTAAATAATTTTTAGTGATTCGTGAAATTAAATAGAATACATTCGTAATATAAATTTTATTCATTTTTTGTCCAAGTGAATCAAGTTCGAATAAAGTATGATATTAAAATTTATGCGGAAGTCACTTTGAATGAAGTTTCGGATTTGTATAATTGCAAAAACTTACTCTTTTGATATCTGTCTACGTCAGCTTGTATGTAGTTGGTGATAAGGGTAGAATAATAATCATTCTAACTTTTGTCAAAGAATATTTCTAGCAGATCAGTTGATTAAATTGCACATTGTTGACAAATAATAAGCTTAAAAACTTGATGAGATTAACTCTAATAGGCCAAATATTATGATGAAACCAACAGAAAATTTCACAAAGTATACAAATGCTTTATTTATCCCATTCATAATTTGTGCAAGGACAAATATTGTAATGCATAAGAACAATTTTATGGGAAATGAAATTATTTATATGGTTAGAATTCCGTTAAAGTTTAAGAGCATGCATTCCTTATTGTAAGAAAATTCTAGCTTATTACATAAAATGTAATAAATATACTTCTAATATTATAGAGTCAAAAAAATTTCCTCTTTACTTTATAACTCAAAAACGTATTTTATCACCTTAAATCACCATTTCTAATGTGTGAAAATTTGTGAACAACTTTTTTTTATCTCGCGTCAGTTAAAGTTTTCCTTTATTAATTGCTGGTATTATTTGCTTACTTTACAGAAATTTTGAGAAGACAAAACAACCTAATACAACCTTACACTTTTCTCATTCTGGCGCCATCACGAAACTGAATTCTATGTTTGGCTTATTTCGTGACGATCATCCTTTGACAGCGGACCACTTTTGTCGCCAACAAAATAGAAAATGGCGGTCCAGTTTCATATGTCCATTCACTTCCAACATTGTTCTAGTTCTTTACGAGTGCGATGGGCAATACAAAGTAGTCACTCTTCAAAATGAAATGCCAGTGATCATTGATGGATGCAACGACTATGTGTGTCCTTTAAGCAGTTTTTATAAATATTATGAACCAATTGGAAATAATTGTGATTTAGAAAAAATTTGTTACGACTGTAAAAAGAAGTGATTTGAAATTGATTACTTAGAAAATTTGTGTCCAAAAGTTTTGAATGTATATGAATATATTTTACAGAAGTAAATATTTATATTTTACTTAAATTCTATTTGTAAGTATTTTTCAATAAAATTTTTTAATCTGATATGTAATTCGGATTTTATTGTTATTCTTGCAAACAATGAAAAAAGGTTTTGTTTAATAAGATTTATTATGGAATCTTAATTTTTTTATGATATTATATGTTTATATTTTTTAGTTCTTTTGTAAAGCTTTTCCTATGTACAAAAATTAATTTAAATATTTTAGCCTAGCTGAAACAATACAAGTCTCCTCCATATTTTCCACATGGAATAAAATATAATAGTTCAACATGAAGAAATCTTTTAAAAATGATTTTGCTTGCCAATCACGCTTTTATATATTTTATAGTTTTCAAATGAATATTATAATACTATTAAAAGAATTACACAAATTTTGTTTAGATTTATTAATCAATTCTTGACTTGCAAGAGATCTGTGAATAATGTATCAGAGTTCAGCAAAAAGTGCTCATTTTGCATGCAATGAAACAGAAGTTCGTTGTAATTCACAAAACAAAGACAAAAAAATTTCACTTTGCTTTTGAAAATTGAGGGGATAAAAATATTGTGATACAAGTAAAATATTGAGGTATTCAGTTTGATATTAATTGCTACTAATAATAATTCAATCATAAATATTTTGGTAATTTTCCATTATAACTACTATCACACTAATTAGCAGTAATGGGAAAGAAAAAATCGTAAATTATTGTCATAAATAATCCACATTTGCATCATGTATTGTTTGAAAATTCTTACGTTTTCAGAAACTACTGAAAATAATACAAACATTTCATTTACATTTTATAAATTAAACGCTTATCATTTATTGATAAAACTTATTTAAACGCCAATGTTTATTTTTGGTGGAAACTGTTTACAAATCACATCGGTGATTGATTGAGTAAGTATAACGTAATAACACCTTTTTTCCAATAAAAATAATTAAAATTTGCTGTATTTTATTTATTTATTTTTTCACTTTGGTAACTTGTGAACGTAATGCTTCTTTTAACCAACAAAACTATCACCAAGCAATTTTTGGCACCAACTAGCTTTAGCTTTGCTTAGCTTTTAGCTTGCTTACCATTATTTATCATATTTTAGTCAATTTTTTCCGAAAGAAATTTCGATTTAGTATACATTAAATTAAAAATAAAATTTTGAGTCAATAAAATATCGTAAAGTTTAAAACGCGTTATCTAACCTTATATTATTTTCGCTTCTCTGTAAAAAACATGCTACTTCTTTAGGAAGTGGGGGTATAAAGTACCAATATTTTATGTATGCATTTTGTTTCTAATAAGAGAATATATATATTTATCAAACATTTTTAGCGTAAAATTTGCATATTTTATTATATACTGAGGCAAAATTTCAATTCAAAAGACACAAATCTTTTTATTAGAATAGTGACTCGTAAGCAAACAAAATGACAGTAGTTAAAATATAAGGTACAGTGTTCAGTTAAAAATATATGTAAGTGTTAATTTATATATATATTTTTATTTATGTTGTCGCATTTCATTATGCTAGAAAATTTGAGGTCAATGTTTTAAACGTTACGATATTCGTTTTATAAACGAATGAATGAAATATAAAAGCCAAAACAAGAAAGAACACAGAAAAGTGCTTATAGTCATAAAATTAAAAGTTTTAATTTTAAATCGGCTTCATGAATAAAATAGTTTTTACCTCAAACTGTTTGGTTATGAATAAAGTAATAAACTTTAAATTATTGCACAGTAATTGCAAAAATGTTTGCAAAACTAAATTTTGTATTTCTTTTAAAAGTGACTGATATCATTTATAAATGTCACATAATTTAAATACTTTTTTATCTGAAGCTTGTGATGAACATTTAGGAAAACAAAATAGGTTCTGGATTTTTCCAAATATTTTATACATTTTCATATTATGAATTTTCTTATTTCGTATTGAAATATTAGTATTCTCATAAAATGCTTTGAAATTTTAAAGTTAATCAAAAATGAATGAGAATGTTTCATAACTTAAAAATGCAAACGTGTCATAAAAAGTCTCGAAACCACTGGCAGTACAAAAAGGATCATTGAAGTGATTTTTGCTTACAAAATGATAAGTAGAGACATATTTACAAGGTTCTCTTTAGAAGTTAAATTTCTTTTATTGTGGAATAGCAACAGTTTGCCACTGTAAAATTTTCCAATTCAGCCATCTATTTTCGAGAAAATAATGAAAAAAATATTATAAATATTTTTTTTTAAATTTCATAAGTTTTAAGCACATTTTATTTAATAAGTGATTTCTAGCTTTATAAAGAATGTAGAATAGTCAAATTACATATTAACATCTAAATCTGTTTAATAATGATTTCCGAGATTAGTAAATGTAGATATACACTTATTGAGATTTTCACATATCATTACAAGATAAAAATATGCAACATAACTACATATAAAGTTAATTGAAAGGGAAGAAAAATAATATAATTAATGCAAAAAGGTTCCATAGGGGAAAAATTGATGCAAAACATTTGCCTGGTTAAAGGTTCATAGGTAAATTCCTCAAACGTCATTTTCATAAAATATCTAGAATTTCACTTTCAAAATCATCAAGTACACGAAAATTTTTATATAAATATGTGCAAGAGAGAAAGAGAGAGAATGTGTTCAGAAATACTTATTTCCAAGAACATTTCTTACACATATTCTGCAGTAAAGAAAAATATACAAAGAATAGAAAACTTAAAAAAATAAATAAATAATAATTTTCTCAAGGAAATACCTTAACATACAAAATAAAATTTTTCAATGAAATATCAAGAAAAATTTCTATAATGAAAACAAATAATAAAATACAGTTAATACATTTGCAGATATTATGTTTTTCGAACATTAAAAGAACCTGAATTATTCATTTATAGCATTATAGCAAGATGTTAATTGTAAAATAAAAACAACTTCAATGCAAAATGTGATGTTTATAATAAAGAATAATTTGGTTTTAAATTGTTGAGTGATTCCCTGTTTACATAAAAAATTATCTAAATTTCTATATTTACATTTTTTATGAATTTACAGTTTTCCTAGATATCTTTTTGATTTATACTGCGCAAAATTATTTCACATTAATGACAATATTAATTGCATTTATGCTTTAAATTTCTAAAATAATTCAAGAATAATGAAAATCGAAAATAGAATTGATGTATAGTTAATTTTATTCGTGCATATTGTTTCATTTCTAGTTTTCATATGAGATTTGGAGTTTAAAACCAAAAATATAGGATATTTTTAAAAATGTAAATTTACAAGTCTTAAATTCTATTATTTACTTGTAGTAACTTTCGGAATGACCATATATCGCATTTCAATTTTGATTAATAGAGGGCAGCACCAATTTTTTGCAATTTATATAATACTTAAGCATAACATAAATTACTATGTCAAAAGAAAAATATATAATACGTAATATAATATACATGCGTAATATATATAAATAATTATGTCTTTTACTATACAGAAAACAAACAGATGAAATTATTATATCATTTCATGAATTAATTTATTAACTACCGAAAAACTAGAATATACACATATAAAATAATTGTTTTTGTTTATATATTTTATCAATAGTATGTATTAATAGCATATATATTGAATGAATCTATAAAAAAGCTTCTAAGCATCTTCTTGTTAATAAAGGAAAAAAGACATTGTTTTAAGTTGAGAACCAAAGAAATTGATTTAGTTTGTCCTAAATATTTTTATAAGCACTTTTTATAATCACCTTAGAATTAGTCACTATCGAGATATTAAGGTCCAGAGAGATGGCAACAGAGCCTACCGTCTCTGCTTCAATTGCTATAATATTTCACTAACATCAAGGCACAATTTTTAATGCCTTGCTTTTAATCTCTAGCTCAGGTCTGGAAATTCCCCAAAACTCGACATAGAAAAGAGTTTATATTCCGAAAACATCCAAGAGATAGCTAGCTGTGTTCTGCACACTTATGGTCGTCTATAGTTCTCCCCATGGACATGGCACCAACCAATTAATCAATCAAAATAACACCTGAAATGTTTAACTTGATATTAAACTGCACTGAATGAAGGATTAGATCAATCAGAGTTAGAGTTTTTTGCATATCTGCAATAAATCAATATACACTGGTGTGCAAAAAGTTAAGGATGAAGCGATTTTTCTAGTGCGCTCAGCAGTGTTCCAAATCGATGAAAATCGTACCAGAACATCCTCCAAATGTAAGAATATGGAAAAAGTAAAAAAAAAAAGCCCAAAAAATTTCAAATGATTAAAAAGGAACTTTATTGAAAAATAAAGAAAATTGAGCATAGAGCAGAATAACAGAGACAGCCGAAACATCCATGTGACAGCTCTCTAGCAAAAAACATCCAGCTTTTAGTAGGGGATATGATCTCCCCTGACTGCTGTGCAGGATTGACATCGTCTGTCCATACTGAGTATGAGGTTATCAAAAAGTTGTTGAGGTACTGCTGCCCATTCTTCTTCTAGCGCCAATTGCAGCTTCGGAATCGTTACAGGCGGTTTGTGACGGTCCGCCAAGCGTCTCCCTAGAAAGTCCCACAAATGTTCGATTGGATTTAGATCCGGGGACCTTGCCGGCCAATCCATGCGTTCAATATCTTCTCTTTCCAACAGCTCTTCGACAGCCTCTGAATGATGAGGTAGAGCATTGTCGTCCATGAAGAGGAACTGGGGACCCATAGCACCTTTAAAAAGACGCACATAAGCAAGGAAAATATCATTAGAATAACGGGACCCGGTCACTGAACCTCCTTGGATGGCATGAAGGTCAGTACGGGTACCAAGCATGATGCCTCCCCAAACGAGAACACCGCGACCTCGAAACCGGTCCCTTTGACGATGTTGGAGGGGTTATTGCGTGTTTCCCGCTCTCCCCAGATGTGTATGCGTCCAGAATAGGTAGTCAGACTAAATCTGCTCTCGTCCGTAAAGAGTACTCGACCCTATTGCTGATCCATCCAGTTCTGGTGTTCCCGGCACCACACAAAGCGCCTTCTCCGGTGGGCAGACGTTAATGGTACACAACGTACAAGTCGTCGTGCGAATAGGCCAACATTGTGCAGCCTCCTGGCGACTGTAAACCGTGAAATCGGTCGTCCAGTTGTCTGCCGCCTGTTCCTTCTTGCTTGTAGGACCATACATCGGTCGTCGACTGTCGTGGTTGCTCGTGGACGACCACTGCTGAACCTTCGGACATCTGTTCCTGTAGTTTGAAATGCTCTCCAGATTCGTGAAACGATGCTGTGAGCGATTCTAAACTCTGCAGCCACATTTGTCACACTTTGACCTTCCTCAATCTTTCCAATGATTCGACCTGGCGTAAGGTCATCTAGATGTCGTCTACGAGGTTGCCTGTTCATTATTTCACATTGATTTAAGTAGCTCTACGTCATTTAAACTGATATACGCCGTGCAATAGCTTTCACAGAAACGCTGAGCGTACACCGCCAGCCTGATTTATACCCCTCCGACATTCCTCCTTTACGTCATGTTGCGTAATTTGAGTATGCCCTTGCGTACCTGACCGTAGTCGATCTTCTGATTGGTCTTTCGGTCCGATCTACCTGTTTGTTCCGCTGTTATGATAATTTTTCCATTTCGTCCTTAATTTTTGCACACCAGTGTAA
Source organism: Latrodectus hesperus (assembly GCA_037975125.1). Lineage (NCBI taxonomy): Eukaryota > Metazoa > Arthropoda > Arachnida > Araneae > Theridiidae > Latrodectus > Latrodectus hesperus. The sequence continues at coordinate 18,855,050 of CM075861.1, forward strand.
CTAATTATGTGAAGTGTTATTGAGGTAATAATCTATGACCTATTGCACAAAAAAAAAGAGTTGTTTTATTTCATATGTCACAAGTAAACATAAATTTACGATTTTTAAACAAACTGGTTGATTTTATTTGTTGTAAGAAGGATCTGTTTTTTCTAAAGCATTTTGACACATCGTCTAATGATACACAATAATGTGCAATTATTTGAATCAAAAGCTGTTGCCCTAAAAAACCCGCTTTGGATTAGATAATGGTGAAGAATGTGCAATGTTAAGGAGAGTATTAAAATTATTTTGAAAACTTATGTTCCCCACATTTAACCTCAGTTGAATTTTGAATTTTATAACTTCTTTAACTTTACGTGAATTATATAGTTGTATTTATTTTATAATTTCCATTAAAAATCATCATCAATCAAGAAAACATTCTTTAACAACTCCTTCTAGATATAATTTTTCTTCATTACATTATATACATTGCGAGAAAAAAAATGATATAAGTGCCATATATGAAACTTTATGCATACAATGATGATGATCAAACAAAAGACTTATAGAAACAAAAGTTGTAGGTTTCGTTTTCTAATATTAACAATTTCAAAAATGTAACCTAAATTTAAAAATGATTCTAAGAATGTTAAGATATTATTTAGAAATTGCTATCGAAGAATATCTTAGAGAATTACAAGCGAAAAATTAAAGATATCATTGGCTTCGAATATTAACAAAAAACATGGATTTGAAACCAATTTAAATTAATTAAGAATATAAAAAAATAAAAAAAAATTAAGCGAAGATTTTTTTTATCAAATACAAAGTTAATAATTCAAATGATTTTGGAATTGTATCTGCACATTTATGTGTGCCTTTTTACAAATCTTTTATCAGTATTTTAACTTTAGAACGGATGTAAATATATTAGTTCAACTCTTGCAAAACTATGCATTGAAATGGTAAACAACATGAATGCGAAATTTAGTTAGATATCATGTATTTTCATAACTTTCCACACATTCTACAATTTTATTTTGCAATTTTAAAAAAGCTAAAATGTTTTTAAGTATATGATTGATTTTTCCAAATTAATAAGGAGCAAATGTGTCAAATTCCTTCCAAATCCGTTTTTGGGCATGAACATGTATAATTTTTTATTGGTTTTAACTTGTTTTTATGGTTAATAGCTTTTAGTGTGCTATTACAGATATTTTCAATATTCTATATTTCGACCGATAGGAGAAAAAATCTTAAATTAATATTTTCAGATTTTTCCCCCTCTCGGTCGATTACATCAAGACGCAGGGAATTCTATATCGGGGCCTAATTTATCAGTTTTCCGTTTAATGTGAGTTAAACGCTTTTTTAAAAAGCAAATAGTTGATCTTTTAAAATGAGGCAGTAACAAAAGTAAGATATTTCTCTTGAATGGATGGGAAAGTGTTATATGATTTCATATTTACTCTCTCTTTATATAAATAATAGCTGAGTTTATTTAAGAATAACACCTTTCATATTAATATTTAATCTTTTTTTATTGAAGAAAAAGTTTAAGTTTATATAAAGTAAATAATAGATTCCGAGGTTTTGGAATTAATCTAAGTATCTTTTTTAATTTGCTTCCTTTAATCTCATTTAGGAGAAAATTAAGAACATTTTATAAATTTAATTTACGAAAAGTGTGCCGAATCTCCAAAATTTATTTGATGATAAAGATTTTAAACTAGAAAATATGTTGACAAATCCCGAAGCATACTAGTCACGTGATTTTGACGTCACATGAAATGAGTACATTATTTACACAGAGAACTGATCACGTGATGCGAATTTTACACGTTTAAATTAATTAGTAAAGTTTGTTTCAAAGAAATGATTTTATTTGAAAAAGAATATTCGTCACGAAATTTAATCCACTTTACATGTATATTAACTGCATTGAGTTAGGGTGCTTTGAAATCTGATACTGCTGATGATTTAGCTCTAAATAAATGCAAGCGATTTTCAAATTGAATGTGTCTAAAACGAGTTACCATCGCTTCTTATTTATTTTGTATTTGTAAATTATAACATGATTTGCAAATTTTTATATAATTTTATTACTTATTTGTAAATAAGAAATATATCATTTTTAAGTCAACATTATTATTTGCAAGGAAAATTAGATAAATTTGAAATTGTTTTAAATCTTACATATGCTATTAAATATATTCTTTTTTTAAAGAAAAATATCTGAAACATAGCTTAGAAACTTCTAACTTTTATTTTACTATATTTAAAAATCAAGGTATTAAGTAACGCAGATAACATTTGGCAATATCTTGTAATTAGACAAATGTGTTGCTTTAAACGAAATGCAATCAAAATTAACTTCGATTTAAATTAGTGAATAAAATGGTAAAACAAGTAACTAACAAGACACATCAAACCCTACTGATAAGACTGTGCTTTTCAGAGGGAAATATTTTGGATTCAATACCAGCCATTGTTGAATAATGGGAGATAGATGTTGCTTTTCTAATTTGAGTATTTTCCGGGTTTTTTCTCTTGTGAATGGGAAATATGGCCCACTATATGTATGAAAAGTTCTCCTGAAAAACGATTTACGCAGTGGGCATTACAGCAGCCTTAAGCACTTAGGTTGTAAACTATATGGTATCAAAACATATAACAACTACAGAGGGAATTAACACATTTTAGAATGATTTTGGGGCCGTTTAATTAATGTTTAAAATGTAAAGATTATTTTTTAAATGTTCGATCTGATAGCTTTTTTCTGGACTATAGTCTACATCATGATTTCCATGATATAAGAGCTTTTCGTAAAATTTCCAGGGGTATTGCTTTCCATTCCTCTTCTACTACTTTCCAGAGTCCATCCATTGTGGTGGGTTTGCATTTAGAAAGAGCTCTTTTTAACAGACCAAAGGCACAGTAGTCCATTGGTGAAACGTCAGGGGACTTCACAGGAATATGTTCAAAAGATATATATGCAATACCTGTATTAGTCTTCATTTTTCAAGGAATGCAGTGGTAGTTTTCGAAGTATGACTTGTAGCTTTGTCTTGTTGATGTTTCACTCTTTGAAAGTCTTTGGGATAAAGAAAAGAAATTTCTTCTGTAAATATTGGACGTAAAACCTTCTCCTGATAGTATGATGTGTTGATTTTAACATTTTTTTCTAGTCTTTTTATTTTTAATTTCCCATTGTAGGAGAAACCTGCGACTATCATAAGCCCCTTACTGAAACTTCCTTTACATTGACGGAACCAGGTTTGTACATTTTTTTCTCCTCGTTACCTATAGTAAATAGACCTTTTTTTGTTGCAGTCATTTAGGTAAACCCATGCTTCATCAAGGGTCACAATGTATTTCCATTTATCTCCTGCTAAATGGTTTCATACAGGATTCTACAAAATATTTTGCGTTGAGCCACATGTCTCGGCAAAAGCTGGTGAACATTATGTTTTTTAGATTTTTTAAGTTGTAAATCTTGATTTATTATTTTATTTATTGTTGATACAGACGTATCTAAAGAGTTTGCAATTGATTTCTGTGTTGATGGGTTCTCTTGTTACCAGCGATTTCACTTTAAGAACATTTGAAACAGTACATACTTTTTTCGTATATTCGTTTGGAGTCTTCTTTCCATGTAGAAATTATGATTGACGATTTTTACCTGTCTGATTAATAATGTTGCTTATTTTGCACTTAAAAATTTTAATACCATACATTTCACAACGTTTTTGAATCCTAGAATAAGAATATTTCTCTTCGGAAAGCGCAAAAACATATCCTTCAATCCACAGCTTGTTTACATGCTACATTTTGAAAGAAGAATAAATTTAAAAGTAGCAGACGATATTTCTCATTTCAAATAATAAGCTGTTGCCAAAAATTTTTATTTCAAAACATCTACTTTTTTAAAGTTCTTAATCGAAATCGTTCTAAAAATGTGTTAATACCCTCTATAGATTTAAATAAAACCTAGTGTTTCATTGGCTCTAATGAATTTATATTTTATACTATTCTGTTCAACAATACTGTTAATATGAGTAAAAAACTGTCTGATATTTTTAACAAGTAAACATGTCAGTATACAGTGAGTGTAAAAAGTATTCGTACAGTACGACAATTGATTTAAAAGAGATCAGTTCATAAAAATTATTAACATAAATTCCATTTTAATTAATTAGAAATATATAATAGAACATATTTTCACTAGTTTCATGTGAAATTTACACAAAAATAATTTTATACATGAATAAATATTTACAAAACTGAAACAATCCAACATCTTGTGGTGTAAAAAGTATTCGTACATCAGGCATATATTGGTCAACACAATCATAATATTACAGCTAATACCTTGTAGGATATCCTTTAGCTCGAATAACTGCCGTGAGTGTTCTTTGGCATCGATTCCACCAATTTTGCTGTTAATGAGCTAGGTATGGCATCCCATTCTTGATTAAGAGCCGATTCCAAATCATTTTTATTAGAAATATGTCTGGATCTAATATTTTTATCAAGAACGTCCCATAAATTCTCGATGGGGTTGAGGTCCGGCGATTGAGGAGGAAGTTTCATGAACTTTGGGGTATTATATAGTATCCAGAGCCTTGTGTTTAGGGCTGTGTGCTTGGGGTCGTTATCATGCATGAAAACGTAATCACCATTCAAGCCCATTTTTGTTGCACTAGGTCCTAAATTATTGTTTAAAATGTCAATATAAAGTTGATGATTCATAATGCCTTTAATAAAGACTAATTTGTCCACCCCAGAAGCACTCATACACCCCCAAACAAGTAGACTTCCACTCCTATGTTTCACTGTTGGCACTAAATTCTTAGGATGCATTTCTGTATTGCGCTTTCTCCATACCATTCGTCTCCCGTCCGATCCAAATATGTTGTATTTACTTTCGTCTGTAAAGATAATCTTTTTCCAGAAATCTGGACTTTCATAACGTATTGCTTGGCGAAAGACAATTGCAGCTTCCGATTCTTCTCACTAACAAAGAATTTTCGTCTCGCAACACGGCCATGGAAACCTTCATTTCTGCATGCATTTCGAACAGTACTTACGGAGACTGCTGTTCCCATATTCTTTAGTTCTGATGTTAATGTAGGATCACTTATTTTGGGATCCTTCTTTAATAAATGTACCAGAAACCGTCTGTCAAATGATGTCAATAGACATGGTCGCCCAGTACGAGAACTGTTTTGAACCGTTAGAGTGGCAGCAAACTTTTTTATGATTGACTGCACAGTTGAACGGGGTCTACCAACCAGATCAGAAATCTTGTTGTACGATTTACCATTTTTACAGAGTTTTAAAATCAGTTCTCTTTCGGAAACACTTGTCTCTTTACTTTTACGACCCATTACAGAATTCTAGTTTCTCACTACATTAAAATTTCCACTGAAGAACCTTAAGTAACTAACAAGATGCCGTCAATTAACTACATCTTAATGGCTAAACCAATCACAAAACATAACTACAAAAAATTTGCATTTCTTTTAGTGTACGAATACTTTTTACACCACAAGATGTTGGATTGTTACAGTTTTGTAAATATTTATTCATGTATAAAATTATTTTTGTGTAAATTTTACATGAAACTAGTGAAAATATGTTCTATTATATATTTCTAATTAATTAAAATGGAATTTATGTTAATAATTTTTATGAACGGATCTCTTTTAAATCAATTGTCTTACTGTACGAATACTTTTTACACTCACTGTAGTAGTGTTTTTTTTGTAACCTTCAATACACATTCGGGTGTTTGGTTCAAACATTTTTAAAATTATCACGTTTTTTAATATCGCAATTTGAACAATATTTCAGTTTATAAGAAATGTGTTTTTTTTATAATTTATTAATGCAAAAAGTATGTGGCGTATATGTGAGTAAGAATTTGTAAATAATGATTCTTTCGGAAGGACTAATGAATAAATACATAATTTTTCTTGTTTCTTCTAAATTAGAAACGTAACTCTGAAAAGAAAAATATTATTTCTTTTCCACTGGTACTTTCTTTTATCATTCTCTCTTTCTAACAATTGGCGGATTAGGCATAATAAAAAACAGGAAATATCAATCAAGTGTTTGTTGCCCTATCACATGTAACCTTGCTCTAGGTTTGGGTGATTGTGTGTGAGTATTTTATTCGACAATTTCATTCGAAAAAGAAAGGAAACATAATAATTAATGAACATGAAAATAATGAGTCTCGTGGTTCTAAGAATTTTTCCAATCTAAATATGTGTGCATGGTACATAATAGTACTTAAATCAATATAATATTTTAAATTTGGGTTTCTTAAAATCAAGTAATTTCAAAGATTTAATAAAAATTCGTTAATAATATGAAAATAATTTTTTCAAGCAGTTTTTAACCAAATTTTGCAAGGATATACAGTGGAAAAAATTCTCAACCCCGGTTAAATACTTCAACAAAAGTATGGCATCAACAGCAACAACTACAGCATTTATATGTAACCGCATTGGCATTTAAAAATAAATGTACGAATCAGAATGATATCCATTATATTAAACAAGAATAAAAATAGAAATAATTCACAGGTTTTAGAAATATATAAATATAATATTCTAATTATTATTTTTAAAAATAATGAAACGTGGCAAATTTGATAGCTTTCAATACTTTGTGGCAACAGCAACTTGTCCAAAAAAGGAATCGAAATATGAGCAATGCATGCTTGTGTTTTGTAAATATTTCTAGTTTTGAATACATTAAGATTTTGCTGTGTACTAAGACGTGAATTATTGTGCTTCATACTTAAATATAAAAATATAGCGTATTATATCTCTTATAATTTGTAAAATAAGTATTATTCTTTCATATTAAAGATTTAAATCGAAACAATCTGAACACGCACACTAAAAACCATAACTTAGTATATATAATAAGTAATATAAAAAATATGAAAATAATAAAGTTACAATCACTGGGGAAAAAGTTTGATATTTGTTCTGTTATAAGAATGTGTTTTAATTAGAAGGAAAATCAATAATAAATTTATTATTTTCTTGTGAGAATAAGCATAAATTTCGGATATATTTTGCACATTTCATAGCTAAAGTTTTTTTGAGGCTTAACACTCAAGATTTAATCACAGGAAAAACGATATCAAACATTATGCTAATAAATAGATACAAAAGGAAAATGTAAGAAACTTTATCAAACCACTGTTTTATCGAATATCTAAAATATTTACAAAATTGTAGTAGGCTGGGATTCTTGAGTGCTGTTTTTGTATTAACTGAATATAGATGTTCGATTTTACTGTATACGAATTAACTATTTTTTAAAAGAGCTAATTTATACTGGTTTCTGAGAATACTTTATATAATCATATTTACATTAATATAATGAATATCTTATAATTATTCATTAATTACACATTTAATTTCTCATGAAACAAAAAATTACGCATTAACAAAATACACATTTTTAATATTTCATAAAATATGCAATTAATCTCTCCTAAAGCAGAAAATTTCATAGTAGTACCACGATTTCTTGGTTGTTACACTGACATTCTACTTCGTCAGTACTAAAAAAATGTTTCTCTTCTTTCTTATTCTCATGCCTTCTACATCTTTAAAAGTAATTTCATTGCATTTATTCATTGAATTGTAAATGAAATATTTGCAAATGCTTTATGTAACTCTATACAATTTCATTTTTGTTAAAAAAGCTTTTTTGACATTTCTGTCCCTTACTTTACTATTGTCTGTAGTTATTCGGGTAGAACAAAGATAAATCCAATTTTTCGGTTTCAAAACTTAAATTATTTTATCTGAAATGTTTTTTATTGTTTAAGGGAAGAAAAATGTGTGACTATATATTGATTTCAGAATAATACGATGCTTATGTTAAGAAAGATACTTAAATTTGTATTTTTGAATTAAGGGCTTAAAAAAATTTTGATCAATTATTGATTGAAATAACTTACAAAATATTTAAGAAAACATTTATTGACATCCATTAATGCAAATTTCTTCTTCATGCAGGAGTTTGCATGAAGAATATTAGATTAATTACAAATTTTTAATAAAAACCAACACGGTTGTTTTCTTTTTGATATATGTACTCTGGGAAGTTCTTGATGTCCCAGACAATTCATATAATGGATAATAATATGTATATAGATTATATAGATTCAATAATATCATTAATTTTCTTACAATAGGATACCAAATTATTATTAAAAGTTTGCTTCATATGGAAATGTCAAATAGTGAATGAATGGGTGGTATATATATATATATATATATATATATATATATATATATATATATATATATATATATATATATATATATATATATTCGCACCATCTAACAAAAATCTACAAGATAAAACTTGCAAAAAGGAAAACAAAACTTTATTGTGCTAGAGAGGTGGACATCAAGGAATATTGTGACCACCATTTGAATAATTTATTTATTTATTACAAATACTCAGAAATTTGGCTACTATGCTATTATTTCTCTAGCCTTCCTGAACTCTATAGTTAAAAAACACAAGTGCAGAGCACCAGTCGAAATGAGTAGCATCAAAAATTTGATGTTGTCTGCACAGAGTACACAAGGGAGAGTTACAAAATCCAACCCTATTCAAATATTAGCAGTCATGGCCCGTAGTTATTCGGAAGAGAGCCACAGCTGAGCTTCGAAGGAAATCAGGGATGGACTGAGTATCCTATTGTCTTACTAGCAGAGTCAAACAATGCTTTCTGCTTTTTCTTGGAGGCATATCTTCTTTTTATCAGGAGTTTAACTGAATGAAAAGAGATGCTTTTCAAAGGTACCCTTGCACCCTTTTTTGGCCAAAAAGTCGGCAACCTCTTTCCCAGGAATCCAGCAGCCATAAGAATGACCAACTCTAAAAGTTTCTGCTGAGTTCATTGAACATCTACAGAATCCAGTATCGATCCATTTCGTTCGAAGAAATATCAGAAACTAAATATTTGGGGAAGAGCTGCGGTTGCGAAATCCCTTGTGAAAGATGCTAATTAGAAAACGATACAGTGGAGTAGAGTGGTGGAAAGGGCCATGAAACCTGGCCTGTTTTTCAATGAATCTAGTTTTTCCTATTCCCCATCAATGCTGGTTTACGCATGGTGAAATCCTGGAGAAGTCTACAATCTAAATTGTCTTTGAATCCCTCATAAAGTGAAATATGGGGTTGGTTCTGTAAAGGTTTGGAGCTTCATCTCAGGGTTTAGAGTAGGTCCCCTTTTAGCTTTATGTTGGCAAATTATTCATGTCAATGAATGATTTGCCAATATATAGCCATTGAGCAAAAAAAAGTGACATGTATTGATCATGTCATTCTTTTGGCTGAATAATCGCATTTTATGGTGCAACATAATGTACATTTGGAGATTTTATCAGTCAAGATGATAATTAACTGTTTCACCGTAACTGTTCAGTCAAAGTGTAGCAAACATGAAACCTAAGTTACTCACCTTTTAAGGCCTGTCCAGTCACCGGACTTAGATATCATAGAGACCTTTTGGCCTGTCGTGAAAGAAAGATTCCGTTAAGTAAGTTAAGAAGAAGAGAAGATTCCGTTAAGTTAACATAAGATTCCGCTGCGTCTCAAAGTGAGTTAAAGCACTTTCTGCGCGAGGAATGGCACAACACTGGTTTCCTAGACACAAAAGTTGCATGTATCAATTTCAAGGAGGATTAAAATAATATTTATTGAAAAAGGAGATCCCATACCACAGTAAATTAAAACACTTTCATTAAATGTGTTCTCTATTATTTTGGACAACTCCTGTTTGTATATAACTCGGAGAGAGGTTAATTTAAATTTATTATTATAAAAGTTTGGAGTACTATATAGCTAATAGAAAATTTTAAGTACTTTATTATATTTTTCCTGATATGAATATTATTTTAATTCATTGCAAATTGCTTTTTATTTGAATAAATTTAAATCTTTTCTTACTTTTTTTTGGATGATTTGATACAGTAATAATTTTATGCAAAATTTCTAAATTCAAAAAAACAAAACTTTTATGAATTTTATTTCTAATTATAACAATAAACTGCTTTTTTTTATCTATTATTAAAATATTTATATGCCTAACAGTTAAAGATATTAAGTAATACATCTTGAAATATTGTGTGTGTATTTAAATAATATCAAACGATTTTGAAGAATTAACTTTTATTTGAAAAAATTAAAATCCTGATTAAAAATTTATTTTATCAGTAAATAAAATGGAAAACAAATACTAGAAAATATATATATAAATACAATGAATGATTTTTAAAAATAGTGTAAAAATAATAAACAAAATTTATTTGCATTTCACATTCATCTTAATATTATAAGAATTTCGAAATTCATATACTTTCATTATATACAAGGTATCCTGTAAAAAAGCTATAAACAATTGTATTTTAACATTGCTTTATATTCATTCATATATTCTTTTAATTTGAAAAGTGTTTCTTTTTATAAATTTTTGTTACTGATTGAAATAAGTGATTTTATAAACTAACTTTTTATTTTATAGTTTTGTGAAATGTAATATCAACAGAACTCCTTTATCATTTGTAAAATTGTCATAGTCTTATAATTGTAAAATTATTTTTATTCTTAAAAATAACAGATACATTACTACTCAAAATGAGCAATAATTTACCCACTTTGAACAATCGACAACAAAGGTGGACATTGTATTGTATTATGATAAAATATCTATTGAATAATGCTTCAAATAATCAGTGTATCCAATTTCTTATAACAGAGTAATGTAACCATATCAAAGACGGTAAAGTTCAAGCAACGATAGAACATAAAATTCTATTCCAAGTATAAAAACGTATCAAGCCAAACAATACAAATGCTCCAAGCAACTTTATAGACATTTCTCCACAAATCTGTTTTTGATTGGTTTATGCAATTTCAAAATGGGAGAAAGAATCTTGAAAATGTCGAGAAAAGGTCAGTTACCTAAAAAAGTGAGTGATTTTTAAAAACTAAAATAAACCTTTGTGTTTCATAGAGTCTGTTCTAGGCTCTGATAAGTACAATGTCAACCTACAATTTATTGGACAAAAGAGTCTATCAAGCAAAGACTATAAAGATTATTATATGTGAATGTGTATCTTAAGTGTGTGTGACTGTCTGAATAATTCAATGAACGAGAATTTTTACTTTCTAAATGAGTTGTAAGGGGCCCTACACCACATTTCTTTACTCTTCGGATTTATCCTTCATTGAGATTATTTATTCTCTAAGTTGAAAATATGGCTGTAGAGGGCATCTTTTAAAATATTTCGAGATTTTAAGTGTCTGCAATTAAGCTGTACTTGACGCACTTTTCACAAACGGATTGCCAAAAATTATTTTATGATTATTCAGCATTCTTTGCAAAAATCATGCATCTTTGTAAAAAGTAGCTTGTAAATAGTTTATTAGTATTCAACATTCTTAGTAAAAAATAATTGTAAATCATACCCGAAAAGACATAACTTATAAGAAGGATGAGAACATTTTCATTTCAAGAATATTAATTGGGTACCATTTTGAGGAAGTGTATAAGTGTATAAAAGTAAATTATGTTCGTATTCAATGTTTTAAATAGTAAAATAGGGAATTGTTATTTATTAAATGTGCTTTTCAATCAACTTTTAAATAACTGGAGTTGACTTTTTAACAAACTGTTTTCATATTCACTCCCCTAATGCATTATCAATACACAATTTCAATCATAAAAACATCTTAAGGAAAGTATATTCTTATCGAAGCAACTTCATTGAATAATAGTAAAGGAAAATATTAAGGTATAAGTGAATTTGTCGAAACTATTTCCATTGTTATACTTTAAACTAAGGAAGCATAACAGTAAAATTTTGGTATTTTTTGCTCTTGAAGTGAATGCTGTTGGAAAAGGTATCGATGCGAGGCATTTCTCAGATGAAACTGAAATTGTAATAAAAGCTGAATCATATACGCATGAAACGCTGGGCATTAACAAAATTTTAATTATGTAAGGCAGTAGCTGCAGTGGCTGGTTAGTCAGGATCCTCAGGTTGTCCTCAATATCTGAAATTAGTGAGTTTCAAGTGTCGACTTAATGGAAGACCTTTCATGTTCATTAAGACGGCTGGGACACGTTGAGTAGGTTGTGGTTGCAATGCCTTCCAAGTGAAATGATGCCCTGGGGTTTGCGGGTCAGATATGAGGGATCTTCTAAATTACCCATACTCTAAGCAGATAGCTTTCATCTGAGTGGTAGAGCCCAATCTAGGTGGAGATTAGTATGCTGGCGAAACCACAACTATATAACAAGGCAAGAACCATATTTCTTTTAACCTAAATTTAAGAAACAATGCTTTTTTTAACAACAGGAGGTATTTTTTTCGTATCCGATTCATTTCTATTTAAAATGATGCTCTCAGACATATTATTAATAATACACATAAAAAGTTAAAAGGAAAATGGTATTATGAAACACACAAACTGTATTTGTACTTTTCCTCCTGTTGGGAAATGTTTCGTGAAATATTATTTACATAATAAAAATTTTTTACATTATAAAAAAGCTTAATTATTATTATTTGTAATTTCCGTAGTTATCTGGTGTGATGAGAAAGCGAGCATAGAAAAATTCTAAATAGAATTTTTTCTATTATTATTATTTCTATTCGCTTCTACATTGCAACAGAATAAATCTATTGTTGAGTTTCTTTTTAAAAGTCAACAGTGGCATAATATTACGGAAACGTGCACACTGACCAACGGACAAACAATACGTGGATTTCTATGCAGCTCATTCAGAGATAGCTGTAATATTTTTTTATCCAAGATATGAACAATACAGTTTTGATAAATAACAGTACAAATAAAAAAGGACTACTCATTTTTAATAAAAATTCAGAATCACGAATGCAGCATATGAAAGTTTTATCGTGAATTTTTATCTTGAAATTATCTTTATTTGATATATTATATCACGGTATTACATCTTAACAAGATACAAAGATTAGCACCTCTTAAGCTGTCGATCAAATCGTTGCAATGTATTGTAACCTAAGTGAGAGAAATACGTGGAAATATCAGGTAAAATATTAGATTTTTCTATTTATAATTGTTTTACAAGTGATTTTCGGTATTTTTTTCTACTTAATACTCTTTAAACTTGACTTCATCTGTTTTAGTCAATATTATTCTAAATGTTAAAAATTTAAAGAAGTTTTGGTCACAAAATAACAGAAAAAATGAAAAGTTATAGCTTTTTTAATTGACAAGTTTATAGTCATACATAGTATTTATGTGAGAAAGATTTTAAACATACCATAAACATAAAAGACACATTATTTATATCTTTACTATCTCTTGTCAAAAATATAATGGAGTTCTAATCTCTATTTATTTTAAGAATCATTCTCACCTAGTAATCTCTTATATCGATTATGTCATCAATTATTAAATTGAATTGAATGCAAAATAATTTTGGTCTTTATCATAAAAGTATATGAAAGAATGTGTTATATTAATCATATGAAATGATGTATAAATTTATTTATCAATGATTGTATATCTTATTTAAACATCCTAATTAAATAAAAGGAAAGATAGAATCAAAGTTGCAATGTTGCATGTTAACAACACATATATTTTTTATCTACCCACAAAATAAAAATAATTACAAACATAAATACATAATATTATAATATTATATATATACATATATATGTATAATATTATAATATTATATATATATATATGTATATATGTATATATATGTATATATATATATATATATATATATATATATATATATATATATATATATATATATATATATATATATATATATATATATATATATATATATATATGTATATATATATATATATATATATATATATATATATATATATATATATATATATATATATATATATATATATATATATATATATATATACACATATATATATATATATATATATATATATCAAGGGTGGCCAAGCTCCTTGATAATCTGTGCCATTTTTCAAAATTTGAAATACTTCGCGAGCCGCAATTAAATACGTATTTAAAAGGTATGCAAAAAATGTATTAAAATTTTTTACAGAAATTATATTTATTGAAAACACATGAATAAAAGTACAAAATTTGTGTATTGAATTTAAATATTAAAAATTAAATACATTTATTTTACTTCTCTTTATAACTCTTTAAAATTTGGCGAATAATTGGTGACAGCCCTTCTCAGTAATTCTTTGAGATAAAATGATTCACTTAAGAACGATGTTTTTAATATTGAAATAATTCGACAGTTTTTAATTCAGGATACTTCAATTCTGGTACAAATTTTCAAAATTATTATTTATCGGCGTCGACTTATATTTTAATTGTAGAGCTTGATTTTTTTGCATCTTTTCTTGGTATATTCGTTTGCGCAGTTTCCGATGAGTTATATCAATCTTAACTTGCACGGAAATTAAATTTGTACAGCGTTGCACTTAGTCTTTCACTATTTACTGTCAGTAATTTAAAAGACATTTTGAAACAACATATGAAACGATAATAATTTTATAATTATAATAACTGAAAAATGAAAAGGGAACTCGGGTACATTTATCATAGATAGACATAGATATAGATATTTTAGGTTTCTTAAAAATATTCTATCTTAAATTTTATCAAAAATAATTAAAAGTATAAAAAATAATTAAAAGAATCAAATAATTAAAAGTTCACTTTTAAAAAATTTTTATTACAGTTGGAAAGCACTATATTTACATATTTTAAAAAATAAGCTTTTGGTGATAAGCCTTTATTGAAAGATTCTGAAAGATAATACATTCAAATTAGTATTAAAATAATCAAAGAAAAGGGTCTAACTCGATTGACGGGTTGGTAAGATAAAATAATTTTTTCATGTATGATATTTTTTGTCATCAAATTCAATCGCCGATACAGAATTTGTGTCTAAAATATTAATTCACAATTTTTCTAGAATCTGTGGTAAAACTTAACTGCATTCGCTTTCTATGATTAATTAATCTTAAATTAATAATTAGCAATGCAAATCCTATCTAATTTTCGCTATTAATTTGTGATTATCATTATATACAATACATTGATGAGTGGACCTATCTGAATATCAGGTATTGATATTTTGATAATCCTATCACTGCTCTTTACATAGCTTGACCTTTTCCTTCTGCTGTTTTCTATACAAGTTCCTAACGCTCTAAATGTTTCTGGGAATAATCTTGGTACTTTTGAAAAAGTTATACTTTTGTGTCAGTTTTATTCAGATGTCATACACAATTCAATTTATATTAGGTTGGGGAATAAGTTCGTAGAGTTTTTACCAAATACTTCTATTTAAACAAAACACAATAATTACATCAATAAGTTAATCAATTATATATTCGTCCGTTGCCATTTACAACCTCTTCCCACCTCTCGATCCATTTGTTGATGCCGTTCCGCCAAAAATCGCCTCGTCTGGTGTCAAAGAGGTTGCTGAGCCAGTTTTTAAGGACCTCTTAATGCACTGGGAAATGTTCAAAAAGAATGCCATAGTCAACAAGGAGCTCTACATTGCCAACACCCCTAGGGCGTGTTGACATTGTCCAGCTACATCGCGTGAATGAGCTCATTCGACTGAAAAGTGCTGATCGACTTGGTTAAACCATACTCCTTCACGACAACGCCAGCCTCAAGTTGCAGAAGTCATCAAAGCCGCACTCCAAGAGCTCGAATGGTAGGTCCTTCAGCGTCCACCGTATTCTACGGACCTTGCACCGACCGATTACCAGCTTTTCCGTTCCTTGTCAAACCATATGAAGGGCGTTATCTTCGATAATAAAGAGGTCCTTAAAAACTGGCTCAATATATATATATATATATATATATATATATATATATATATATATATAAACATATATATATATACATACATATATATATATATATGTTTATATATATATATATATATATATATATATATATATATATATATATATATATATATATATATATATATATATATATATATATATATATATATATATATATATAATCTTAAAATACCCTAAACATTTTCAACAATATTTAAAGTGTTATGCATGGTGTTTTTCGCTTTATATTAGAACTATAAAAAAACTGGCTTTTTTTAAAAAAAAAAAAAAAATAAATAAATAAATAAAAATAAAAAAAAACTTAAACATTGTGAATACATAATAAATTACATATGTGGTCTCTTAGCTTTATATTAAATTATAAGAAAAACTGTCGCTTTTTTTTTAATTTGAATAATAATTTAAAATTTTATTTATATCCTATCAGTTTCCAATGATCTATTGAATTTTTTTTTGTCATGCATTTCATTTTCTACATATTAGTTAATTTTTAATAAATTAAATATCTTTTCAAATATTTTTTTCTAATTTTGTCGTTTATTTTGGTTTATTATCAATTGACCATTTATTTTTAAAAGAAAATACATGTATGTTTATTTTAATTTAAAAACTTAATCATATATGGAACTTTTTTGGTGCATAAAATAAACTAATACAACGAAAACATTTCTTTGACTTTTTAGCAATATTCACAATATTTAAATACAATTAGAAAATGTGGTCTGCCGTCCAATTTCCCCCTAATTCCTTCAATTTTGCATTAAAAAGTGTAAATCATAAGTGTTCATATACTTAAACCATATTTGTTTTAATATAGAAATGATGAATACAATTGAAATATTTTTAAATATTATTCTAAATTTTGTAATAGTCAAGTAAATCTTTTGAATTTCCTGAGATTTAAATAATTATTATTAACACGATATACTTATGTATATTATTTCAAAACAGACCACTACCATTGTTGGTTGCCACATTTATTTGAAATATACACTTTTAATGCTTGTATGTAAATATGATAAAGAGGTGGCATATACATCACACCTGGTTCGATTTCTTCCTAAATTTTCAAAAGCATGTTTTCGTCAATGATGATCTGAAAAATTCTGATAAGCACTTTTAGATAAGTGTCGACAGCTAGTATAATCTCACATATATAATCAATATTTTATAAAACCTGACAAAAAGTAACGAATTGAAATTTGTGGGAATATGTGACTATTAAATAAAAGTTCCTATTTCTATTAGATCCATTAATTCATCATTAAAATAACATGGCATCAGAGTTCTTCAATTTTATATCAAAATATAGCATAAGGCTATTTTAATGTTAGAATAAAATATGAAGAGAAGTCAACTGTTGGTTTTTTACTCATTAAAGAGAATTTAACGTCTTACATATTTACAATTTAATCTCATGTTTCTACTTACAGGCTGTATTTCAAATATGAAATGCTGCATTTTGAAGTATGCAATTTTGAAATTAATAGTTTCCTTTCTTTCTATCTTTATTTATTATTATTATTATTATTTATTTTTTTTTTGCAAAATAAAACTTTAAAACCACGACATTAACTACTCAGACTTAAATTACATAAATAATTAGTCGAATTTCACATTTATATAAGTTATATGCCTATTTTTATCATAAATGTTCTCTGTGACACTGAACTTTATATCAAACTATTATTTTTGTAGTTAAATTGGAACTCTGTAATTATGGTAGGCTAGGTTAGAATAAATATGAAAAAATCGGATAAAACATTTTTAAGTTTTAAAATTAATAATGATTTTATCAATTTGTTACCAAAAACCACTCTTTTTATGTTGCTTCATTTGTTATTCTTCACAATAAATAGAGAAAAGTCTTAAAATTTGTAAACTAATAATTGGCTTAGGTAGCCGACCGATGGCTGAGTGGTTAACGTTCCTAACTCCTGAGCTGTGGGTCCCAGGTTCAAATCAAGGTTTGGGTATGGATGTTACTTTCTTTCTCTGTTCTCGCTGTTTCTTTGTCCTTTCTTCTGTGATGATGTATGAATGTGGCCCACCCTATAAACCGGTTTGTGGTGGTATGGCGTGGACAACGCCACTCGCCTCCGTGACTTGGTTAACAGGTGCCCGCTGGGTAATGACAAATGAGTAGCAATTTCTGGCCTTGTGGCATAAGACTTGTCACCCAAGTGTGTGCCGTTTGAAAAAAATAATTGGCTGAGATATGCATAAATTCACCCAAATCAAATAATTTCGTCTTAATAAAAAATTAAATTCACTTGGTTGATGTACAGTAAATTTATAAATTTCATATTCTGTGTTTTCTAAAGTTAAACACTAGATAATTACATCTGAAATAAAACAGTAACTAATGACGTGCAAGTTTATTAAATGCTTCAGTGGTATCCGTAATTTTATTACTGATTCATTTTTATGAAAACTTCCAAACTGCATTGTTTAATTATTCATGAGTCTTTTTATATAATGGTTTTTTACGATCCGATTATCAATTTATGTCATCAACACACCATCCATCTTTACAGTTTGCTTATTTATCTTCAGATTCAGCGAGAACTTGACAACTACGTATCTTGCCGATTCCTGAAAATAGGCTTCTAGCAATAATTCACGTTTCGAGAAGCACAACTAAGTTGTTGATCTTCAGAAAGGACAGTCATCCCACTGGTCATTCTTTAGAAGTCTGACTCCTTCTGAACGACATCTAAATCACTTTTACGAGAGTCGAGAGAAATAATTTATTTTCGTTCACAATAACATAAAATTCTATTCACCCTTCCTGAATTCGAGCCAATCTTGCGTTCCATGAAGGCAATTGATGTATGTCAAAGGAAAAGACGCGCAGAAATTTATGCCAGAATTCTAAGAACTAGCTGTATTTTTCTTATCAGTTACTGTTTTTGTGTTTATGAAACATGAAACAAACTGTTATTTTGGAATTTAAATAAAGAATGTCGATTATGATATCGATAGGATATTTGTAACGCGAGTGCAATAGAATAAACATTTTTGTTTTATCAAAATTTCCTTATTTGATAAAACAAATTGATTAAAAAAGTTTTTATGTTTTTTTAAGTTTTAATTTTTAGAATTCATTCAGTTAGTGTCATCATTCAACCTAGATACTTTTTTAAATGTAATTACAAGCAATTTAAAACAAAGGATAGAAAATTTAAACTCAGAAGTTTTATTTTTTTTTATTTCGCTCTATATTGAACTATGTGTTCTTAGTAATGTGGGTATGAGTATATATTACACAGCGAACGAGAAAAACGCTACTTCGAAATTTTATTCAGTCTGTTAATTAAAATTAAAATTCAGATTGCACAATTTTCCATCATATTTTCTAATTCCATTTTTTCAGTAGAAACATTAAGTCTATTCCATGTGCATGAATTTTAAGAGTATGCATATTATGGCTTTAAGATCTACCTAGATATTCTCCAATCAAATAACAAAAACTTCCTAATGGTTTTAAATAATTCCTCTATAAAATAAAGCATAAAAAATTAATCTAACTATATTTAATTTGAAAAGTAAAAATCTAACTCCAAATTTCTTTATCTGCTTGAAAAAAAACTGCTTGAAAAATATTTTAATATAAGATTTATTCTTGGAAAATAGAATTTCAGAAATTTCATTTCATTGTAAAATCCTCACTTAATTAATAAATTAAATTAAAAATAGAAATATTTTACATGTTATCTTAATTAATATATATCCGATTGAATATTATAATATTCGTAGGAATTATAATTAACATGTTTGGAAAATAAAAAGTTGTTTATTAATTCATTGAGCAAAAGAAGGAAATCATAGTGAATTGAGTAGATCCTGTATTAAATTGAAGTTATTTGGTAGAAGTAGTTTTTAAAAACAATTTTATTGATTTGTGTTAGACAAACTGAATACTTTTTATTGATATAAATTTTGATTTGGATAAAAATTTTTGTTACACTTGAAATGCTTACTATTGAAAAATAGGGAAACGCGTTAATTACCTTTTAAAAAAAACTTATGAGACTTTATTTAACAAACATTATCTATATATATATATAACAGAAAATACATTTCCTTCTTCTGAAGCCAATTTTTCTCTAGTATGTACAAATTAATTAAAATTAAGTAACGATCTTGTGGTTTATATCTTTCGTTCCACTTGAAGTCAAACAACACTGTTCGCAGAATTTAAGATTTATGTATAGATTACATTGATTACTTCTGTTATAGTTAACATTTTGTCAATAAGAAAAAATATTTTGCTAAAAATATTAATATAACATTGCAAAATGGACGCAAGTTTGTTGAACTTGCGATTTCTTTCTTAATTTCCATCAAATGAAGTAAGTCACTTTGAGCCGCAAGTAATCTACCAATTAAGTTCAACCGAAAATTCCGATAGGATGTTGCATGACGCATCATGTCAAAACAAGCCTTAATTAACTTACTGTCTGAAAGACCAAGAAGCTTATCTTGAAACAAAAAAAACAACTTAATTGTATTCATCCATCTCAAGTCTCTTTATTAATCGAATCGTCCAGCGAGAAGAAGTTAATTAGAGCATTTCCTTTATGGTTGTCGCCATGGGTGGAACATTCTAAGAACGTTGAGAATTTTTTCAAAAAAAAATGTTCTAGATTCCAAAATATTGTAGAACTTTTACATTTAAAAAAGTGTCATCTTAATACTTTAATATTTGAGAAAGATTTTGAAATTAAATATCAATTCTTTACATATATTTAAATGTATAATCTGTATTTTAACTACACGTATTTGTATTTTAAAAATATTGTTAATGTCTTTTTTTCATTAAATGTTCATTGTTCCTGAAATTTAATATGTTTATATTTTTGAAGGAAATTCAACTAATGCTTTTCCTAAAAATTTCTTAAGAAGTTTATTAAATTTCTCAATCGAATTCCAACAATTTTCTCAAGAAATTGTTATTTTTCTTTAATTGATCACCTTTACAAGAAGATTTTCATTTCTAGATTAGAAAATTCTTTAGGGAATAAACAGCGAAAGTTTACAAAAAACATACAGTTTATATAATGTACCCATGAAGATATGTATATATTGATGCGTTAAATTCAATATTTTTTATAATAACGATTCAGCTAAGTTAACATCGTGTAGACCAAAATTATATTTTTCTCATATTTCATTACTAATTATTAAAAGCATTCTTTATGACACATATTTGAATAATTTACAAATAATAAGGGGCTATAGTGCTTATTTATTTATTTATTGCCAATGCCCAGAAAAATGGTTATAACGCCCTTAGTTCTCTATCCTTCTAATACCTCTAATTAGTGTATATTAAAAACAAGCGCCAGGCACGAGCCAAGATGAGTAACGTCCGAAATTTGATCTTGTATACACAAAGGACGCAAGGAAAAGCTCCAAAGTATAAACCGATATAAATATGCAGGTAAACATTCATGGTCGGCAAAAGGCAAAAATGCGCCTCACTTGCGCTTCTAGGAAAATTAGAAATAGTCTTTGATTCTTTAATCAGAAAAGACCTGAGCTTATACACTGCAAGAATGATACAGGGCTCCTGCTTTATTACCCTATTGGAATAATATGTATTATAGTTTGAAACATTAAATACAGTTTTTTTTTATCTAAATTTAAACTGTCTAGCTTATTATACTGAAATACTGTTTTATTGATTGTACTGTACAGACTGTTCAATCCTATATAAATATTTATATATGCTATTTATTTATTTTATTATGTATTTAAAACTAAAATTGCTTGCATGGTTTAATATGCGTGTCATTTCCATTCCACAAAATTTGTTCATTTATTCGGATCAGATTTACTACTATTCGGATCAGATAGTACGGTCGGTCACCCTTGGCGCGTTTTTTTGGCGTCACATTTGGCGTATATTTTTAATGGAAACCTGGCAAACTAGTATTTTGGCAACCCTATTTGTCATTAATTTCTCATGAATATTTACCGATTTAAATTCATTAATTTAAAATTTAATCAAAAAATTTTATAGATAATTTAACATATCAACTTTATCATTTTACCATTGATGTTTGAAATCTATATATCTGCATTTTTTTGTTAATTTTGTAAAATTCATTGAGCATATTGTTAGATAACAACAATGTAT
Organism: Latrodectus hesperus; assembly: GCA_037975125.1. Lineage (NCBI taxonomy): Eukaryota > Metazoa > Arthropoda > Arachnida > Araneae > Theridiidae > Latrodectus > Latrodectus hesperus. The sequence goes on from CM075861.1 coordinate 18,877,124, forward strand.
GAAATATTTGTCACTATTTCAGCCGTGTTCCTCCCGCCGTTGCCCCCTATCGGAAATTCATCATACGGTCACCCTTGGCGACATGGTGAAAATTTCGCCAAGGGTGACCGTACAGAAAAATTTTACCATTTATTCAAAAAGTATATTAACATTACATATTCTAAGATATTTTTTCATAGATAATCCCTCTTAGTGTGTGTATTTTTATTGTGTATGCAATATACTCGGAGTTTGGCAAGAAAGCTGATATATTGTTTCAAGATAAAATATTTTAGTACGATGTGGATATCTTTTAAAAGCTAAAATCACCACCAATTCTTCTTAAAATAAAAAGTGGAAGATACATTTGTTTTTAAGACACGTGAAATGTTGAGTGTGCAGTGATGAGACAGGAAAAGAATTTGTTCACAGATTGATTGCACAAACTAATCTTACTCTTACCTTTCTACTCAAACACAATATTCTTTGATCAATTAGGCTATTCTTTTAAGGGAATTATTCTTTATGGTACATGTCTAAGAAGTCTGAATCATTAAAGATATCTTTCTTCTTTCAAAGCTTAATAATTCTTTATAGCAAACAATCCTTCAAGCCAGCCAAAAAAGAGAGTTTAAAAAATTTTGTAATAATATAAGTAAAAAAGTTAATCTTACAAACCTGAATCTTACTTAGGATATAGGAGCTAAACAGTTTAAGTGGTGCATTTTTGAAAAATTCCTTGATATGAAGATAAGATTTTTAAAATTGATGATTGATACATTGTTCGCGCTACCAAAGCAAAAAGATAGTTTAGTTTTTGTACCACTACAATCAATTAGTTTTTAAACAAATTACCATGAACAGATCTTGAGTTATGCAACTTCCATGTAAAATGTATTATTTGAAATACATTACCTAAGAAGCCTATTTGATTTTGCTGTGATTTGATCTTTTAAGGATTTTTATTGGATATGATCGGTTAAGATATAATGTTTTTCCAATATTGCCTGCTCTTTACTATTCTTTTCTTTTAGATAATATTTCTGTTACGATGAATTTATTTTTCTACTGCTTTTTTGAACTGTTAAAATGGTGTTATTTTGAATTGCTAAGATGATGGATTTTTCTATATATTATTAATACTTTGTTAAATACTTAATATTAATGATTAGGACAATGATGCGTCTCTAATTTGAGCTATTTTTTACTACAATATATCCAACTTTATTTTACATGAATATCAATATTTTAAGAAAAACTTGATAAGATTGTTCAAATTTTTCTTTTTCATATTCTAATTTGTTTTATAAAATGTATTATTATTGTGTAAATATTTATATACAATTACATGCGTTCCTAACGAATCGCAATGTATCCAAACAAATATTGTATAATTTACAAGAACCGAATTTTAATTTTCACTTTTACTATTTAACTCTTCTACAATATTATAAAAATGTAATTTCTTGTTTTGATGCCATAAAAATGTTTTGAAATGTGTCGTGATGAGGATGATTGTTTTTACTGACTAACACATATTATTTTTATTTTAATCAAGGAAATCATCACTTCCTATGAACGAAATAGTTATTTAAATGAACCCTGAATGTAAATATTTTTTGACTTATATACTAATATTTAATTATAATTACGAAATCTTAATATCAATTTTTAACAATTTCGACTTTTATCCTAATTTTCATAGATTTATGCATTAATGACAAACATCAGTTCAAAATTTAAGGTTTCTATTCTGAACTGTGCTACTTGTATTTTATTTGATATCGAGATACACTGCTCAAAACAATTAAAGGATATTGCGGTTTTAGGAGGATCTTGTGGCTGAGAAACTTTTTGGCTGATTGATACGTGGTCGACAGACGTAGTAGGTTATATGAGAATAAATTACACATGTTTGGCAGAAAAATTGCATTTTATTGCGCATTTGTGTACAAAAGGAAAAAAACGCAATTTGTGCATATGAGAAAAAAAGAATAAGAAAAGGTGTTGCCTTCAAAGGAAGTCATTTTCAGTAGGGGGTATGGTTTTCACGGACGGCCAGTAACGTTGAATACCTTGGAGGCATGGAGTTAATGAGGCTATTAATCACGAGTCGGGGTATTCTGTCCCACTCTTTCAGAAGAGCTCTTTCCAGTTCTTGGAGAGTTTGTGGGGGTGGTTGGTAGCCAGCAACTCGTCTTCCTAGAGCGTCCCAAACGTGTTCTATTGGATTCATGTCTGGAGAACACGTTGGCCATTCCATTCGTACGATTCCTTCCTTTAAAAGGAAATCCTCTACCAGGATGACACGATGTGACCTGCTGTTATCGTCCATTAAAATGAAGTCATCTCCGATTGCTGCAGCTTAAGGGACTACAATAGGTCTGAGGATCTCATCCCTTTATCGGCGACCAGTCAGAGGTCCATCTCTAATGATATAAAGGTCTGTGCGCCCGTCAATGGCGATGCCACCATACACCAACACTCCCTACCGCCAAATCTGACACTTCCGTGCACTAATGCTGGATTATTCATACTGCCACGGTCCCTCCAGATGAAAATACGCCTATTATCAGGATGAACAGAAAAACGGGACTCGTCAGAAAAAAACATTGCTCCATTCATTTCTCCTCCAATTCACATGCTCTGTTGCCCACTCCCTGCGGTCGCGACGATCCATTGATGTTAGTTTAAAACATACCATTGGTCGGCGAGCATACAGACCTACACCATGGAGCCGGTTTCGGACTGTCTGAGTTGAAACCGTGGTGTCTGTATCCGAGCGAAGGTGTTGTTGGAGAAGAGTAGCATTCATATTTCGATGTCTCCGAGCCGTAAACACTAAATAACGATCTTCTTTGGGCGTTGTTGCCCATCTACGACCTTGCCCTGGTCTTCGGCTTGCATTTCCAGTCTCCGAAAAACGGTTCTAGATCCTGGACATCACACTTTGTAACACTCCAATGGCTTGCGCTACTCCGGCTTGAGTTTGGCCCCCTTCTAACCTACCAACAACTCTCCAAGCTTCTGAATCGGTTAAATGACTTCGCTGAGACATCGTACTCATCGAAACAAAGTCACTGAATACCGATCATCCTTGTATTCATTGTCTTTTATTCAGTTGAAAGTCAAATTTCATTCACTGCCGCTGAAGAGACGTTTTTGACGTCGAATTCAAAATTAGCATACTCCACAGTTTGAAAATCAGAAAAATTTTCATTTGTGATTACCTTTTTCCATTTTCAGCAAAAAGAAATTTCGCTTTTATCTTTATTTTATGTAAAACTTACAATATCCTTTAATTGTTTTGAGCAGTGTATATTCCAGCAAATTATGAATGAATGTAAAAATAGCAAAGAAATTATGTATATATACAAAATTACAGGATTTAAACGCATATAATTAAAATTTAATTCTTAAGCTGTGAAATAATTTTCCTCTTAAAAAGACTGATTCTTAATACATCAAATTCATTACAATACCAAACGTTTCCTACACAAGGCTTATGTAGATTATGAACAGATTCAGCATAAGCATTTACTGACAAATTGTTTAAAATAATAGAATTTATGATGAGCGCTATTTGTGAAGTTCTAAGCCTTTTCCAGTTGATAATTAGAGAATCATCCTAATCTCGTTAAAAGTTACCTATTATGGAGAAAGAATGACACACACACAAATGCTTAAAATCAAACATATCAAAACAAATATCAAAGACCACCATAAAAATCAGGGTACTTTTGCTAAACTGAACAGAAAAATAAACAATAGTTTACGATATTATAAATGAAGTATAACTTTGTTTTAAATATTACTATAGTCATACATTAATGTTACTAAATATATTTTACAAAATTTGTAAAGAAATACGTATTTAATTTATGTTTTGATATTCTTTTATATATTATAGTAATTATTGTAAATTAATATTTTAAGAACTTTTTGTTTTTAATAAATTGTAAGTCCTGAGATAATAGCTTGAATACAAATAATTTCCATAGGATAATTTGTTATATTTTTAATTAGATACACACCTTCTCTACTTACAATACATTTCCTGAGATATGTCTCTTTAGCACTGCCACTGAAGTAAGTCAGTAAACTATTCATTGATTTGGCTTCACTTAAATCATTTTTGTTTCCAAGGCAACCGTTTACGAATCACTTGAAACAACCATTTACTATTTCCTGTCTCTTCACTGTTATTTCTCACCATTTCTAAAGGAAGCAGATTATGTTCTGTACTTACGATTAAATGAGTAAAAAATGTGAAATAAACATATTTTTACATACAATCATTATGAACTTTATTCAAAAGCAAGACAATAACTCTATATAAATCAAACTATTAAAACATATATTTTACTTTTACATATTTGTTTTTAATAATTGGAAGTTTTTATAAACGTTTGTGTGGTTTTTTAAAATATTCTAATTGGAATATCAGATTTCATATTGTGCATTATATTTTCTAATGGAGAACAGAAGTATTGAAAATAAGCGGATATTCTTCAGAGATTTTATTATTTTATTTGAATGTCTGAAAAAACTTCCATGTAAGTACACATTCATTCTTTCATTCATGCAGGGAAAAATTTGCAAAAAGAAATTTCAAAAGGATTTTGCGATATCATTTACCAAAATAATTGTTTAATATATATTAATAATAGTTTAATTATACAAGTACTTTCGTTATTATGTTTTTTTCTTTATTCATAGATAAAAACATATATCTCTCAGTAAATATATTTGTTGACAGTTAAGTATTTTGTCTTTCAATCAAGAAATTATTTACAAGCAGTTTTTATAAAAAAAAATCGAGTTTAAATGTCTATTAATTGATTGATTAAATACTTAGAATTTCAGCATTCATTGTATTTATATTGAATTATTCAATTAGATTTAATTATTCTTTAATATTTCTTTTATTCACAAACTTCGAAAAGAACTTTTAAGAAAATATATTTTTTCTATGTCTGTATTTAAAGTACTTTAAATGTTTTAAATTTTTCTGTTTTATTTTATTTCTTTAGATTAATTTTATGAGTTATCTATTTCTTAACATAAATGTTTTATTTTATGCATAACTTATCAATATAATGTTGAAAATAAAACTTATGTTATTGATTTTAATTGCAACATATTTGCAGCAACCATTGCATAAATCAAATGACAAATTATATTCGTGCAATTCACTCATATTTATATCAAAAATCTAATTTCATTCAAATATTGAAATTAAAATATTTCTATCCGTTTCATATTATAAAAAGAAATTATGGTATTACAGTAGTAATAGCAACTATTATGATGAAAAAATACGATATTTATTTTTAAATAAGAAAACGTTGAGCTTTAAATAAATATAAATTACATTTATTTAAAATAAATTACTTTAAATAAATATAAATTACATTTATTTAAAGTTTATTTTGTTTCATATGGAAATTAATAAATTGTATTTATGTGTCACAATTATATGCATTTTGGAAACCTAATTGTGTTTAAATATTTATGTATATTTTCATAAAATATTTCTATCTTATTTAAATTTTAACACGACATGATGCTGTTATTTCTTTGAAAGTAAATAATACTGAGTTTTCAAATATTGATGTTCATTTTGCAATAAAAAAATGGCATTTGAAATTAATATAAATTATAGTTATTTCAAAAACATCTTGCTTAAAGTGCAAATTAGTAAAATTTTATTTATACGATTAGTTTACTGAATATATTAAAAACCTAATTTCTTTCAAATATGTTGATTTTAGGAAATATTCAAATTATATAAAAAAAACAGAATTATATTTGTGGAAGTTATATTACTGAAATATATTTTAATAACTTAAAGAATAAATACAGAAATAAATGTGGACCATTAACCAATTACGAAAGATTTATATTGCAATTTTAGAAAAATTAATGATCATTACTTCTTATGAAACATTAATATGATTCCAAATTTTATGTGGAATTTATTTTTTATGCAAGTTTAGAAATTTAAGTTTTAGTTTAATGTTATTTTAAAACTCTTAACCTATTCTATTGAGGTACAATATTATTAACAAATAAAAAAGTTGGGAACATTTGCTCCGATCAGTTTCAGAAATTTACTTTTTAGGATTAGAGAACTTTATTTTACTGAGTAGACAGAATTTCAAGGGTACATTCACAAGATATAAACTATATATTTCTGCTTTGTTCAAGCGTCTTTTTTAAAGCACATGACTTGTAGCTACAAAGAAAACAGGTTGATATCAAGAAGATATTATCAGGTTTTATTATTGATTTAATTATGCATTAACACATGAAGGTGACATTAAATCTTCTGAATGTATCAAGTGATTGGTAGATAAATTACAGCCATTATTAAAATCCTTAAAAATTTTGGGTTATGTCAAAGGAAGAGTTCATTCTTTAGCTAGTCATCTATTTTCTTATCACATTAACAGAGAGATATTATGATCTAAGAATATATTCGGCGCAAAAATTGCCTCAAAAACGGAATCCAATCAGATCAGTAAAGATCAAATGAAATTAACCTTCCATTTGATCAGTTTTCCTCATTCACAAGCTGGAGAATTGCTTGCCATTCTTTTTTCTGATGCTTAACTTGGTGTTCAGTGGAAGTAGTAGTTCGATTCATTTATTACAGATTTTTCAGGAAAGTTTTCGCCATTTAACAGGAAATTTTTTTACCTGTTATAAGTGTGGAAGTCACGAGAATTTTTAAAGCAAAAACCATGACAATTGTGCCAAGAGAAAGAAACGTCTGTCTTGTGGGATTCTATAGCCACTGGAATTCAACTTTTCTTTTTGAAAAATGTGATCATCACTAATGATCCACAATAAGTTATGGAAAAAGCAGTTACGAATTTTCAAGACATATCTGTCTCAGGAACAAGACATAATATCTGAAAAGATTCAACCAGGAATATAAAGGAGCTATGAAAAAAACTTGGTAACAAAATATATCATGACAAAAGTAATAAATACTTCTAAAAAGGAATTAATATTTTAATGCCCAGTGAAGCCGAAATATTTATGGGAAAGAACGTAAAGGACAGCTTCTTGTGAAAATATTATTTTTATTTTTTATTAAGAATAACTATAAACAATTTCTGGACAAAATATTGAATAAAAAAAGCACAAAAGAACAAGAAAAAAGTAATTTGGTAAAAAAAATCCAAAAAAGATGTATATTCAGTTAAGTGGAAAAATGTTTATTTGTGTTTCCCCATAAAGCACCGAAGTGGCGACAAAAAACAGCTTGGCAAGTGAATGGAAAATGACGTAGCCCATGATTGGAATAAAAAGCCGCACACAGTGACATCATCTCTTTTATATACCAAAAATACCGGTTTCGATTTTGCACGCACGCCAAATTGACCACAAAAATATTTTAACCTGTGATCGGAACAAATAACGGATATATTTTTTTTTAATCTTTTTACCCACAGTAAACTAAAAGAATGTATATTTGAAACCTTTTTGATGTTTTCGGATTGCAAAATAAGTGGATTTATAGATTTGTATATTTGTTTTTCTCCAAGAGGTGATAAAATTAATTAATCGGATGGAGCGAAATGCAATTGCGTAAAGGATGCTTTTCAATTTTGACGTGGGAGGAGCAACCAATTATCATTTTACTTAGACGAGGGGAACAATACGAGTTCGCCTGTCACGACGAGGCAGCTTTCTTTTTATCCAACATCTTGATCAGAAAAGGATACAAAGTTATATTTTAACATGAACAAAATCGCCAGAAATATACTGATTGCTGTAGGCGTAATTGTATGTATAACTTTTTTTCATTATCGAATGTCAACATTTTTCTGAATTTAGATTAGTTTAAATATTTTAAATAAGTAGCACATTTTTTGATAACAATTGATTTAATATTGAAATAGTTTGATATATAAATTTGCTTATTTAATTATATATACTTTCCCATTTATATATTTCTTTTTGAGTGAATTAGCCTTTAAAGATACAATAATGGTAATATTAAAATTTTATTTTTGATAGAAAAGCGAAAACTAAGTTGATGCTAATATAAAAGTGACATATTTATTCATTTAAGGAATTTTTATTCTTGGTTAATTTTATGAAATTTATGGCAATCATAAATCAAGAAATGCAGCATACATTTGTATATTAGTATTTATAATAACTACGTTGTGTAAACTTCTATACAAGATATGTTATATGAATCCTTATGTGACAGAAATTTACTCGTATATAAAGTTTTTTATTCCTTAAAAATAATATTTCTATCAGAAAATATTCAATCATTATTTATGGTGTAAATAAAAAACTGGGAGCATTTTTTAATTTCTAAATTTATAATCTCCGGAAATAAACCTAATTTACATATATTTTAAGACATATTCCCCTTTTGGTAATCAATTTTTAACACGAACAAAAAACTAGAATATTTTATAGGAACTAGCTTTAAAATCTTAAATACTCTCACTCTTTACACATTTGTCAAATGCTGCAGAAAAATATCAAATACCAAAGAAGATATAAATTTGATTGTAAGATAAGATAAACTAATAATTTATGAAACTAATAATTTATAATATTATAATTTTAGTCAAATTTTCATTAAAAGAAATAAAATGTGTGTCAGTGTTGTTTTAACTTTCAATTTAATGTGTTAAGCATATGAATTTGTTGTAGAATTCATAGAAGTCAAAAGATTTTCCCTGCATGGCAGTTTAAATTTAACTATAGAAATTAAAGAAGGAATATTTAGTGTTTCATATTTGAAATAATGTTATTACAAAAATGCATATATTAGTATTAGAAAAGATATCCTAACAAAATTCAATAGGTATAAAAAATAATTTATGCATGTAAGCTATAATAGATTATAAAGCGTAGTTAGGGTAATGTATACGAAATTGCGATTAATTTTTCCTATTTGTAAGCATTTAACAGTACCATATTTTCAAGGATTTTACAAAAGAAATAAATGTCTTTATATAGTTATTTTGAAATGGAATAAAATTTACCAAAATTGTGTAAATGTATTAAGAAATAGTTCAAATGTTTCTGTTTCCCTTAAATTCGATCATAATTATATTTCTTTTCATGATTGTTAAAAAAACTCTGATGCGTTTAATGATAAAAATATTAATTAAAGTTATATATATATATATATATATATATATATATATATATATATATATATATATAGTATAAAATTCAAAATTTGTCCTTAAATATTTGTAAATACTTTTATAATACAATAAAAAATTTAAAAATAAAAATTTTAAAAGTATAACATTTTTTATACAATAAAATTAAACTATATTTATTTTCCACTCTAAAAATCTAAAAATGAACTATCAGTAGTAATATGTGAGAATAGAAAGATGATAATTTCAGAGGTTAAATCATAAACAGTCAGTTAATAAAAAAATGTTTAAGCCAAAATTAAAAACATTTGATTCTAATTAAACAAAATTAATAAACATTATTAAATTATTTTTGTAATTGCATAGAACATTAAAGTATCTAATTTATTTCCAATTTAATGCAACAAAAATTTTAAATGCTTTTTCTGATCCTTAATTTGATTATTCAGAATTTAAACCATATTTCTTGTTTTGATAATACTATTATCATACAAATTGTTAATTAAAATGCTTATTTTAATACTTAACGTTTACATTATTTTTTAACGTAATTTTAGAATTTATGCAGTTTAATACTTATGCAAATTTCTTAGTAAATTTATTTTATTTTATGATGCTATAATTTAATGTGATAGTTTAACTGAATTTTTAACTAAATAATATAGAATTGTAAATAATGCATTTCTTCTAACAAAATATTGAGAAATTTAATTTGAAAAAGCCTGTATTGTAATGTAGAAAAAAATAAAGAGATAATGATGTTATACAGTATTATAAAAACAAAAGCATTTAAATATTTGTTTTATAGAAATCAAGAATCATATATCAATTAAGAATATATATAAACAAAATAATTTTCCATTTCAAACAGTATCGCTTATCATTAAAAATAATCACCTATTTTTATGTGAAATAATAAAAAAACTGAGGATTTATATAATTTAATTTTTTGGTACATTTATTGTTCTTGTGGGATTCGAAAAATTTATTTATAAAAATGATGTTTTTGTTTGATCATTAAACAATATTATGATTATTTTTGATTAAGTAAGCAATTTTAATTTCACCACTACTTTCATTCGTGTAAACGAATGTGCCACTAGATAATTTCTTCATTTCATTGTTAGAATTGTTTGTTGATTTAATTTTATAAGAGCGCCAAAATCATTACGGACTATGTAAGAGTAATGCTGTTTTCTTTAAATGCACATTAGACTGGAATGAAAAAACATTACTGGAAAAAAATTTTGCAAATTTATTTATGTTAATAGTAATGAAAATACAAAATAAATGATTGCGCATGATATTTAGAATGTTGAAATAAGCAAAAATATCTCTGTTCCCCAAATACTGATTTAATAATAATTTTAAGTTTAGGTTTTCATACCGAATGCAAATGTTTTCTCGAAAAATAAGCAAATTCGATTCAACAATGAAATATGTAATGCAAAATATACAATAACAAAACATATTTGACGAAATAGTCATTATTTAGATTTACAAATTTTTAAATGCTGCTCACCCCTGTCTAGTGCTGGATTGCGGATAGAGAGGTCTTGGGTTCGAATCCCAGTCGGGCTATGGAAGTACTTTCTGTCTCTGCCTCTCTTATCTTTGTCCTTTCTTTGTAGGAATTGGTTGTGTGAATGATTGTCTACCTTATAAACCGGTATCTATGACATGCGTGTACTGAGGAAGTTGGACTCCACACCAAAATATGGTTCAGTTGGAAAAGTGGAGCAGCGCACCCCATAATGCCAATCCTAGTTGGCACAAAACAACAGCAACAAATTTTTAAGTTTTTTCTAGAAGAAATCTTTTACCTCTTCTTTAATCGCGGAAATATTTAGTTATTTGTAAAATTGTTTATATATATATATATATATATATATATGTATATATATATATATATATATATATATATATATATATATATATATATATATATATATATATATATATACAATGCATCTTAAATAAACATATTTTTCAAAAATTGTCAAATTAAAATTTTAGTATAGTAAAACTTTCTAATTGAATCATATTTTGTAAATAATGTAATTTCAGATCGGTTTATAGGTAAAAACTTTTCTAAATTATTGTATGATATTCATAATGTCCATTAAGGCTTATTTCCGCTACACATGAAGAGAAAATTGAAAATACCTTAGCAAATACTATTAAGAATTTCCATGTGAAATATACTGCATTGCTTATACAACGTTCTTCAACGAAAAATAATTACAAAATTTTCATGAAAAAATTGAATAACTGTTTCCGCTTAGAATATAAGAAAATTTTCATTGTAATACGTTAGTTAATCAGCTGTTTAAAGTTGAAAGAAATACAAATAAATCAAGTAAATTTCGTGTTTAAATTATTTTCTGGGAAATCCTGACTGAATAAATGTAAATTTTGTTGATATTTGACAGCGAACTTTGCGAAAATAACGTGATGGGATAATTTAGCTGTGTCAAATTTATTAAAACAAATAATTTTCTGTGAAAGGAAAAATGGTAGGAAAAAAAGTAATCAAAGAGATTCCTGTATAATTTTTAAAAATGATCTGTATTAATTATCTGTCATATATTAAATGGGATAAAATGTCATTTAGTCTCTCGTAAAATTTTTAAAACAATTATTTAATGGCAACATCGCAAATCTTGAATTATTAGTCAAAACTTGAAGTTTATTCTCTGAATCAAAATGTGAAATTGTGTCCATAGATTGCCAGGTTTACTTTTTTTTCAAAAAAAGAATGCTAATATAGATTAAAAAAGGAATAAGCCTTTGGAAATTATATCTGAGATTTTTCCAAAGAAGCAAATTAAATATTTCAAGTAGATATCTTTCTATATTTAAAGTGTTTTCAATATAACAGAAAACTTCTGCTTTAACTAGTCTGTTAGTTATAAAATTTAATGGAGAGATTTAAGAAAAGAACTAAAATTTTTTCAGAAATTTGATTTCGGATGTGGTATCCTCATTCTTTGGAATATAATCTTCCATCAAAGTTTGCTGGAGTTAGCTTTCAATTCTTCTAGATTGAATAATAATGGCAGTAAAAAAAAAATTCTTCGAAATAATCTAATTCTGTGCGGGGTATAATTTCTTATTTCTCAAATAAATCAATAAATATTTTACAAATTATAGACCAACAACATGTGTTAATATCATTTTAAGAAAACTGATTTGAAATGAAAGTTAACTTCCCATTTATAAATCCCATGTAGAATTTATAGAATTATTAACTTGATATATGCCTATCAACCAATAAAAATTCTTTGATCGCAAACTAAAATTGAAATTGAATCTTGGAATGTTGAAATCAGTTAAAAGTAGTAATGTCAGAAAATTTCAAAGAAAATCCATTAAGATAAAAATATTTGAAGTGATAAACATTAATGTGTTTATAATTAATTATAATCCTAGTAATTAAAAGTTATCGCAATTTAAAATTAACTACTTTTTTATAAATCAATTACTTAACTATATTTTCGCAAGTTAACTCAATATGTCAGTAATATATTTTGCATCGTATAACAAATTAAAGTAAATTTAATCTCAAGTAATGTGTAAATATAGTAAATTTCATGAAAATAAAAACCACTTACTGAAAAATATTATATAGTACAAAATTTAATTTAGATTCACGTATACTTGACTACTTTTTCCATTATATACGACATAAAATGTTCACATAATTCACATTTCAATAAAATATTTTTATAAAATTATAAATTCACTAAAAATGACTTCCTGAAACGTTAAATATATGAAATGCTAGAAGTTCTTAATTTCAACTAAAGAATTATCTCACCATTAACATTTTATAAATGTTACTTTTTTTTAAGACTATTTCGAGAAAGTTATAAAATCATAACTTCAGTATAAAAATTTATGCAATCATAATTTGTATATTACATGCTTAATACTTATTTTATGATTGTTATAGCATTTGCAATTTTGAAAGGACTAAAAAATTATATATTTGCGAAGAATTCTGAAGAAACTTTGAAAAATCGTCTAAAATATGTCTGGAGCATGATTTGTTGGAACTTTTAATACTGTGAATTATTTGTACGTCCGGCCTTCAACATTATTTTATTTTGCGGAACAGGAAGTCATCAAAAAAGCATAAATACTAAATTTGGCAGCTATATTACATATAAGAATGGGAATATAATCTTTCACAATATTAAATATAAAAAAAACTTATTTTCAGAAGCCAAAAGAATGCCCGTATGTATGTGTATGTACATATTGCATTTGTAGCAACATCAAAATTAAGAAATAATGGGAAAATTATGATAAATTCCTAAAAATTAAAAAAAGTTATCTTAAGGTGATTTGGTGACTTCTGTTTTTGTTTTTAGTATCATGGTCAATAAAACTTTCGAAAAGTATTAAGCATCTTAAAGATAAATTTATTTAATTTACTTAATTTTCAAATATGTTTATTTAATTGTAAATTTATTCAAAAGAAATAACTTTTTTCTTTCATCCAAGACTATTATGATATGTAGTTACTTATCCACTCTAAATAATCCCAAAATTATTTTTATTCAAAATATTGCTAATGCTAATTTAAATACTAATTTTTTTTTAAATCTACGAATCTTTCAGAAATATTTTTTTTAATTTTAGAATTCTGCTTTAAATCTATTTCCAATGAAAAGAGTACTTTAAATTATTAAAAAATTAAATTAAAAGAGTACAAAGAAAAGAGTACTAACAAATGAAAGAAATGCTTTAAATTTTTTATTAAAAAATCTCTTATTAAATATTGTTATAAAAGCTAATTTTTTGCTATATCTTTTAGTTTTAGAAAATTACAAAGGATAGAATAATTTTATTTTAAATGTACGAGCTGAACAACTTATAACATTTTATAACCTAAACAAATTTCAGAGAGTAAATCTTTAATTTAGTATCATAAGGTTTCAAGTGATTGTTAATATTTATTATGTGTTACTATTACTAAAATTTTCGTTGATCTAATATCGATAATTAAAGGCTTTTTTTTTTATTTCTGCTTGTGAAATTCTTATCAACCACTTCAAAAGTCACAACTTTTTCGACACGTATACTTAAAATTTCCTTTGGCAAATGATATAAATGTTATGGTCAATCAATAATTTTTAAAAAGACTATGGAATAATGCTATTAAATAATAAATATAGTTTTACCTTTATTTCCGAACAATAAGTTGGTTTACTTGTTATTTAGTTTCAGAGAAAAGTAAACGTGCTAGAAAAAAGGACTATTGAAACCTTGAACGATATTCACTTTCTTTTATTTGCTAGTTATTGTGCACACAACTTAAATCAATAAACTTTATGATTCTTCGGTTGTTCACCTCAGAAAAAATATTGATTGATTCTTGTGAAAGATTATTGTTTCCTAGAATATGAGAAAATTTTTGGAACATGACCGCTGCACACCATTTCAGTTGTTATTCTAATATAAACTAAATATTTAATCGTACTACCAAATAATATGTTTATGTAACTCCTCTATGAATTAAATTTGGTTTGATAAGAAATTCACTTTACATGGTTCGCAAATAAATTATTTGCTTATATGACTCATCCATGGAAGATATATATGTTATTTTTAAGAAAAGATGGAATTATTATTCATAATTCAAGCTATGACACTTATAGGAAAGCCTATAAGGGAATAAGCACAAATATTTTGATTCAAATTGTGAATGATGTCGATCAAAAAGAATAAAAATCAAAGCAATTATTCAGTTTAGAATTCAACAAGACAAAGCAATGAGATTAATTATAATAAAAATTTTGAATTGTTGAATAAAAATCCAAAGTAAGTTTACTCCCCACATTGCTTTGATTCTGAAAATGAGGCAATATAATGTTTCAAGAATAACACTAAGGACAAAAATGGGATGCGAAATCTGATATGGAAAGCTTAGAATGATCATTAGAAAGAATAATAATGGAATTTTATTATCAGCTTCTGCTTTGAAACTAATTATTTTATTTGCTCTAAAAAGGCTTTTATCACCAAATAGGACATTTTTTTAGAAGAGTGAAGAAATATATAGCTATAATTTATGGAAAATTGCAAAAGAATTCTATCACGCACATCAAAATTATGAAATATTATTCATTCTGTGAAGAGGAATAACATTTTGCAGCCTTTACCAAATACATTTGATGATGATTTGGATGATAATATTCGATTATCATCCACTAGCCTTTAAGCGGTCATTTTCAGAAAAATGATAATGAAGAGATTTTGATAATTGATAAATCAATTCGAGATTCATCAAATTCATTGTAGGAATTTCATGCCTCAATTATATATCAAACTTTTTTTAATCAAAATAATGGCTCTAATTGTGTATGAAACACATCAATATTATTATTTATCTCTTCAATATCATTGTGTTGGATTAAACTTAAACTGCGGCCTAGATTTTAGTCACGTGATGAATATTTTGGAATAATTAATTTGTCACATGTACGCTGAATATGGGCAGCTTTGTTCTACAATTGTTTTATTTATTGTTCTTTATATTTTTGGTAAATTAATTGAATTACCCCCTTTTTGTAACTTCCTTCTGCTATCTCCAACACCGTTTGTCATCAATAAACTTTCTCTGGAACCGGTTTTCCACAAGTCCTCCACTAGGGCAGCCTACTACTTGGAAGGGAGAAATAGGGAGTGAAACGGGATGCAATCTTACGGGAGAATGATATATAAAAAGGGACTTTCAGCCAGGAAAAAAGGGATAATTTAATTAATTTACAAAAAATACCCAGTCACAATGAATACAACACAATGGCATGGAACTGAAATCAATTATGATACAAATATAGTTTGATCAGCATCCAAAGCAGATAAAAAAATGTTTCTTCAATAAAAAAATTATGACTATAAAAATTTTTAATTTTATATTAGCATTTATCTAAATTTTTAGAGCAATATTATTTAACCACTATTTTTTCACGTATTTAAGAAATATTCATTGCAATGAATTTTCACATCTTGTTACAAAATAGTTCAATACTTTTTAATATATAAATATTTTTTAAAACAAATTGGAATTTTTTGCCTCTCTTGAATTTCATATTTATTGTGAATTTTCATATGATATCGGTCCATAATATATACATGTTTGATTATTACCTCGAATGTGGGTGTTTGTAGTGACTCGGAATCCACTTAAATCTGTAGTTTCCTGTCGAATTAAATTTTGTGTATAAAAAGTGACAAAACAACGACAGAAAAAAACACAGCCAAAAACTTATGGAAAAGAATCTCGTACCTCTTGTAAATAGTCCCTTCAGAAAAACCTAATAAAATATTCGTTGGATGGTAAAACACCTGGTAAAAGTCTTATTTAAACTGTCCAGAACACGGTACAAAAACATGATTTTCATTTAACTATTAGGATTTATTATTTCCATATGTAAAATTCGTATGAGTTTTACCATTTTCAGAGTGTATAGATAAATATTTCATAATAATATTTTTGCGTTTGAAAATTGCAGTAGAAAAAATTTCCCTTTTATTAAAAATAACATATTATATCTTACGTAATAAAGAGAATCTTATAATATTATCTGTCAGATTTCGTTTGTGGTTGATATCTGACACACCAATATTTATGGAGGTTATTCAAAGTAATTGCTGCTTACATTTGCCTGGATAACATGTCGCCCGAAAGAGTATGGTGGGGTCAAAAGATTTCTATTAAAGCCTGAAATAATATTACTAATTTCTTGGTTTAATGTACGAGTAGATAGATATAATAGATTTAATAATTGTCCTAATAGTTGATTTGTCCTAGTGCATTTTATTCCAGTATCACGTATCTGAGAGAGGGAGTAATTTAATTCTATTATAGAAAAAATATTTCTTCATAGATATTGCGATGATGTCTGTTGTATCACGAACTGTTATTCTAGTAATCAATTCAGAAATTACTCTAAATGTTTCAGTAATGACAACAGGCATACAATATTGTCATAAAAAAGAGCATTATAAGTGTTGTGGCATCACACATTTTTCCAAACAATTCCTATTTTGAGTACAGGATTATGAAAAATTTATCCATGAGAAGCAAAGGTATCAATACTTAGTACTTTTGTTATCAAAGAGATATTTAGTAGAAATAGCAAAGTACTAATGTGGGCATAACACCAATGATTTACATTTATCATCTTTAGTTGAACACAAGTGTTTGTAATAGCATTATGAAGTACCTCAATGTTTACAAATAAGATTGCAGCATCTTTGATCTTCATCACCTCTTGTTTGCATTACGGCAACATAGCCTCAGCAACCATTTTATTTCTGATTTAATAACTCATATTGATATACACCATTTTCGATGACATCGGGACATCAATTTTCAGGCAACGAATACCTGATTTCATTGTTGTCTATGCTGTCTCAACTTTTCTCGATTTTGTGGGAGCTGGATTTCCTTGGAGAAATATTATAAATAGATTTTGATGACACAAGTGGGACATCATAATCGTAAGAAGTCCATTGATATTTGGCTGATTTAGTGAACAAGCTAATACGTTTTGTTGAAATAGAACATTTTGTCACCGATTCAAAAACTTAACCTGCAATCATTTACCATTCTATAGATTGATGTATATTGTTCAAGCCCCATGAAATAAAGAATCAAAATCTGCCCTTTAAGATCACTTTGCTTCAGTAACAAATATAAGAGTTCTGAATTATTCAATACGTAGTATACTTCAAACCGTCAGAAACTTATAATCATGTCTTCTTACCATTATTTTGTAAATATACAATAAAATTATTGCTTTTCAACCTAGACCAAATATAATAGCACCTGAAATAAAAAATTTAAAATGGCTCTGTAAATGCTTTGTTTGCAGATGGAACTGATATGTTGATTAATCATAAGGATTATCTTATTGAAAGAAAAGCAAACAATATGTATGAACTAAGTAAATAATTTTCAAGTAAAGAAGAGATTTTTAGTTAATTATTTTTATTTTAATCATAATTTTGCTTTTATTCAACTCCAGCTATATTTCTCTCTTTATACTAAATTGTTATTGTTGTCTTGTCCAGTAAAGTAGCGCAATAGAATTAAACTAATGTAAACGTGTCCAAGAAAGCTCTAACCACATCTGTCTGTCAAATTGATCCAAACATGTCCAAGACAGATGTGGCCAGAGCTGTGTTGGACATATTTGCATCAATTTGCTTACGAGAAATAGAGAATGCACTACTCACGGAAGAGAAATGTTCCCAGAGCCTCCAAGGCGGTTGGATTTCTACCTGTTGATCCAATGAAAGGTATTTTATTTCCTTTCTACCACCCAAAAGATAATCTAAAGGAGGCATTCCCCTATCCACCAAAGAACATGCACCCTATAGGGGTTATTTATACTTAATTACACCATACTTATATATTTGCTTTAATATTTAAATAAATACTTGTAAAATTTCCATGATCATAGATGAATGGACATACCATATATGATAATGGTGTTGATGATGATGATGTCGTGATCATGGAGTACGTGCAAAAACCCTTAATGTCCTCGAAGCTGTCGAAGATAGCCCTGGCGGACAAGTAGGTATAATTGCACAATTCATGGAAAAAAAGTTGCCAGAGCGCCCAAAGGGATTAAATTTCTGCCTGTTGGTCAGCGTGGATTACTTTTTTCCTTTCTACCACCCAAAGGAAACCAATGGAAGCATTCCCCTATCCACTGTCCGGGGACACGCGCTCTAGGGGTTACACGCTCCTTCGAGAGGATCATGGTGTTTCCAACAATATATGATGTCTACTAACCATATACCTTAATATATATATATATATATATATATATATATATATATATATATATATATATATATATATATATATATATATATATATATATATATATATATATATATACATACATACATACAATATTGTGAAGTATATATTAAATTAAACTTTTACAGGCGTGTTTTGTGATGATATATCTGATATTTGAGTTTGACGTCAGCTCCAGCTCGAAACTCAGTACAACATGCGTCAATCTGAATGGAGGAATGACTTGTCATTTCGAAGATCCTAAACCTTATCGAAATTATGGTACTAAAACCGCATATCACGTAACTGCTCAAGAAACCAATAAGACTATAGACGTAGAAGGTAAGCATTCAGTATTTATAAGCTAATTTGTAAAATTTAAATAATTAAGCCCGATTGTGTTATTTTATAACAATGTGTGTGCTCATATTTAAATTACAATTAGAATAAACTGCTAAGGCTGTTTTCCACATTATTTTTATATTAATATGAATAATTATATAAGTATGTATAATATTTACTGGAATTGTGATGATAATATGCAGTTTAAATATCTAGCATTTATAAAAATTGGGTTTTATAAATGTGTTGAAAATGAATTTGCCACTATTTATTTTATAGCTGAAGGAATTTATAAAAGTAAAGTGGGATGTTAGAATTTGTGAGTCAGATTTTCTCAAAATACTTTGTTTATTAAAAAAATGAATAATGTATATTAAGTTTAAAGAACAATGCTAACATGTATTTCCAGATTTTAATGATGTTTCAAGTAAGCTTTCGACCTTCAGTTTATGAAATCCTAATCTCAGTCAGAGAAAATAATACAACATAACAGAATTAGAATTTTGATATGCTCAATACTTAAAGAAATAATCGCTGCTTTGAAGACTTCTTGAATGAAACTTGTTATACTGTAGATAATTGACGCAGAAACAATAAAAAAATAATTTCTCCGATAAATACTTTAATAATGACGAAGACAAATCTTGTACGCAGAACAAAAATCATATACTTGGGCGAAATATTCTAAGGAATAAGTGTGGTTGGTTGGTTGGGTTTAATGGCGCAAGGTCCAAAAACGGACATGCTGCGCCAAGAATTAAGTTTAGAAGTACATATTTTATTTTTTTATTATTTTATTTATATTATTTTATTTATTAATTTATTTTAAAAACCCAAGCAACATTAAAATTTTAAAAATCAAAAATCAGTGTATAAATATATTAAAATCAAATTACACATAAAAGCAAAATCAAAATATATATACTTTTAAAATTTAAAAAATGTAAATTAAATATAATGTATAAAACCTATTGCCCTCAAAAAGGCAAATAGGTTCCTGTGGGGTGGTTCCCCAAGCAAATCAAATAAGGTTAAAATATCACAATTAAAAAAGTGTAAACGATATTGGTTAAAATATGAGCATGAAATTAAAATATGATAAACAGTGAATGGTTCATCACACGTTTCACACCATGGATTTAATTCATTTAGAAGCAAATGTCTATGTGTGAAACGTGTGTGTCCGATACGAAGGCGGGTTAATCTTACATCAGCACTTCGTATCGGTAAAACTGTTAATGAGGTGATGTATGGAAATATGGCACGCAATTTATTGTTGACCTGCATGTTCCATGACTCCTGCCACAGACAATAGATTAGTTTTTTAACATTTCTTCTCACATCAGACAAAGGAACTGATGGAAGACATGGGCCAGATGCAGATTTAGCAGCTGCATCCGCCCTTTCATTGCCATCAAGACCTACGTGACTTGGGATCCAGCAGAAAATGATGTCATATCCCTTGCCAGCAAGGGAATCTAATGCTCGGAAAATTCTAGACACAACAGGATGACAGTCAAAACTACTGTTCCGCAAAGCTTCCAACACACTCAAACTGTCAGTATAAACACAGTATTTGGAACTATCACATCTATTCATCTGCTGAAGAGCTTGATAAATGGCTAATGCTTCAGCAGAGAAGATGGAACAGGATGGATGGAGGCTGTAGCTAAGAGTTTTATTCTCAATAACTACAGCACAACCAACATGTCCTGCAGATTTTGATCCATCGGTGAAAACCGGTGTATACGTGGTATACTGACAGCGATGTGAGGCATATAGCTGCTGGAAGACAGTAGTTGTTGTGTCTGATTTTCTATAACGAGCAAAAGCATTAATGATTTGAATCTGTGGATCATACCAAGGTGGATGTAGAAGAAAGTCCGTTTTTTCGAAACGGACATCACATAGGTCTGAAAATAATATGTTGGACTTTGTCCGAGTGAGAAAAGGTGGAATGCTGTATGAACGTGCGTCATACAGCCTTATAAGTGCAGGTGTAGTAGTCATGGAACGTAATGGATGATGAGGGTCAGACATGATTTTTGCATAATAACTGAGAGACAGCTGCATTCGTCTCAGGTCTAAAGGCAGTTGTTGACATATTGCATATAGACTCTGGACGGGTGATGTGCGGAATGCGCCTGAACATATTCTCAAAGCAGAGTGATGTATTGTATCCAATCTGCGTAAAACGGAAGACCTAGCAGATCCATACACAGAACACCCATAGTCAATACGAGATAAAATTAATGACTGGTAGACACGAAGTAGTGCCGTGCGATCAGCACCCCAAGATGTATTAGAAAGCACCTTGAGGATATTAAGCGATCGCTCGCACTTCTTCCGCAAATGAAGAACATGCGGAAGAAAATTTAACTTTCGGTCAAATGTTATACCCAAAAATTTTATCTCGTTGACAACAGGGATAGGTGTATTATTTATATAGATAGTAGGATCATTATGTAGGCTGGTCTTCTTGCAGAAATGGACACAATTACTCTTGCTAGGAGACAATGTGTGGCCATTCTCAGCACACCATGCAGCAAGTTTGTTGACAGTTGTTTGTAGTTGTCTCTCAATTAAACGCATGTTAGAACCCTCACATGATATTTGCAGGTCATCAACATAAAGTGTGCCATAAACAGGAGGTGAAATTTGATGAAGAATGCAACTGATGTATAGGTTAAAAAGTGTGACACTTAAAATAGAGCCTTGGGGTACACCCTCGGCTTGAATAAAAGTATTGGACATAACCGAACCAATACGAACTTTAAAACCACGGGAGCACAAAAAATTTTCTATAAATATTGGCAAATTACCCCTAAAGCCAAAATCATACATCCTACGGAGAATTCCATAACGCCAAGTACGGTCATAAGCCTTCTCTATGTCGAAGAAAATGGAAACGAGATGATTCCTCCGCACAAAGGCATTGCGGATCTGCGTTTCCAGGTATGTAATATTATCAAGAGTGGACCTTCCTTTACGGAAGCCACTCTGATTGATATGGATACATTTATTTGTTTCTAAGACATAGATGAGACGGGCGTTGACCATACGTTCGAGAGTCTTACATAAGCAACTCGTCAGAGCAATTGGTCGATAACTTGAAGGAACAGAGGGATCCTTATTAGCCTTAAGGATCGGAATCACTATTGCTTCGCTCCAAAGTGATGGAAATTGGTTTTCAGTCCAGATCCTATTAAACAAAAACAGCAAGTTCAACAGGGAATCTGGACTTAAATGGCGAAGCATTTGATAGCTGATTCCATCTGGTCCTGGGCTAGTATCATGGGCCTGCTGTAATGCTCTCCTCAATTCCAACATCCGAAATTCACAGTTGTAAGGCAAAGCTTGTCCATGGTTGAAACGAATTGGTGTTCGCTCAGCACGACTCTTTGTCCTTAAGAACGAAGGACTATAAGAGTCGTTGCTTGAGACGCTAGCAAAGGTTTCACCAAGGACGTTAGCGATGTCCTGAGGAGAAGAGTATATAGCAGCTCCGGATTTCAAAATAGGAATGGAAAATTCTCTATATATTCCATTGGCTGCTTTCACTCTTCTCCACAACTGTTTACTGGATGTGGAAGAAGTAATTGAGGATACATAGCGAGACCAGGATTCCCTCTGACTTCGACGACGAGCTCTGCGAGCTAATGCTTTTGCTCTCTTAAAGGCGATAAGATTCTCCGTTGTGGGGTATCTTCTGAATAGCCCCCATAACTTCCTCTGTTTCTTATAGGTGTTTTGACATTCATCATTCCACCAAGGTTTGCAACGCCTGTGTGGTATAGAGGAACACTTAGGTATTGATGCATCAGCTGCATTTATAATTGTTTCAGTGACTTTAGATACGGCATTATCAATATCATCGATCATAACCATTTCATTATCAACAACTGCCAATTGTGTAAATAACGTCCAATCTGCCCGACTGTACACGTAAGTAGGTAAGCGTTGTCTTACACTACTACCTCCAGTCTGGGAGATGACGAGAGGAAAATGATCGCTATTATGCAGATCATTTCCTACATTTAAATTTAACAATGGCAGAAGAGATGGAGAACAGATGGCTAGATCGAGAGAATGAAACGTTCTTGTGGGTACATGGAAATATGTCTTCTCGTCGGTATTAAGCAGACAGAGACTATTATCTGAAATAAACCGCTCTATCTGCCGACCGCGAGAATTAGTATTATCATTTCCCCACAAAGAACTATGGCCGTTAAAGTCACCTAACAACAGAAATGGTGTTGGCAGCTGATCTATTAATGCATCGAGTTCCTCTTGGCGGATGACATCATGCGGTGGCAAATACAAACTACAGACTGTCAACAAGCATGATGTGTGAATTCGCACAGCTACAGCCTGTAGTGTAGTATTTAAATGCTGGGCAGTGCTGGGATAGTTGTTAGATGTTAAAATGCAAACACCTCCAGACACTGCACCATCGTCACCACAGTCTTTTCTAAAGCTTTTAAACCCACGCATGGAAAAGTTATTGCTAGACTTCAGGAATGTTTCCTGAAGTGCAACACATGCGGGGTTGTAGGCTGAAATTATAGACTTGATGTCATCATTATGAGAACGCAAACCATGGCAGTTCCAAGAAACAAAGAAAGTTATTATTGAATTTGAAAAGCTCCTTTCCCGGAGCTGGAAGGCATGTCATCTGACATCTCCTCGAGCGATAGATCATCGTCCGAGGGATGTAATGAAACAGCGTCAGCCTCCAGGGTTAAGGCTTTACGGGTGGATATGGAGGGCCTAAAATTGCCCTCCTTAGCAGATTTTAGTTTTAAGGCCTTCAGGGCTTTGGATTTAGCCATCGGAGCTTTTCTACGTGTAGTTGATGTGGATGTCGATTTTGGCTTCTGTACAGATGTAGGGGGTAATTTAACAATCGGTAGTGAGAGAGCATCTGTTTGTGTACTAGTCGTTCTGGTGACTTTTGCGGCGACAGTTGCATAGCTAACTCCAACTTGAGGTGTACGAGCTGTAACAGCACGTCTCGCCTCGGGATATGAACAATTGTTCTTAACTTTAGTGGTTGTGATCTCCTTCTCCAGTACCCAGATAGGACAACTTCTAGCGTAGGAGGGGTGGTCACCTTTACAGTTGACACACCTCTCCTTTGCAGTACAGGACGAACTGTCGTGGCCAACTGCTGCGCAGCGAGCGCAAGTCAGTTTGCCTCTGCATGCCGCTTTAGAGTGACCAAATCTCTGGCACTGGAAACAACGCAAAGGATTTGGAATAAATGGCCTAACGGAGAGATGCATATACGCAGCATTAATATGCTGCGGTAGGTCTGGCGTCGCAAATGTCAGGATCAGATGTTTAGTGTTAATAACTTTATCATCTCTCCTGACAGTAATGCGTTTTACAGCGCAGACCTTTTGCTCTTTAAGATTTTCTAGTATCTCATCCGTAGGCGTGTTAAGCAAATCCTTCGCGGATATCACACCACGAGAAAAGTTAAGGTTTGTGTGAGGTGAGACAGACACCTCAAGGTTAGCCAGCATATTCATATTTGCAATCAATGTTGCTTGTGTTTTTGATGCAACTTCTACCATTAGGTCACCAGAACGTAATTTTCTGATGCTCTTCACATCACCGACCGTGCCTAACATAGCTTTTTGAATGAGGAAAGGGGATACTGTTTCAAAAGTACCCTCTTTCCTTTTGATGACATAAAATTTTGCGTTTAATATTGACAAAGTGTGCTCCCGTGGGAGAATAGAAGTATTAGTTTCCATATTAGAAATGGAAAATTCGGGACCTGACGGCACCACCCACCACCGAGTCCAACAAGGGGATGCAGACCAGCTGCACCAGTGCTAGCCAGGTCCTATACGCTCACAGTACATCCCTGAAGTGGCCTCCACCCTTAACGAGTCACCCAGTAGATGTACCGATCGCTTGATCCATAAAGCCGATTGATGTGCTGAGGACCACAACACACCTCCCGTTTACCTGAAGCAGAGGCCAAAGCAATGTGTTGGTCTCTGGAGGCCTCAATTACCAGGATCCTCCTTTCCAGGGACACGGGTCTCCACGCACGGCAAACACGTGGGTGATTTAGTCCCGAAGAGTAGCTAATAGCAACAGAGCGGCGAAAGCTACTCAAGGGGAGCCCTCAACCTCTTGCGAGGCAACCACACTGAGGGAGAAGAGGAAGAAAAAGCAGAAGATTAGAGGAGAGAAGAAAAGAAAGAAGAGGACAGATCACTGGGGTACCTCGGGATTGTGACACCCGTGTTTACCTAAAGAAGGTAAACCCCCTGAGGGGGAATAAGTGTGGATATCTTGTGAGAAGTTTTGGTGCAGATTTATATCTCTATAATTTTTATAAACATAGTCTTTTCTAATTTTAAAAGAACAAAAAAAAAACTCTATCTGTATTTTCTTTAAATATTTATTCTCAGTAATAGAAAATTATATTAAAATTTTATAAATCCCTCGTTTTGAACAGAAATAAAATGAAAAATAATTATAGGAAGAGATACAATTATTATTACCCTCTGGGCAGCAAGACAAATAGACTAACATGACAATAGAATGAACTCCTATTTTAAATTTTTGTTTCGAAGCAAAAAAAAATTTAAAAAAAACTGAAATCTTATAAACAGAATTTTCAAGCAATAGAACAAGAAGACAGAAGACAATGGGGTAAGCATCCCATATCTGGAGTTTTTCGTAAGCTCAAGAACATCAGAGCAAGTAGTTTCTAGCCATTTTTCTTGAGCACCACAGAGTGGGATTGGTTGGCTCATTTGATGCGGATGGAGGGCAAGGTGATCATGTCCTTTAACTGCAACCAAAAGCTTTTGTTAGAGTTTTTCCCGCCAATCAGAATCATAATCTCTCGGTAAATCAATGTAGTCAGCTGACAAAATGTTTTTCTGCCATCTTGACAGAATTTTTCACCTGCTCATATAATGACTTATTCCTTCGCAAACCATTTTGCATATTCCTCAAGGTAACAATTCAAATGTTTTACCATAAGCTTTCCATAGTTTTTACAAAAATATTTGTTAACGAAATGGACCTATAGCTATTCAGCTTTAAGGAATCCTTCTTTTTCTTTAGAACTGGAATAAAAAATAAAGCATTCCATTGAACCAAAATGAATTTCCAGTAAAAACCTAGTATAAGTAACACATATCCAATATGTCGCCAATGGCTAAATGAGGCGTACACTCTTCCTGACAGATTGTTGCCAACAACAAATGGCCTTTCAACAACTCTTTCCAGGAATGGAAATAAATAAAAACAAAGAAATGATGATCTTAAAATGCAAAATACATAAACATACCATGAAAAAACCTATAAATAATAAATGAAAAATCTTAAAGTAGTATGGCAAATGCAAAATGGCTAAAAAACAATAACAGACTGATTCACCCTCCAAAATATAATCAAATATTGATAACGTCGCCAATCATTCGTGTTACGTATACTTAGATTCAGCCTCAAATTACTTTTTTTAAACACAGGTACTCATTTTCAATAAGCTTTTATAAAGGTCACGGAATTTAATGTTTAACTTTATTATCATGTTTTTTTTTTTTAAATTTCAAACTCAAAAGGTGTATGTATATTTTAACATTGCATTTATTTACTTGAAATGATAATTCAATCAGTATTTAATAGGGTTGTTTATCCAAATCCTGAGCCTTTGTACAAATTTTTTTCTTTTTTGTTTTATGCCTATCGATTTCATAGTTGTTTAACATTATTTCTCAATACTTTTGAGCAAAATATCGATATATACTAAAGGAATTTAATAGAGAAAATAAAAATATATAATTTTGATTGCTAAAATATCATTTATATTTTGTAATTAATTTTTTCTTGAAGTTAAGAATAAGATATTTGGCTTGGAAAAACTTGGAATAAATTTTGTTATGGGTAGTGAATTAACACAAATAAATCCTTTATAAAAATGGTGATACGAGAAATTTGATATTTGTATTTTAAGTTGTTAATAATGTTCTTAAAATTATATTAAATGTTCATATTATGCATTGTTTCTAACATACAGAAATATTTAAAATTTATGAGCACTAAACGCCTTAAAATTTTATAATTGTATGATATCTAAAGCTTTATCAAAATTTAAAATAATAAAAATTCCTCAGAATGTGAATCAATGATTGATTCAAAATCTTTTATAACAATGCTAACTGAGAAATGATTTTAAATTTAATTGATGAACATTCTAAAAAATAAACAAATCACAAAAATTAACATAGTTATAAGGAGACTTTTTTTATCTGTTTTAAAATAAATATAATCTGTAAGCGTGACTTGTAATTGCATTCCAAGTTGTTTCACTAATAGGTTGTTTTGCAAGAGAGTATATTTTTTTCAGTTATTATAGTATATATCATTTTGTGATACACTGATAAATTTCTTGTTTTTAAAAATCATTTGCTTAACTTCAATGAATATAAGCATTTATTTCAATTCTGATAATTCTTATCGAAACATTGTAAGGAACAATAACAAAAGTAATTAGCAATGCAAAAAGGATGAGTAGGTTGATTGGTTTGAGAGGAGTTTGCAGTTACCACAGACTTTCAAGGTGACCCATCCTGACTCTAGTAATCATCTATCAGTACTTGTCCTTGGAGAATTGTTGGCATCACTACATAGAAAAAACTTTTTTTAATAGACTTCTATGCCAATGTTTCCTTTTCATTTAATGGTAATAAAAACCATTCATGCGATCCTTTTATTTTGCGTAGATGCATCGGGTAATTTTTTTTCACCACACGGATGTAGTCTCAGTCAGAAATGGTTAAAAATCGAATTTTGCCAAGTTGATTGCGGAGACAAATTTATTTCTCATCTAGTTCCATTCTTGCGAATCAAAATTTTTCTCGTTTGAGTTTTGTAGCTAATTTATAAGAGTTTAATTCATTGGTAAGTAAAATAAATATGAAAAATTCGATAAATGCGTGCTGAATTCTTCGAAACAGAAAAAGAATTCCACGAATACTTAAGGAATTTACTAAAATTTAAAGATTTAAAAGATGGCTAATTTCGAAAAAAGATTATCTAGTTATAAAATGCGAAATAAAATTACAATATTAATGCTTTAGCATTAAATCATCTTAAAAGTCAACAATTTAAAGAAATAAATTTTTCTTATAAAAAATTAGGTAAATGATGACAAATTTAAAAAATGTCAGACAATATTCTTTCAGTTTTTTCAGTTTATCTTCGGAAATTAAAATTTTTTCTAATCACTCTTACGATACAAATTCACTTCTTTTTGTTTCTAAATTAAAACTCTCTTCATTTTTTTATTTTAATTAAAACTATTAAGTATTCTGGCATATTATATGTATATTGAGACAAAAAGAATTTATTCAAGCGAAATTAACGCACTTCCGCGTTTTATGTTTTTAAAATAGTTTCAAGATTAGTTAACTACTGTTAACCATAATTATTCTTCTATAACCGAGCACTAATTTTTTCAAATATTGTTTCAGTTAGAGAAAAGAGTATCCGAGATTTGATTTTAGTGAAAAGTGGAAAAATAATTTTATTTTGTAAGATTATATGTAAAATTTCAAATTGTTAGATATTCTAATTATTCCTTGCAATATTAAACTACACAAAAATTTTGTTTGAATAGCATTCTTAAATTTCATCTAAAATCAATATATATATATATATGTGTGTGTGTGTGTGTGTGTGTGTGTGTGTGTGTGTGTGTGTGTGTGTGTGTGTGTGTGTGTGTGAAAAATTAAAGAAATCCAATGGAAGGAGAGAGTGATAAACTACTATCAACGCTTTTGTTTTCTTTTAATTAAATTACTTAGAATTTATCTTACATATAACTTGCACCTTTACTTTTTTAACGACTTCTAACTTAATCTATTATCTGAGTTATCTTGTTGCTATTACTTATGACACTTTATTATATTACAAGCTCGCGCTATCCCGTTGTCTATGCGAATTTAAGTCAGTAGAGTGCGTCATCCATTTAACCAGAGCACCACAAAGGTGAAGGTATGACTTTGCTCGTAACTCCTCCTATAGATGGCACCAGCATAGCACTTCTTCATTATTGACATTGATTTGGAAGGGGAGGAAATTTTCTCCAGACCATTACACCCATGGTAACTGCTCAACGACCGTCCACAGGACTTTCGATTCCACAGATTTAACAAACAAGTACATCGCATGTACTCGGTGGGTTTTTGACGTCAATGGAAATCGAACCCAGTCCTTTCGGACAGAAGGCATATGCCCCAACCACTAGGCTACCACGGTCCTAGAGTTAACTTATATTACTGTAATAATTTCGAATGTTATAAATTCGACTTTGAATCAAACTCTTACTACATGTTTATTTTTCACTTTTTTCACCATCGATGCCTATGTAATAGATAAGTTTATTCAAACGAAACAGAAATTTTACTGTTCATTTTAATAATCCCGAAGGCTATGGTTTTAAAACAAATATGTAGATCATAAATATGAATTATTAAAAATAAGTATTGGTGAATGACGAATCATAATGTAATCATATATCCTTTTTTTATAATTTATTCAAAAATAGGCGAATATTTGTTTTTGATACATTGCAGTTAAGAGTTTTTCTCATGGTAATGATTTTATCTTTCAGGTTGCAATCCCAAAGTGTTTTACATGCTAAGTAGACATGCTACCAGATATCCTGACAAAGAGTATATTGAGTACATCAACGAATATTTGCCAGCTTTACGGGAACAAATACTTAACTCGTCTGCTCATGGAAAAGGTATGAAGTTAATAATATATTTTTGTTACAATTTTGTATGTACATTAAACTCTAAGATGACAAAAATTCTTTTGTAAAAAAATATATTCACACAATCCAAGACGTTCGACGGATGTGTCTTTAAGGAATCTGACATTCATTCGACCATTAACGTCTAATTATCAGTGGTCAAATCAAAGTCAAATATTATGAAAAATCAAAGTCAATATTATAATTGATAGTATCACAAATTTTGATATCTATCTTATATCGTGAATATGCTGCTTCTTTGAAGATGACTAATTAATATGTCTTCAGGAGAAATTAATAGGTATTTCATTGTTGTATGCAATTTAAGATACTGTTATAAATACATTACAAAATGTTTCCATAAAAAGTGTTATTTACAAAAGCTCAACGTAATAATAACAGCAACGAGAAAAAGCAGCTATTTATACATGTAATTGAAGTCCTGTTAAACCATCCTTTTCGATACCTTGGAAACTTATGGTTCTATAATTTTCTTTCACATAATCGATATATGTGTTGTGTAAAATTTGATAATTTTAAAGCATATAGGATTACTTTTGGTATTTTTTAAGTCGTTATTAGTCAAATTTTGGAATTCTTAAGTGGAAAAAACTGGTAAGACAAATATTTTATAAAATGAAGATACATTAACAAAAAAAGGATTCAAAAAAATCTGAATTTTTAGAAGTGGAGCATCAACGTCAAAATTAGAATTTTTGGAACATTTGCCTTATTTCGTTGTAAGAAAATAAACTATTAAAAACAAGAACTAAATTTGGAATCTATGAAAATAAAAAATTGTGTTTTCTTGTGGAAGCAAAATTTGCAAAAAGAATAAAAATGAATACATGAAAAATCACCATTTGGTTATTTTTGTTTTAATCAAATTACAGAAAAACTTCTTCATTTTAGATTAACATACGATGGACAGATTTCTGCCAAAGAGACAAGATTTAGGCCAATAACCTCAACCATATAGAATTGTTCTAAATACTTAAATAAGGATAACGTTTTTTCAAAATATCAAGGACGCATAATTAGTTACATTAGAATTTATTGGAAAAATAAATTCAGAATATAAAACAATTCAAGCGTCGCAGAAGAACAGATATATTAAAAAGAACAAACATTTAAAATAATAACCAGAATAAAATAACATAAGAACAGAAGTAAAAATTTAAAAAAAATTTAATAAAATTAACGAGGAAAAGAACACAAGAAGTACAGTGTTTTGAATGAGCTCAAAAAAGTTCTTGTGTTTACTAGAATTTGCTTATTTCATTCCGTTTTTTGAGAATTCTTATCTAATTTTGGGCATAAAAGAAGATGTTCTGCATTCATAGTGCACGATTTGCAAAGTTGGCAGAAACCAGATAAAATAATGCTTATTTTATTTAGATGTTAGGCCAAGCAATCATGGCTTGTTTCAAGTCTGAAATTTGCCACAGCCTATGTGTTGGATTTTTCACAAAACTTTTTCCAAGTGCCTTGAATGTTAGCCCAGGGATTACCTGTTGATTTAATTTCTTAATGTAAGGTAGAGCATATTGCATTTGAAATGTAAAGTAGAGCATATTGCATTTGCCCGATAACATACAAAAAATTGCATGCAATAAATAAGTGAATTTCGATGCAGAAATGAGAAAAATTTGGCGTTTTATGCTTGTAAGGAAAATTCTATTAGGAATAAAACATTGCCGATAACAATAAACAAAAAAGGGCATATGCTCTAATAGTTATTTCTTATGAAAGTAATTTACAACATTTTGAAAAATTATGTTATCTATTTGATTTCGCGATAGAGGGTTAATTTTCTCATTCAATAAGTAAATGTATTAAACCTTCGATAAGTAAATGTATTTAGAAAAAAATATTCAACTTCAAATATTTTTGCATTTTAAAGAAAATTTTTAAAAGTACAGAAAATGTATAGTTATTAAAATATTGTATTAATATAATATATTTTGCATAAATCATTTATGACAGAACTATGTAATTTTCTTACAAAATAATGGTTAACTACATTTTAAAACATAGTAAATATTTTAAAATGCATTTAACATAATATAAACTATAATCCATTTTTGTTAATCTCATACATAGAAAATAATAGAAAATTACTTTGTAAATAATGTACATCTAAATGTTATGTACAAGTTTTAAATGTTTGTTAATCATGCATAAATTTAAAATTATATTTTCCTTTTTTTAATGAAAATTTATACATTTTTGGAGATATATAAGATATTGAAGCAAATATTCATTTTTAATTATTGTTTTAATTATTAGTGAATATGTGTGATAAAGATGTAGATGAGATTTGGAAGTGGAGGCCAACCATGTCTTTAAAAGATGATAATAAGATTTCTCTAACTGGTGCCATGGAATCCATGCATTTAGGTAAAACTGAAATTCTTTTTATAAATATGTTTATATATTTGGTTTACGGGAAAGTATTGTGCTGCTTTCCCAATTTCCAATTATTTCCAAAGTATTCCCAATTTACGAATTGAATAAAATTAAATTTTACTTAAAAACGAAACTTAAATTAGGAAGGATTGCTTGCATTGTAAGGTAAAGAAAGATATACTAAGAATATCAAGCTAACCGTTGTTAATATGGTGTTCTGTTAATCCGAAGTGGTATATCTTGAAACAAGATATATTTTTATCATCCATATATTAATTTTTTAGATTTACATTCATAATAGATATCTGATACAATGTTAAATATTCGAAAAGAAAGGTAAGTAATTAGAATGGAATAGAAGTGTTAGTTAATCAACGAATAATCTACATAGCATGTGAAGAAAAATACTCTTAATGGAGATAATTACTGGAAATTTATTACAGTATTGTGTGTTCATTTGTTTGAAAAGAGAATAAAATAACCTTATAATATCAAATAAGAACTCTAAATTTTAGGGGAAGAAATGATAGGTTGACGATAGCTGAGCTGAAATTTCTTTACTCTATACCTGTTGTATCTTTACTCTAGGTATTGAAATCAAGTAAAATTATCCTTCGAAACACAAATCTGAAAGTTACAGAATTTTTTTTCTTGCAGACATGTGTGGGAAAAAATTATGGCACTATAATATGAGACCAAATATCAAAAGAGATATTAAATTTATTAGATTTAAGGTGAAATCTTGATTAATCAATGATAAGGAAGATGTATAAGGTGCGAAATACTCCATAATATCTAGCAAAAATTACTTAAAAAATAATTGTTTATTTGAATAAATAATTTTTTAAGAAATATAAAAATGTACGAAAACTTTCTCGGGTGAAATGTCTCATCAGAGACTGATCATAATTGTGACTAAAGTTCCATGTTTTGACACTGTGTCGTTGCTATAGATTCCATCATAACATATATGGCATCATGGCTATAGATACACATCATATATGGACGGAAAAAATTCATTTATTCCAAAAGATTTTGCTTTCCAGGGATTTTACTCTAGAATTACATTATAATTACGTAACAGAGGCCATAAAAAAGATAGAAACAATCCTAAATTTTAAAACTAAATATATCTTGCTCATTTTTTTGTGTCTAATCTAACAAAAAATAAAACTTTTTTTGTTAGATTTGTTAAAGGACAAAACTTTTCTAAATATAAACCCGGAGATCATATAAAAATTTAGATTTTACAATTTTCTTAAAATTGAATTTTTAAATCTAAAAATGACGCAACATGAAAGTTCCCTTTATTTGAAACATTTTTGCTATAAAAATTACGTTTCTGACCAATGGTTTGAGAGATAAAAGGCTCACATAGGACTTATATAAGCATCCCGTATATGGTGGGGGTGAATAGTAAGAAAGAAGCAATTTTTTTATCCAAATGTTTTATCTGCTAGTTATATTTAATCGTTTTTTATGTTTGCAACATGATATTAATTCTTAAATTCAACTGTGAAACCTTTAAAAATCGGAAGATATTTTACATTTAATAAATAAAATGAATTTAGTTTAAAAACAATTAAAACTCATGCAAGAAATTTTAATCAAAATGTTTTTACATTCACTACAAGAATTAAAAGCAACTTATTCGAATATAATTCGTAGTTTAATAAATTTTAAATAATTATCATAACATCCTAAAATACCTAAAAGGAATAATTCGGTTGATT
Organism: Latrodectus hesperus; assembly: GCA_037975125.1. Taxonomy (NCBI): domain Eukaryota; kingdom Metazoa; phylum Arthropoda; class Arachnida; order Araneae; family Theridiidae; genus Latrodectus; species Latrodectus hesperus. The sequence continues at coordinate 18,911,354 of CM075861.1, forward strand.
TTTCTATTGTCATTATGAAAATTGATATCAGATACAAAATAATGTTCCATATTAAAGAGTGTACAGGGCTCATTGTACTACTTAATGCTATTTTTCTAATTTAAGGTTGTTCTTTTTTGTCGAAAATTGCAATAAAACTTAGTTCAAAATTATTTCAAAACAAAGTGTATGTTTAAAAACAGATTCCAAATATTTTTTGGTTCTGAATGTGAAATTTTGAATTTCTTTTCAATATTTGTGGACAGTTACGATTTTATTACAATGTATTTTTAAAAATGAAGTATTTTGAGGAATGTTTGTACTTAAAATTAAAATTGCTAACTTTAAATTGAGACACTGCCATAATTAATCTCTATTTTACAGTGTGACAACTTAATATGTTGACAAAATTGTGCTGCTTTTTATTGGTTTAATTCATGTCCACCAATTTTTATAATAATTTCATTTGCTTAAGAGATCTTAATGATAGTAAAATAAATAGGTAGTTTTTATTTCTTTGTTTGAAATAATATTTCAAACCAACGATGGCTAATAATTGCTTTATTTGAGGCTGGATTAAAGCAAATTCACATTGCCTGAAAGCTGAATATTCACAGACACACAAACGGTATCACTTACTATAAATTGATTCTTGGAGCTTGGCCATGACGGTGATAAGCCCCGAAAACTAAAAAAAGAACCGTGAATACAAATGAACTTCGCAAAATTATCCAGAAACGAATTCACCGAAATCCAAGAAACTCAATGAGAAAAATAGCTAAAAAATAGGGGTTAATAGAGAATCAGTTAGACAAATTGCAAAAGAAGAACTCGGACTTAACCCCTATAAATACTTCGAAAAGTATAGGAACTAACTGAGCAAAATAAGCGTACACGGTTGCAAAGATGTTGAGCTCTCTTTCGAAAGTCCATGAAAGGCGCATGGAAGCACATTTCATCTTCACAAATGAAAAACTTATCACAAATGAACAATCCTATAATCGACAAAATGGCCGTTACTGGTCATCTGATCGTCCTGGAACTTCCACATAAGTAGAATGTCGACAAACCACGGTCATTTGGGGTTTGGGGAGGCATTTGTGAATATGGAAAAATTCCTTTGCTTTTCATAGATCAAGGCGTCAAAATGAACAAGACCATGTACTGCAATGAGATTTTACAGTCGGTTTTACTTCCCTGAGTCCAAAAACATTTTAAAAACAACATCTGGACACTTCAAAAAGATTCTGCCCCTTCTCATCGAGCAAAAGCAATGCAAGATTAGCGTAAGCAAATCTTTGAGATTTTATACCAGTGGGACTGTGCCCCACCTATTCTCCTGACTTAAACCCAATGGACTAAAGTGTTTGATCAATTCTGCAACCAAGAGTATGCTCTAAGACACATCGAATTTTAGAATGTCTGAAGGCTATTCTGAAGAAAGAATGGTCTAAATTAACGCCTGATGAATTTCGGCCCATTGCAGGAAATTTTACGTGACGTTAAGGCTCTGTTTTGAAAATACTTAAATATGTCAAATCTAAGTAACAAATGACTTAAGTAAAGTTAGTTTTTTGAAAATAAAGTTCATATTTTTTGTTTAATACAATATTTTTTGCCAACAGGATAAAGCTGTCACCCTGTAATAAAACTATTTCCCAATAAAAGTTATCTACCAAATAAATTTACTTCCATTATCACATAGATCAATTAGATTGAATAATTAAAAATTAATGTTAAAATAATTATTTATTTTTTTATAATTTCACAGCTTCACGAACTAAATATATATAAACAGCTTGTTAATTTAAATTCGGAATAAATTAATACCAGCAATTTTATTGTTATATAATTTAATTCTTGACTTACTGGACCCTGGTAATTTTTAAGTAAAATAAAAGTAGGAGTTATTTCGTTAGTACTTGAAAACATCTACATTCTTAAGCCTGTTTTGCAGTAGCACTTATCTCATATTGAATCATTAGACAGCCTGAATTTAAAAGGTAAAAAAAATAACATTCTTTTTTTAATACACCTTATGCAATCAAAATTTTATGACAATTCTATTAATGAACACGCAATAAAGTCGTAAAATATTGTCGATATTCTGTGTACTTCGCATATGTAGGAGTTATTTTCCTTATCATAAAGGTTTTAAGAACTTTAGAAGTTTTTTTTTATTCTTAGGTTTCTCTTTAATCACTTACCAATTACGTAATTTTCTGTCTCCGATTTTATTTATAAATCTATTGCTGTGTTAGAAAAATAACCTGCAGGCGTTTAGCTTCTGTGTCCATAGTTAATAAAAGATAATTAAAATGTCATGCAATTCAAATAAATATTATTATCCCATTTATTAGGTACCTGCGTTTTTGAAAATAAAAGTACATTCCGCTTATATTTCGAGGTAATAAAAGCGTGAGATAAAAATTTCATTATGTAAATTATTTTTTTCGATAAATTTTTGTAAATTAATTCTCTAATTTAATTTATTCGAAAATTTAATTTATAGGATGTTTATTTTTATACCTGTTGATTTCACATTTTTAAGATTTTTAAAATAATCTGCTGGAAATTTTTATTAATTTTTAATTGTGACACACGAAGCTGTTTCTAAGAATAAAATTTTTTTGTTGTAACAGAATATAATCTGCATCTAAAATACCAAGTTCAACTTTTACTAGTTTAAAACAATTTTACATTGAAAATATTAAGCAAGAGTTTTAAATATATTTCTTAATCTTAACACGATTGGATTATTTTACATTAGTTAAAAGAGAACTAACTTTAGATATATTCTTTTACTTTTATGTGTTATTTATGTATAAAAAATTTCAAAAAATATCGTATATATATATACGATATTTTTTTATATATATATATATATATATATATATATATATATATATATATATATATATATATATATATATATATATATATATATATATATATATATATATATATATATATAAATTACAGCTTTCCTAGTTTTAAATTAAAATGGAATATATATAATTTTATTTTATAGGTGAACGTTTAAGAAAAAGATTTCCACAGATTTTAGGACTTCGTTACTCACCTGATATATATTCTATAGCATATACTAGCAAGAAAAGAACACAAGTTACAGCTGAAAATTTTGGAAAAGGCTTATTCACAGAACAAGATTGTATGTCTTTCTTATTTTATTTAAATCATTTATTTGAAAAGATTTTCTTCCTTAAAATAAACTTATATAAGCCAGCATATATGCAATTTTTTCAGCTGCTTGTTACCTACGCATATTTGCAGTTAAAGAAATATTTCACAATCTATCAACATTATCTTAAATTGATTTTAAACCAAAAATATGTATTTTTTGAAAAGAAATGCAAAAATTATCGTTTCATATGGTTTCCATGTTCTAAGAATGACTTTTTTAATAACATTTTATTTCCATAAATTTTCTGTTAAGATTTAATTGGTTGTATACAAATTGAATTGGTTAATTATATAAACAACTTACATAGATTATCAATAAAAAATTGCGCAAAATTATTATTTCGGCGATAATTAGCACTGAAGGGTTTTTAGAATATCTATAATTAAAGATTTTCAAAGGATTTCATTAGATCAATTGTAATAGAATGTTAAAAATTATAATCATTTTTCAACCAATAATAGCGATAATGAGAAATAGACTAATTTACCATCTTCAAATAATCACTGTCTAAATGAAAATGTCACAGATGCCGTATAATCCAGGATGCCAAATTCTGAATTTGGTGATTTTTTGGCGGATTTTCTAGTGTATCTGGCAACCTGGTTTTTATTACGTCATAGATATAGTGACCCATAAAAATTATGCAGAAAATTCTATTTTGGCAACCCTAGTATTTACGTCATGGCGCACGTCACAATACGTTATCTTGGCAACATTCCTTCATCGCCAAAAATATTCAGAATTTAGAATTCAGGATTATACGGTACATGTGCAATGAAAACAATGTTGCCACTTGTCTTTTAATATCATGGTTTCGAAATAAGAATAATCTCATAGCTAAGAATCATAGAACTCATCAGTTGTTTTGAACCTCTAGGATAAAAAGAACCATAAATGAGGATGAAAGTGGTCTAGGACAGGGATGACGAACCTTTTTTGATGTCCATGCCACAAAGTCTTAAAAATTATTTTTTAAATAGGTAACGTGCCACAATAAAATTTCATTCGAAATGTTAGCGTGGTGAAACTATATGTAAGTATAATTAAATAAAAAGTATAAAAGCAATTCTTCTTTAAACAATTTTTTATTAATCAATACAAAAACAAAAAGCAATATGCTAGAAACAAAATTCATTTTAAAAACAATTGTTTTTAATGTGATTTTTATTGCTGTACACAAGATGATGAAGATTTAATATTTGGTTCATATTTAGTTAATTTCAACAATAAGCATACACAGCTCCAGTCTCATCCGTCATTCTATTCCTATCTTTATTTTTTAGAAAATTTATTTAATTCTGAAAATAGAGTTTCACATGCCCACGAGGATAAAAATATTGATAAAATTGCCTTTGCTAATATTTTTCAACAATTAAACGTGTTAAGAATTCAATTCCATGTAGTCAGAATTTCATCTTTTGCAATTTTATTTATTTTATCCAATAACTTATTACTTTCAATAATTTCTTAAATCAACAAATTTTTGGTTCCATATGGTATTTAACTGAAATTCAACTAATTCCATTTCTAATTCCTTAAAATTTAACCACTCAAGGACTTACAAGTTTAATTTTTCAAATGGTAATATATCTCAGGATATAAAATAAATTTTAAGTTTTTTTCAAATTTTTTAAACTTCGTAAATCTTGCAGAAAATTCCTGAATCAGAGATTGAATTACCATTAAAAATTCTTTCATTAATGACTCTTTATTTGGCTTTTCGTGACATTCACTTTCAGAAAAAAAACTCATCTATTCAGAAAATATTTATATGAGTTTGAAAGAATACCACGATTAAATATCTGTAATTTCACTTTGAACGCTTTGATTAAGTCAAACACATTATAATGACTGTTTTATTAACACCTTGTAGTTTTATATTTAATTCATTTATAAGTGAGAGCATAAATCAGTGAAAAATATAACTTTGCTAGCCATTCTACATTCAATAATTGATTGTATTGGTCAATATTGTTCTCATTATTTGAAAATAATCTTATTTCCTCCAAACAATCTACAAATCTTTGCAAAACATTTCCGCAGCTTAACCAGCGTACATTATTGTATAAAAGTAAGCTATTGTACAGAGATTTTGCTTCATTTAACAATTCTTAAAATGTTCTTTTATTTAGTGCTTGTGCTGATATAAAATTGACTAATTTTGTTACAAAATATCATCAAACATTTTTAAACCTGTTTTGGCACAAAACGCTTGTTGGTGAATAATGCAATGAAAATCAAGAATTGTGTGTTCAATACGTTTTGTAAATAAATTTATAAATCCATTTTCCCGTCCAGTTAAACCGAGGGCACCGTCAATTATAACTGACACAATTTTAGAAGGACATATTTCTCTTTTTTCCAATGCATCTGTACCTGCATTACAAATGTCTAATCTTTTTGTTGTATTTGTTAATGTTGATAATTAACTCTTTTTAATATTGTTTTGAACAAAATTATAAATTAAGTATAAATAAATAATTTTTAATACATTATTATCAAAAAAAATAAATAAATAATAATTTTGTTTTTGTGCCTGCCATCAAAATTTTCAAACGTGCCATTGGTTCGCTATCCTTGGTCTACGAGATCGAATCGGTTTGGGATAAGTCAGGTGGGTAAGGAAAATGGACTATGCTTTACAGTCCAATTCATGTGCTGTCCATATTGGTTGTTGTGTGAGATAAAAAACGGGAATTATTTTGCAATAGAAGATGATAATGGCTATTTACTAAGCTGGTTATTTTACATTTAAATTTTGATACATCCCTCATAATGCGTCACAATGATGTTCTAAATTAATAGTTTATACACTTAAATGGAAGCTGCGATGAGTTATTCCAATTAATGAACATAATTATTCTGGAATATAAGAAAGGTTTTTGGTAGCGAACTGAAATTTTTGCTTTCCTGAATCATTGTTCAACCATGATTTGATGATCCTTATGATTGTAAAACCATTTTTTATGACGTAGCATTTCGAAGTAGAAATTCTCTTTCATGCTTAGAAGAGAACAAAATACACATTTCCAAATACTCCTTATTAAAATTATGATCAATTTATAAGGTATTCCATACCTGGATAAGCCAGCTGTTTAATAATTAAGATAAAGTATAAATAATCAATGAACAATTAAAATAATCATATAAATATTAATAATTTAATCTTCTCTGTTTTATAATAATACTAATCATAAAACACATTTATTTTCTTAATATATTTGATTACCGTTATAATAATAATTATGCAATACTTCAAAATGTTTTGACAATAATTAATCTATAATGTCATGTTTATAAACACGTATGCTCATGTTTGATAAAGAATAAAACTAACGTAATTTTTAATGAATGGCAAAAAAAAATGTAACAAATATGAAAAAATTATCATCAAATTTTTCAAATTAGCTATTAAATATATACGTTTATTAAAAATTATGGAAAAGTAGTTAAAATTGCAAAATGTAACACTTCATAATTCAGTCAATTAAAAAATAAAATTAATAATTGCTTTCGAATATCATAAGCAGATGTACTGGAAAAAATCTATTAAAATTCACAATTGGAAACTTGGATTCCAATAAAATGTTTTAAATCAAGAAATATGTTTACATATTTTATTATATAAAAATGTATTCCATGTTATGTAAGTTATATATTTAAATAAAAATATAATCAAAATATTTTAAATTTTATAATTATAATCAAAAAAGGCAATGCTTAAAATAGGATGATTTAATTATTGCAATAATTTGACTTCATAAGTATTGAAATATATTCTTAATAATTAAGAATCCTATTTTAGGATGCTTAATCCTAAAATAGGTATGTATCTATAGAAAATCAGACGCATTCGAAGGTCTAAATTTCTATAAATATATGTGTGTATCTATTTTTGTATGTATATTAAATGTATCAGTACAACGGTCACAAAATTTTAGAAAAGATTTATACCTAGGTTATGGGAAATCATACAACAATGTACGATCGGAAATGATTTTCTAGTGCGGTAAGAGATAACACAAAATACAAAAAGGAAGGACATGAAAAAAATGAGTAAAATTGCTAATAACTGTCGTCAGAAAACATGTTAAGTACAGCGAAAAAACTGAGGAAAAGGAACATAAAGGGACTACGATCGTCTTCAAAGAGTGTTCTTAACGATCAACTCAGACGTTAATGGAGGCACTGAATAGTTAACGTTAGCTAAAATACCGGATTACCCTGTCAACTGCCACGGCACTGTTAACGAGAGTTGCGAACACAAGTTTCTATATACCCTTAGAAGTATTCAACGCAAGTGAGATCTGGCGATCAAACAAGTCAATGCATTTGACCACTCCACCCAATACACTATTGACCACAATCAGGTGAAAAAACAGGTCAAAGTTGCAATGGTTGTTGCACCAGCATACTTCCCTGTATCTAGCCCCGAGTTGGGCTCTACCAGTTAGATAGAAGCAGCCGGGTGGAATCTTTGTGATTTTGAAGCAGAGACCAAGCAAGATACCCCCAATACTTGGCCTGTCAGCGGTATCATTTCATTTGGAGGACATTGCGACCACGGTCAGTTTTAACGTGCCCCAGCCGCCTTTAGTGAACACGACGGATCTTCGGTTAAGCCGAGATTCGAACTCCTTGCCTTCCGATAATGATATGTTGTAATGGTTGAGGAGAGACCAAGCAAGATACCCCCAATATTTGGCCTGTTAGAGGTATCATTTCATCTGGAGGACATTGCGACCACGCTCAGTTTTAACGTGCCCCAGCCGCCTTTTGCGAACACCACGGATCTTCGGTTAAGCCGAGATTCGAACTCCCTGCCTTCCGATAATGATAATGGTTGAGGACAGAGATTTTCCAGTATTTTTGCTGCACTAAGAGCAATAAACATGTTTTCTCATCTTTTTCGAATTTTTCCTGTTTTGTGGTGCCTTTGCAGCACCAGGAAACCGTTTCTTTGCATACATTACAACCATTTTCTATTGTCTAGATGTAATCTACCTCTTCTAATAATTTATAATAGTTTTGCTGATATACTCTGCGTGTATGTAGGTAGGTACATAATATATATATATATATATATATATATATATATATATATATATATATATATATATATATATATATATATATATATATATATATATATATATATATATGTATTTGGATACAGATATACATACACATACATACATATTAATAATTTACATTTCAAAAAATGATTAATCTTCTATAGATATTTATAAATAATAATAGCAAACAATATTTATAAAATATGCGTTATATATTGTTCCTGAAGCTTAAATATCAATGATTTGTTATCAGAATTGAGCACAAATAATGAGCTTTTGAAATTTGAACCATATTAAAAATAGATAAAAGTATATAAAAGAAACAATGAAATGAAACATACATATCATTTTAAACAGGTCTAATATTATATATAAGTAATATTATATAATAATAACATTCAACTTTAATCACTGTTTGTAAATATATCAAGTATCACGTTTGACTAAATAGTTATTCCTGAACGCATTATAATTATTTTGATAAAAAAAATCGAATTATTTGAAAATCAGTATTTTTTTAAATATACTCTTTTCTATTTAAACTGTACATTTTTATTTTCATATTCCTGTAACAGTGTCTTATTTCAGTAATTAGAAATGCAATTTTTCTTATTACAGATGAAAGAATAAATTTTAAGGGAAGAGCAAATGACAATCTTCTAAAATTTAACACAGAATGCAAGAAAATAAAGGTAAATTTTAACTAGCGTTATACTATAGATTAGTTGAGATCTTAGGGCTTATAGGAAGAACACAATACTATTTCTCATTTTATTTCTTTCTGAAAAATGCAACAAAAATGTAATACTAACTCAATTAAATTTTAATTGAATTAAATAAATTAATTTCAATAAATAGTTTTAAATTAATTGAAAGTAAAACATTTTTACACAGTGTGTGTGTGTGTTTTCAGTAATAAAAATTCTTTTTCTTTTATTCCTAATGAACGTAATATTAAAAAAATTTGACTGGATAATTATTTAACAGAAAATCTCTTAAGTTTTTATTAAAATATTCTTAAATTTGATAATGATTAATCTGTTAATGTTAAAATAAATGTTAATACACTCCAAGTGTAACTAAGTTAATTTTGATTTCATAGGAAAATTTTTAAATTTGTTGTAGAATTAAAATTTGCTTAAATTAGTAAATATTTAAAATTAGTCTAAATAAATATTTTGCTTTTGTTGGAAGAAAATGTAGCTTTTTATTGAAACAAGACTGGTAATTTTATTTTAAATATAATTATGTAATAAAAAACAGTATTTTATTCTTATCTCAAAAAATTTCAGTACAAAAACGTGAAAATTAAATATAGCAAATTAAAATTTTAACAAAATATCCTGAATAGTTTTGATGATAAATAGTAATTTTTTGTAATATTGTATTACCTTTAATTGTACATGTCCTCACATTTAGTATTTATAAATAATACATAATTTGTTTAGTTCCAAAAATGTTTCCAAAATAATATATCAGAAATAAGAAATTTTACAATTTCTGTGTGTGTTCCTATTAAAATTATGGATTTCTCGCATATATTTTTAATAATAAAATAATTAATGAATACCAAGTACACTGGCTTTTCAATTTATTCAAACAAGTTTTGAGTTTGTTTGAATAAATTTGATCAATAAGCTCATACATTATATGGTATATTTTCACATCATATATGTGAGCATTTTATATTTTAGTGTATTGTTTTTTTATAAATACTACATTGATTGGTTGGTGTCCTGTTTACGAAGTCAAGTGGATCCGTGACTGCCAATGGTGGCTTAAGCCATCAAATTATGTACATTGAAATTATTATATTCATTATAAATAAATTTTAAAATTATGAATATTATGAAAATTTTTGAAAACACATTTTATTGCAGGCAAAATGTGACAATCATGATGAACTTTATGATACTCGTGAAGTCGAAAAATTTAAGAATGGTATGCTAATGAATAAAGTTGTCACAAGTGTTTCAAAAAGAATTGGATTTGATGCCACCTATGGTAAGAGGATTTTTTTAAAAAAAGAACTAAATTTGTAATTTAATTTAAATTATAAAATAATCTAGTAAATACTAATTATTATTATCTCAGTAAAAAATTTTAATCATTTTAAATAAAACAATTAGTAATTATTATTTCAAAGTAATTAGATCAGAACTATACAGAATAGTTCATTGTTCAACTTACTATGTAATAATGTAACAGATCCATATTAACTCTACTGACAATAGATGGCGTTACTGCCCAATACAAAATATTCAATATCCAATACAGTTAGAAGATTAGAATAGAGATGTGAGGAATGGAAGTCGCGAATCATCCGGTTCATTAAAAACTTTAATTATAATTTGTACTGTACAGGTACTATGTAACCTTATTAATAATTATTAAGTATTTTCTTTGTAACTATATTTTTTTAATCATGTGTAATGTCGTAATAAATGTAATGTTTTGCCTAATTCTAACTCCCATTTTCTTGCGTCTCTACAATAATTATTTTTCTACAAAGTTCATTTGATGATAAAAACCAGAATGATTAGAAAAACAAATTTCTTAAAATAAATGGTTCATTTACAAGAAAATAATAATTCATGTTCAAAAAAATTCAGTTTTTACAGATTTTAATCCACTTTTACTCAATACGAAATTATAATTACTAAAATTTGTTTCTCATAGTATTGTGGTATTTAAATTTTATAATTTTATCCCATTTTGTTAAATTTGAATATTTAGTAATTTTCAAAACTTGATGAATTAGATTTCTTATTTAACTCACTTAGTTATGAACTTAAATAACGAATACATATAGGCAATTAGCATTAGATTTGAACGCTTAAGATAAAATGTTTTGAAAAATAATTTTCAAATTAAAAGGGCAGATCAAAATGTCATGACAAATATTTGTTAACTTGATTAGTTGTATAAAATTTCATTTAAATTTTTTTATTTGAGGATGTACTCTTTTTTTTTTTTTTTCAAAATATTGAATAAACGAAGGTATGTATTCACGATTAACAAATGAAAGTATTAGTAGTAAAAAAGCTGAAGCTAAAAACTAGGTATTCCCACCAATGACACATCATAGTAATTTAATTATTGAATTAAATCTTACAAGTAAGGTAGAGGTTACAATTACTCTTCACTTATGATTCCGCTTCGTTGTAGTCGAACAAATAGTTAAATCTAAATATATAAAAGAAGAAACTCTTTTGATGAAACTCTTAAAAGGATTTAAAGAAAAACTTTCTTTGAGGAGAAAAAATTGTTAAAACTCAGAAACATAAAATAATAATTTATATGGCCATAATCTCAAACTGGCAGTGAATATATAATATTAAATTCTATATAAATAAATAATAAAAATAAATCTAATATTGAATGTTTAAGGTAATACACAATTTCTCAGTTTTGTTCATTAGTTCTAAGCTATTGTTGACTATAAAACTTTACATACAAATAAACAACTTAGGCTAAATGTACTTATTTACATTATTTTAAAAAAATTTTCCGAATGATTGAATAATTATTTAAAACTACGTTGAGTTCCAACAATCTTCCTATGCTTTTAACTTTTAAAAATAAAATTGCGTTTGATAACTTTTCAACAATACAGATCTGAGTTATTGAATGTGTATGTTAGGAATACCATATTTCAATAAATTCTTTTAAATTAAGTCAATTATTATCAAATAAATGTATGGAGGAAAGCTGTTTTATGATAGTATATAATTAGTCTGAATGTTTGCATTTTTTGCAGAAAGTAATTTTTAAAAATTAGTGTACTAAAAAAATTTTTTATAAACTCATAAATTTTTGATGCAAGAATAAATATGATTATAGTTTTTTATAATTCAAATTTTTTTTTAACAAAAAATTAATGTACACAACAAATCATTATAATATTGAAAAATAAATGCTAATTTCTATTAAAAATATTAAACGAAATCACAGAAAAAGTATTCGTAAAAACATAGAGTAGAACTCCAATTATCCAAATCAATTGGGACCGAACCCTATCCGGATAATCAAAAAATTCGGTTAATTGGATTTTTTCGAAAAAAAGGTCCATTTAAGTTAATTATTGTATGCTGAAAATGGGAGAAAAAACTATATATATTTTAAGAAGAATTTAATGAAACGACAACATTTTTACATGTTAAGGTACTTATAAGTACTGTACATTAATACAGTATGTATGTACAGTGCTGTAAATGAAAGTCATTGCTTGCTGAACATCTCGTTCAGAATAAATTGTTTCACTGCTTTCAACCGTTTTCGAGTAGCCAAGTCGCGCATCCGCTTGACAGTGAGAATTTGCATGTGGTCACACTCGGGCTGAAGCTCTGTCAACTTCAAAGCAGTTTCAAAGCTTTTCATTATCTGATGGTCCCGAGTCTGTTTTATCTAGTACAGGGATGGACAAACTACGGCCCGTCGGAAGGTTTTATACGGCCCGCGGATAGAATTTTAATTAGTCGGTCAGACGGAAATTAAAAAAATATGTGTGTGTGTGTGTGATTTATATATTATATATCCATCTTATTTTCTACTTTGGTTAAATATTATTTTTTTCTTTCTTTTTTCAAAGGACTGATGATCTTTTTACTTTCTCAGTTTTTGTTCTACAAAACATAAATCGACATAAATAGCAAGCACAGACAGCTGTAATCATTAAAGTATTAAAAGCGGAAGTCCTTTGTTAGTTATAGCTGTAGACTGGCGACAACAAGCGTTATTTCTTTCTCGGGGAACAGACATGGGAATCTAACATAGGTGAATTAGACCTCACATGTAACAGACTGGGCATTTTAAACTCAGTCAGTCCAAAAAATCTGTGCTGCGTTAACTTAATCTTATATACGTGAACAAGTGTTTTTAATAATGAACATTAGTAAGAATCATTTCAGAAGTAGACTGACATAAGCATTTAGCTACGTTTTTTAAAATCAGTACATCTCACTTCGAACCTCAATATAAGGAAATATTATATCATAAATTACAATTTCACACATCTCGTTAACATATTTAAATTGTAAAATGAGTATATTGTTTTTAAATTTTAGAAAAAATTATCTTGGCCCGCCAACTTTTTTTTTTCGATTTTTGGCCTGCGACCGAAAAAGTTTGCCCATTCCTGATCTAGTACATTAAAGTCATTTTCTTCCTCGACACTTTCAATAAATTGGCCATTATTTGCAATTTGAAATTCAGTATCTCACTCATGATCCATTCTTCAGTAGCTTCAGCAGTAACTTCTGAACATCCAGGAATTTTCAAAGGAATGTTTCTGAATTCCTCAAGTGATACGTCATTCGCAACTTTCTTTTACATTTCTTTTTCTTGAGCTTTTTCCTTAATCTCATTTTCCGTCTCTTCTTCAGTCTAATTTATTTTTCTAAAATTCTGAAAGCTATACAGATAGATGAAGTTCGGATAACTGGAGTTCTGCAATTTTATGATAATATGACTAAAAAATTTATTTAAAAAAAAACAGAAAAGAAAATGTTTTAAGATTTTTAATCACTAATGTGAAAAATAAGCCATAAAAATGTAATAATAAGTTAAAAATTCATAAATTTCCTTTAAGAATTACAAATAATTAAAATAACATTATTAAATATTTACTAGCATTTTAAAAAAACTTAAAACATGTATTTTGATGAAATTAAAAATTTTTATACTAAAAACGTGAAAGTATTTTAAATTTTCTTTTTCTCTTTAGAGGATATAAAACATATGTATGTGGCTTGCATTTTTGGATACGCATTAAATATCAGTGAAGCCTGGTGTTCAGTGTTCTCAAATGATGACCTGAAAGTATTAGAATACAATGCTGATATTGATGACTATTATAAAGATGGATATGGAAATGCAGTAAATGCTGAACAAGCATGTCCAATTGTTAAATACATTGTTGATCTGTTCAAGTAAGAAATTCAATGGTGCTTTTATGAATATTAGATTATTTACTGAATTCACACATAATGATGATAGGAATATTTGATGATATTAATTAGTAATTATTTGAAGTTGTAACTGGATAATATAAACATGATAATATTGTTTATGTGAACACAGGAACAGAAAATAATTTTCTAAAACATTATATCATTATAAAATTTTGGTTCTACTTTTATTTTGGTAACATTAAATGCACTTCGCTTTGAAATATACTAATTGTTTCATTCACATATTTTTGGAGAATTAAAATTTTTTTCATAAATGTAATTCTAACCATTTTATATATATTATAAAATATACATTTCACAAACCAAGGATATATGACCAAAATTTTTGTAAACACTTTTATTTTAATAAAATTTAAATTTATAGTTTTAGAATTATTATTTTTTTCCTAACAGTTAATTCAAACAAATCTTCACCATTATCCCAAAATGATAAAGGTGAAATTTTGACTAAAAATACATAAGTTTGAGTCTTATACAGAAAAAAAATCTATATTTAACTTTGAATAATCTTATTTTACAAAAAAAAAATTTTTTTTTCATTTCAGATCATATCAAGCAACAGAAAGAACCAAAATTGCTTTACATTTCTCTCATTCAGGAGTTGTGAAAAAAGTCTACACAGCTTTTGGTCTATTCAAGGACACTGCACCTTTAACTGCTGACAATTTTTGTGGACTGAATAACAGGAACTGGCGTACTAGTGAGATCTCGCCGTTTACCACAAACATTGAATTCATACTATACGAATGCTACAATGAATATAGAGTAATGACTTTGCACAATGAAAAGCCTGTGGTTGTAGATGGATGTGACAGTTATATGTGTCCATTAAGAAACTTTTACGACAGATATGGTCCAGTTGGTGAAAACTGTAACTTAAGTGAAATATGCAATATTTGCTCAAGACAGTAAAACAGAAATGTTACAATTTAAGCAGAAAGTTTTATGTAAATTTTTAATGCTTATTTTTATTTATTTAAACAAATAAAATTTTAACTTTCCTAGCAAATTTGTTTATGAATAATAATGCTTTATTTAAAAGAAAACAAAATCATCAATTCATTAATGAAATATAATATTTTGAAATGGTAAAAGTTTTTAGGGACTCTTTGAAAACATTTAGCTGCAACAGCTTTTTAAATAAACGTCAATAAAATTTTCAGTGCTATCTTAGATTTGTTTACTGTAGGATTTTTATGGAGAGGAGAAATTTAGAATAAGGTTAGAAAAATATGCATTTAAAACTAGATTTTCGCATGAATTAACATCATTGATGTTAGTTTTTTCAATACATGATTACAAACAATTCTAATACTTTATGAGATAAAATGTTTATTTCACTAATTCAAAAATATCGATGGTTAAAAATATATTTTCAAACATCTTAATAAATTTTAATAGAATTTTTAAGATTCTATAATTTTAAACTCTATAATAATAAAAATGTAACTCTATAATTTTAACGATAATTTGTTATGAAAATTAATTTTATTTCGTAATTCTAAATTAGAAATGCATTCATTTGAAATTAATAAAACAATATATATATCGCTTAATTAAATCATGTTCTTTAATATTGAAATTTCATTTAGTAAAATAAATGTATTATTATTGAAATAAAAAAGTTAATTATATGAATTATTTAAAAAATAGATGGTTATGCAAAAAATCATTTTAATTACAGGTCCAAGACAGCAAAGCTTTAAAGGAATATTTAAAAAAATGACAAATATGTACATTAAGGCAGCTATTTATTTTATTTTAAATAACATATCGCACTGTATTACCAGTTATGAATATTAATTCATAAGTTATTTCAGCTTCTTCAGCAATTTCTATTCTAGATTTTTCAAGTTCATACATGTCGTCTTTTAAACGTTTCATTTTGATTTTCAGTTCATCATTTTTTTATTTTTTCAATAAGTGCTTCAGCCACAATTGATTGATTATTTCAATTTCCTACTGTCAAATTTTTTATCACAGAAAACCCAATTTCAACAGATGCTTATCTATGAGAAAATACTAAAAGCAAATTAACCACTTACCATAAATGACAATAATTTTGTCTATTTGAGAATAAATTAAAAATGAAAAGTATTTATTCTGTCTTTAATTCTATCAAATTTCCCATCAATACAATCTTGATATTTTACAGATGGTTGTACTGCTTTAAACTCTTCTATGAAATGACAAAATTCTCTTTTTCTGAACCAAATGCAAATCTTAGTATGGCTTTTCCAGACTATTGTTTATTGAAAATATATTAGGCATATTATATAATTTATATCAACTTTTACTTCATTGATAAACAAACAAATTCATCCTTTTTCACTAAATTATATGCAATTTTCTCAAAGCAAGATATGGAATGTATATTTTAATTAAAAAATTTTATATTTAAATATTAATATTCAGTGAGTTTCATACAATATAAAAGACAGAAATAAATAGAAAAGGAATCAATTAAAATCTCCCTGCTAATGCAACACATGAAAATCTTATTGGTGATTACTCTTCACTTCACAAAAATAAATCTGAATACTACATCCGGTCCTAACTGAACTGGATCGTCATGAAGTTACTGTGGCTGAACTGGATCTTAATTTTAGTCAACAGTTATGAATAGTCTTATATCGATAACTGTCTCTTAGCTGTTAACAAAAGCTTACGAGATTCACTTTCCAGTGACCATCGGTTTTCACACAGGTGGGTGCAGTTATGCGGTGTATCAAAGGAAAATAAGAGACACGCTTTTTAGTCTAATTGTTTACTCTTACAAGGCAAAAAAAGAAAACACAAAATTTAAATGTAATGTTATATTCCAATGCTTATGATCCTGAAGATGGAAGGAAAATAGTCACCTAGTTCACTGTGTCTTCACTATCAGACATATTCTACAAAAAATGAAAAGCTTGTATAACATAGTGTAATGAAAATGGATGCGAAAGAATGAAAAGTTATGAACAGCTGGGAAAACAAATAATGACTGCAGCGTCAGGAACAAGAAATATTACCCTCACTAAATCGCTCTTTTTTCTTTGAAATATGTAAATTCATCGGAAATAATGTCAGTTTCGCAAGCTGTATATAAACGCATGCGGCAAGTAAGGGGTTAAGAGTTAATACTTAATTTAGTTTTTGAACAATTTCATTGAAAACTTTAAAATAACGAAATAAAAAAACTTAAAATATTTTCTAATAAAAAAAATGCATCAAGGTAAGTAAAAATTCCATGAGCAATTCACGATTTTCAAGGAGTCAAGTCAAAATTCCAGGAATTTCAAAGGCCCTTAAAAAATTTTCAAATTACAGGAATTTCAATTATTTTCCAGAACTTGTATTAACCTTGATGAAATACGGATTAGGCACACGTGGAAATGATAATATCTATGATGTGAATTTAAAAAGATACCATTTTTTTAATATTCCTTACTTAAAAATTCTCCCATATGTACTGTACAAATCAAGCTTTTACATACATCTAATTTAGTATTTCTAAAATAAAATATTGTAAGAATTGTACGATTTTTAAATTAATTAGACATTAAAGTCCAGTTTAAAAACGATATTTTTTATAAGCTTATCATAAGCATAATTTTCAAATTTCTTTTCAAATGGAATTTATTAATGCAGTAGAAGTAAATATTATATGACACACCAACAATAGATTTTTTTATACTGACAAAGACATATTAAAAGTTTTAGAAATTCTTTAATTAGATATAGAAACAAGCTATCGTTAGAAAATATATGTTCCCACAGTGAAAAAAGTGTATTTTATTTTTCTTGAAGTAAATAAAAAGCGATTTTTACAATATATTACATAATTTATTTAAAAACAAACATAAAAATTAACAAGTTTTATAGTTAAAAACACAACAAAAATATATTTGCATTTATTTGTAAAGGCACTGTAATGTGTTTGACTAGATTGTTCAAAGAACAATTTGCATTAACATAACAACTATTTTTGCTTTAAGGAAATACAAAGTTTATACAGGAAGTTTGCTTTCTTTTGCCCATCTTTTTGCTACTTGTAAAATTTTTTCTGCTTGAGGATTAGTTGAAGTGCGCAAAATTTGAAAAATTTCTTGCAAAGATTCACTGTTAATAAAAAATATATCCATATTAAATTACTATAAACAAGTACTTCTTATGTCCTAACAAATAAATGTAAAGTCTCTTTATATACAAGGTGTGTTCGAAAAGTTCGGTGATTGGTCTACCCATAATTAAAAAACCGCGCCGGTTAGGATCTTGCACTCTCGCAGACGCAGTGAGAGAAATGTCATCTAGAGCCATCTGACAAAATCCAGGATCAAGACGTTGTTGATCCTCTTTTCCGACAGTAAGGATTTGATCCATTGTGAATTTGTACCCGTGGCTACAACCGTCAATGCGGAATAGTACGAGGGAAGTTTGAAACGGCTGCTGCTACACATACGCCGAATTCGGCCACAGTACCGGAATGGACAGTGGAATCTGCTCCAGGACAATCCCTGGCCGCCCACTGCGATCCGTGTAACCGATTCCTCGAGAGGCACCAGGTTCCAGATTTGGATCACCCTCCATATTCTCCAGATCTGGCTCCCGTGGACTTCTTCCTATTTCCCCGCCTCAAAGGAGTTCTGTTTGGTTTGTTTGTCGCTCAACGGTCTTTTTTGCACACGAGGACTAATTGGATCGAGACCTACGGTTTAAAGTGGATTCCGAACCACTACAAACATTCATGCCCAAGGTGGGATTCGAACCCACGAACTGTTGAACCGAAGGCAAGAGCGTTAACTATTCGGCTGCCAGCTCAACTCAAAGGAGTTCTGAAAGGCCAACACTTTTCCGACATCAAAGAGATCCAACAACGTGTGACAACGGTGCTTCGAGCCATACCGAAAGAAGCGTTTGCAGACAGTTTCCAACAATTGTACACCCGATGTCAAAAGTGTATTGTTGCTAATGGCGAATACTTTGAAGGCCAGTAAAGGTATATTGGTTGTTTCTCTTGTTTCCATTTTTTATGGCAAAATTCACCGAACTTTCTGAACAGACTTTGTATATATATATAAGAAAAAGGTTAAAATCGCTGTTGGATAATAAGCAGTAAAACAAATTATGATGAATATAATATTTTAAGATATGTTGTTTGATTGGTAGATTTGACACTAATTTATCATAGTATGTGCTTTAAGTTCATAAAAAGATCTAAAAATATAGTATAACCAAACTTTTCTTTAAATAAAAGCTTGATGTAACTTCGCTAATAAAAAGTAAATTTCCCAAAAAAATCTCAAATTACCGCAGAGAATTAAATAACAAAAATACACATAAATATAATAATACACATACAATAAGACATACATAGATAGAATATTCAAGATTAAATCTGCCAATTCAATATAACCAAAATATCTATTAGTTATCTCTTCTATATAATGGTCTATTCTGGTAATGGATACACATTTTACAATACTTATTTTTTACTTAAAAGCTGTATTCATTATTTGAATGACAGATTTTTCTTTGATAAAGTTGAGAAAAATTCAAAAAAAATTTTTAGATTAAAATTTTATAAACGATAATTTATAAAATTAAGGATAATTTTTCACTCAATTATTTGGATCATTGTAAAATTTTTTGACATGAGGATAATTTTTAGTAGTTTATAGTTTAAAACATGCCGACCGATCGGCTGAGTGGTTAGCGTTCCTGGCTCCTGAGTTGTTGGTCCCGGGTTCGAATCCCGGTTCCGGCATGGATGTTTCTATCCTTCTCTGTTCTCTCTGTGTTTCTCTGTCCTTTCTTCTGTGTTGTTGTATGAATGTGGCCCGTCCTATAAACGGGTTTGTGGTGGTACGGAGCGGGTAACGCTACTCGCCTCCGTGACTTGGTTCACAGGTACCCGCTGGGTAACGAGAAATGAATAGCAGTTTCTGGCCTTGTTGTAGCATAGGGTTCAGTCACCCTTGTATGCCCGCCATTGGATAAAAAAAAAGTTTAACATTCATTTTCCACAGAACATAGAATTTGTCACTTAAAAATGGTTAGCTTAAACAAATTTGTATTGATTATTTATTTACAGAAAAGAGGAGATTTTTTAAGCTTTTAACCGCAACAAAATTTATATCAATAAAATTATCAGAATTAAAATATCATTCAAAAAAAATAATAATAAAGGTAGAAGTTTTGATGTTTAAATGAATTTATCTTGCAAAGATACGTAATAAAATTCATAAATCTTCAGTTCAACACCAATTTATCTTAAATAACTTAAGCTGTAAGATTTGAAAATTGCACAAGAAATTTTTAGTAGCAATTTTAATAAGAGTAATATCCTCTGATGGTCAATAAAATTACAAAACCACAAATTCGATACACTAAACATGTAAAATTTACTAGGTTACATAAAATGGTGTGATATCACATTTATATAAAAGAAGCAGCAATAGCGACACCTACAATGTATTTAAAATGAAGAAATTGTATAACAAGTTTCTCATATACTCAATATATTTGAATATCATTGGCTGTTGAAAAGTTGCTGTGATGTCTCGAGTAAAAAATACATACCTATATGTTTCATGAATGGGATTATTTGCAAAATAAAAATTCTGAAAGAACATTTCAATGATATATACAATAGTAGGGACTATTAACTCACCACCAATGGCTTTGGGTACTCTAATATTATAACACAGACAAGAATGCTTTAAATGATGCGATCAACAATAATCCTAGAAGCAGGAATGTAAAAGATATTTTAAGATGAATTCCATTTCTGTTTACAGCATCATGATGGGCACATTCATGTTAGCTGGAATCGTGGAAAATATACATTGCTATTGTGCATTCAACAGCATTATATGTGGCTATTATTAAGAATGATGATATTTATAAATATCATGGTATTATAATACCATTGGAAACAAGTTTTGGTCCCATTTCTATTGCGTTAACGCTTGTGGTTTAACTTTTTATTCCATTCTTGCGAAATATTATACTTCATCTAGAACATAGGTTCCCAACGTAGGCGATAATGCCCTCTTGTGATCGTTTGAGACTTTCAGAAAGTGGTAAAAGATCCAGAGAAAATTAGGGGCGTTGATATGATTCAGAAAAGCGGGTGAAGATTAACCAAATGTAGTCTAAAAAAGACATAAAAATCATTCTGGTAATTCATTTCTATCAAGTGTGCGAAAATTCACATATTTCGATACAAGACTTCACTGTTGAGGGAAAGGTTTGGTTTGGTTTCTCTGTCGCTCAACGGTCATTTTTTGCACACGAGGGCTGATTAGACCGGGACCAACGGTTTAAAGTGGACTGTTGAGGGAAAGGGATACCTCTCTAGTATAGATGGAAATTTGGCGAGATATTAGAGAGGTATCTTTAGTATATCGCCAAATTGGCGTATATACATTTCTCGTGGCACACACACACGCACACAACCCCCTGAAGATAGCTTATTTCTCTCTAGCAGAAAACAGTCAACTCATTCTCACTCTATCATTTCATCGCAGCATGTACTACCTACCATGTAAACGGGGTTTGTGTGCTTTAATATTTTGCTTTTAATTTACATTATTTATATCGGAAGTATCCCTTGCAGCTCCCTTAACTTGGATCAAGTATAAATACAGATAATCCCATATCGGAAGCAAAAAAGAAGAGGCGGCAGAATAGTGTGGATTGTATAAAATACGGATTTATCGAAAATCCCACAAATCCATCATCGCCAATTTGTCTTATTTGTCAAAAATCATTTTCGAACGAAGCGAGTAAACCTTATAGGCTTCCAGAGATCATCTTTATAAAATGCATCCGGATAAGAAAAACAAAGATATGACCTATTTTCTATACAGAAAAAAAGTATAAAAATAAACTAACTGTATCAAAATTATTTTCGTCAGCTTCTAAACATGACGATGACAGATTTCGAGCTTCGTACAATATCTCATTGTTGATTGTTAAAACAGGCAAGCCACATACTAATAGGGAAGACTTAATTTTACCAGCAGTTAAAGAAGTAATAACCATCATGCTCCATAAACCAGTTACAGATATTATCCAAAAATTTCTTTTAAGTAATAATTCTGAGTAAAGGTGAACTGATGAGATGGCTGAAAACATTAAAGAATCGTTGTGCAATTATCTACAGACTTGTCAATTTTCATTTCAGCCAGATGAGTCCACTTTACCAACCAATGAAGCATTGTTATTGCCCTAAGCACGGTTTATCAAAGATGAAAAAATATGTCAAGAAATGTTGTTTGCTATCAGTTTGGAAACAGATACAAAAGGAGAACCATATTTGATCCTCTGGAAAAGTTTTTTGACGAAAAGGAAATTCCTTTTAATAATATTTTGTCAGTCATTACGGATGGCACATTGGCTATGACAGAGCGTCAGAAAGGTGTGCATAAAAAATAAAGTTCCTGGCATGCTTGCTGTACATTGCGTAATTTCTTGACATTATTTGGTTGCAAAAAATTAGAGAGACGCCTCCTTACATCACTGCAATATGTTATAAGAGCAGTTAATAAAATCAGAAGCAAAGAATTGAATTTTAAATTATTTAGTCAGCTTTGTATTGCTAATGACGAAGATTTCAACCGATTACTGCTTCACAGAGGTTCGCTGACTTTCAAAAGGCACTAGTTAGACTCGATTTTACATCTGTTTGCATCTGTGATAAAGTTCCTGGGAAACAGAGACACGGTACTAAGTACTTTGCCGACCTGTATAAATTGTTTAATGATGTCAGTATCCAACTTCAAGGCGACGACTTAAACTTGATTAAGACTAAAAATAGCGTTGCTACTTTCGTGGCAAAACTGCTATTATATAAAAGAACTAGAGGCAGACGTTAATTCAATAACTTCTCATGATTATCAGCAGTGTCATTCAAGGATGATGACTTGCTCGTTTCCTGTCAACACTTGGAAAACCTCTACAATGACTTCAAGGAACGATTCCAGGACATTTTAAACATGGAAATACCAGACTGGGTTTTGGATCCTTTTCCCAATGTGAACACAGCAGGATCATTTCAGTTGAAAAAAGAATTCATAAAATTGATGATAAATGAGGAATTAAAAATTAAATTCAAGAATGGCTACCAAGAACTGTGGCTCCGGAAGTAGATTTCACAACTGTATTCAGGATTATGGTCGATTGTTCAGCGATGTTAATAGCATTTCCATCTTCATATTTGCTTTCTCTTCAGTTAAGTTAGAAATTTGATGTCCTTAAATTTTAATAAAAATAATTTTTAATATAATTAAGTATGCGTCTTGATTGTTCTCTGAAATCATCAATTTACTTATTTAGAAAGAAATAGTTTATCATGGATTACTTTGTATTATCAAAACTCCTGAGTGTCCTTATAACAGATAAGCTAAAGCTTTTATTCCTCTTTTATATAAATACAGAAAATATTCAGGAACGTTTCAATTCCAACAATATTCTATCTATTAGTATTTACCTAGCATTATGTACGCTCTTATTTCTCTGCAGTGGGACAGGGGTGGAATTGAATATTCATTAGAAAAGGTTAAAAAGGTTGGGTACATATGACATAGATATTGTAAATTTGCATGTTGCTGGCATTATACACATCTTCCTTGATACAAAAGATGTTCAGATGCTTTCATACACCAGCATGATTCTTAGATCTCCTGTTGATAGAAAACAACCGATCATTGATTATCAAGTGACTAGCTCATCATTCTAACCCAACCACTACAGTTGATAAACTATGACATAGTGACCCAATCAGCTGAAGCAATTGTGAACGAATCCTCCCAGTTTTCAGAAGTTCCTTCGGGTATGACACAATGCAACATGACACTTGCATAAGTCTGTATGATCATCTCCACCAAATGGTAAGCATGGAAATTAAACTATTGTGTAACTGTATCATGGTTACCTAACTTATCACATTCCTGAGAGGAAAGATAACAGGGGAGAAATATAGAAACATTTTAACTGAATAGGTACATCCTATGATGTAAACTCATTTTCTTACAGATGAAAGAAATTTCCAAAATAGCAATGCAAGGGGATTTGTTCATTTAAAGTTTCATAAACACATACATGAAGTGAAACATCTATCTAAGCCAGCAAAGCTCCAAGCCTCAATTGATGAAAACCTTATGATCTGCTTCAGAGCATTCAGTTCAAAATCAATATCATCCATTAGCATTTATTCTGAAACTTACAATCTCGATACAAAATATTATAATATTCCCATAAATACTATTCAGCACTCATGATTTGATTCTCAGGAGAATTCAAACTTATAATATACCAAAGGCAGCAATATTTGAAAGGAATATCTTATGAATATAAGGAATTTCTATTATACTGTTATCATTTATTTATGTGTAATTCTTTTATAGTCTAATATACATACTTGTTAAAACAAATAATTCTGTAAATGATATCTTTTGGATATTCATTTATTTAAAGAATCATGACACATACCTGGGCTCATGACCAGCTATAATCATTTGTAAAACTCCCACGCAAGCACCTCTCTTTCCTTCCCAAAACTCAGGATTTGGATCCGACCTTTCAAGAATGTCAAATGCCTTAGCAGCATAAAAGAATTGCCCCATCTAAAATGCCAAAAAATGAATCTATAAATAACTATAAGGGAAAGTTTATACCAGTCTTGTACAACAGCAAAATATTTGTCATTTGACAGAAAATAAAAGCTGTTAACTAATAAATCTTATATATAAATTTTAGTTGAATTAAATAACTTTAAATTAATCTTATGTAGGTACATTTTTAACCAACCAACCTTGTAACAATCATTAGCAATTTGCTGCAAGAGGCTGAAGGACTCATTGCAATGCTCAAGTTTAGAATATAATTCCCACGCCAGTCGAGGTTTTTTGTTCATCACATCTGTGAAAATGTAAATTAAATAAATATTTGAATTTAAATTTCAAAAAAGATTTAAAATGTGTCATGATTTAAAATGAAGAAAATTAACTCACAACACCGAGCTAGCCAACTTAAGTAAGTATAATCACTCTTGATTTTTTCATTTTGTATGAGCAAGAAAACCTAATAAAATAATTCAATTTATAAACAAATGAAATCAATAACAACTACAACGTAATACATAAAAATTACAATATAAAATAGAAAATCTAATATAAAGTATTATGACAGATAATAATAGTTTTGTTTAAATTTGTAATGCTATAAAGATCATACACAATTATATTGATATGTATCATCACTTAAACATAATAAGTAGAGTATATTAAGCAGGATTTTTTTAAATACATTATATTCTCATACACCTTATTAAAATTATTAAAGAATTTAATTCCTAAAAATAATTTTTAACCTGATCAGCAAACATTAAATTTCAAATGAAATATTCTAATAACAAAAATATGCTGTAATTTATTTGCATTATATTAATTTAATAAATTACTTAGAAATTTAGCTACACCAATAAAATTCATAATGTTGATACACGGACAAATTTTATCTGCTAATATTCAAATTATAAAATACACATACATTATTAATAAAAAAATATTTTATAAGAAAGTTAAAAATCAAACAAATGCAAAAGATGCCTGGTGTACTTTTTACTTAAAATATAATTTCATGTATTCAATATATTCTTATATGAAACACTTGAAAGTTGTGAATATACCAATGACAAAAATCAAGTTTTAACTTTAACAATGGTTTAATTACTTAAATAATGTTTTTAATATTACTTTAAAAAATTAATTCAATGATGAAATATAATAAAATGGAATATTAAATTTTGATGCAATCAAATTGTATAAAAGAAGCTCTTAGATTAAATATTTTTGATCCTAATAAGTATATCTTTGGAATTAATGATTAAACTTCAAAATGTATATGAAAATAATTTTAATCTATCAAATTTTTAGCTTATAATTTCTGCTAAAATTCAACAGTAATTTAAAGCTTTAAATTTTTTGAATATCAATTTATAACACATTTAAGCATCCTGCAACTCCTGTTTTAATGTTTTGGTTTTATGAATTCAATAATTTGTCTTATTTTTGCATGACAACTTTTTATTTTTGTGATGAAAAACTTAATCTATCATACATTCTCTTATACAATATTGTATAATTGTATAATTACATAATATATTATATCTATTAAACAATCATCTTTATGTGATTATTTAATTGACTAAGATAGAGCTTTTATTTGCATTAACAGAGACACAACTGATTCATTTGTATAATACACAAAATTAAAATGCATTCAATTTAAAAACTCGATATAAATTATGTTAGATTCAAATATAAAAAGATTGTACAATAATAAGAACTTTAATTTAAACCTGTTTGCCCATAATTATTTTCTATAATTAAATGAACAAAAACATAACATACCTTTAAATGCAAAATTTTATTTAAAGATAAAAATTTTAATTTCTTGTTTTGCAAGTATTAGAAAATAAAAAAAAAACTTATTAAATTTAACTAATAAAATAAGAACTCAAATATTATTTCACAAAACAATTTTTTATTTTAGACCAATAAAAATTTATTGTTACAATTTTCTTAGAAAAATTTGAGGGTAAATAAAAATTCCATTTTACATATGGATTCTTTAAGACTTTTTCCTCAGTAATTCAAGAAATATAAATACTTGTTTGAAAATAAAAGATATATAAGAATTTCAGGAATTATTCATTATAAGCATAGAATAATTCCGGAAAATTATTTTGGTTGAGTAACAAAACTGAGTAAATACAAACTGTAAGTGCAGTATTTAACAAGTGCACACACTATTACAATATGAACCAATTGTTTATCATTCAAATTATATTTTATATCAAAAACTTTTATATATTGTTTGCAAATTTATCAGTGATTGCATAGAAAAATGTTAATTAATTAATGTCATATAAAACACAGAAAATAATTGTACTGAAGTTGGATAGAATAAACTATTATGTAAATCACTATAAGATATATGATTCTATTGTTATATTTTTATGGATATGAATATTTTTTCAAAAATGCTTATTATTTTCACTGAATATAGAATTTTATTTATTTAAAGCTCTTATTTTATTTAAAGTTGACAACTTTTATCGACTAAAACATACTGTGTTAAAAGTCATGAATTTTAATAGTATGGAAGGAAGCAATTTTCTTACCTCTTCTGCTTCTTTAAAATTACCAGTTGCCGCTTTAGCTTGAGCAAAATTGAAGTTAAAAGTATCATCATTATAGAAGTAACTCTAAAAAAAATTACAGCAAATAAATATATTAAGTAAGTAAAGATTATGAATAAAATTTTTTTCAATTAAGGAATCATCTTTAACTTGAACACTCAATTTCAAGTTATCAATTTCAAGTTAAATTTAGGATTCCAATACTCAAAAAATATTATGTATTATTAAACTCACAATCATAAACGTTAAGTGATATTTTGCTTTTTATTCGTTTATTTCCCTTTCTCATTGATTTTCAATGTTTAACAGGGATATAAACATATATATTTGATTATATCATTAAAAAATTCTTTAAATCATATTAATCACAAATCTATTTTTTAAAAGTATCTAAAATCAACACAGATAATAACTAACTATTAAAATTTCATGCTGACATATATTATCATTATTTGCATAAAAAACGGCATTATTAAAGAAAAAGACCAGTTCAAAATGACATTTTGAGCTAAATACATTTTCAAAACTGCTTTTTGCGTATTTCTATTAGGCAGAATATAATAATTCATAAGCTAACAGCAACTATTAGATAAAATAAGATCGAAGAAAAATAAAATTTTTAATATAAAGAAAAAACATCTACATTTATATTAACAAACAGGTGATTATCAAAACAACGAAAATACATAATACCGAACTCTACATAACGAATTCTCTATTAGTTAGGAGTAAGATCATTTTTGGCATGTCATACAGCTTGAATTGGGCTATACAAATGCTGAATCATTTTTAAAGGATTATTGAACCATTCTTCATGGAGATATTGTAAAAGTTCTGGAAGAGATGCCAATGGATGTCAATTCCACATTGAATGTAATGAATAAATAACAGTTCAATTATAATATAAGTCAGATGACTGCTCAGGCCAATATAAATATTTTACTTTATCCTTATGTTCATGAAACCATGAATGCACAAGCTCCATATGAATGGACAATATATTATGTTTAGAATTTTATTTTCTAAGTTTAAAGTATTTTATTAGGTAGTTCGGAAAGTAATTTCGCTTTTCTTAGAAATGAAAAACGTATAGTGGATAAATATTGTATTGCCTTGCATATTGTCCATTCTAGTCCAATAACATTTACCATCTTCCTAGTAGTAGCATGATTCCACATTTATAAAGTGGTTGGTTTTTGCTAGCACAAAACTGATCCAGGTGAGAAAAATGAAATTACTTTCCGAATAACCCAATGCTTCTCAGCATTTCTAATAAATTTCATAGCAAATTTTAGAACTAATGTAATCTTAAACTTTACTTACCTTATTTTATTAAATTACTACTCAATAGAGCATTATTAATATTATTACTAAATTGATTTAAATTTAAAGAGTATTTAATTTAAAGATGATAAAAAGATATTTCAATATTAATTTGCTAAAATCTTGAAATTAACAAGAATTTACTAATGTTTGTGAAAAAATTAATTAGTATGAATACTTTTTAATCGCCAATAATAATAATTTTTTATATTTTAAGACAAATAATTAAACATTGTTAAGCCTTTTTTTAAGCATACACAGGATTCTGAGCATATTTTGAAGAAAAAATTTAATAATTGCATTTTTTTAATGTTTAGAAAGTAATTCTAAAATTACAGAAATATTTCCAAAATGTGTTATTAGTATATTTGAATTAATAAATGTTCCTTTCTAAACACAGAATGTTTCAAATATTTTTATGCTATTTAAATAAAGTTGTTTTTCAAAAATATATAATGAATGCTTTAAATTAATAATTATTGTTAAATAATTGATTATTAACTGTTATTAAATAATTTATAGCTATTATTAAATTATTTAGCAATACAATGTTTTAATAAAGCTATCATGGAATAAACGCTTTTCTTTATATTTATTCTTAAGCTATAAACATATGTTTTCAAATAAGTTTTTAAAAAAAAAACTTACGCCTAACCTTGGTTTTTCAACTATTAGTTCTTGTAGTGCACTCTAATAAAATCTTGAAGTAAACAAAAAGTCATCTTGCGCAAAATTCCTACTTGCAATGTCAAAAAGTACAGGGCAAGTGAAAAGATGTGGTCACCAGTCACATCAAGTTCACATAAAAGACAAATAAGAGAGTCTGACAAATCTAAGCAGTGAAGATGTTTTTAAAGATAATCATATCCAATCCTAAGGCAGAAATTTGTGACAACCACATATTTGTGGAGGGTTTTCAGATAAGTAAACAACAAATTAAGTTGACCTTTATACATGGATCCATCATTTTATTTCTTAGCTCTTTATTCTTCTTTTTTATTTTAATAAACATTAATTTTATTTTGTATGCTATATTTTTTTCTCAGAAAAAAAATCAATTTAAAATTAAATCAATAAGTTATTTCCTTGTTAATTTTAATAAATTACCCAATTTATTTGAATCCAATAGATGCAGAGCAATCCAAAAAGTTAAACAAGAATATAAAATAATTTAAAATGAATTGATAGCTTTTAAAAGCACTTTCAAATGAGTGTGTATAAAATTACAAGTTGAAGTCATTGTAATTTTCCAAAACTATATGCATGATTTTATATAGGATTGTATAAAAGTCATTACGATTTCAGTAAAGAAAAAATAACAAGTTTTCATAATTTTACAAAAATTTTATAAATTGTATCAATGATTTAACAAATGATTTGAGCAATGAAGTTAGAAATATAAATCATAAACAATGCTAAACTCATAATCAAAAAAGATTTTCTATTATACAATAGATACATTAACACACAATGAATTATTGATAAGTACTGGTCATCTACAGTGTCAGTATGTAAATTCACAGTTTAATTGTAATTTTCTAAAGTGTTTTTATAAACAGAGTAACACTAAAAAAAATTTAATGAGCAGAAAAATGTGATTTTTAAGTAGATTTTCCATTGTTCAAATTGTAATTTTTTGTATTAAAAATTCAATATTTCATTACTTATTAGTTTTACTCCTTGATATGTTTTTTTATAAAAAGGAAATTATAATAATAAAACAAGGTTTGATGCAAATGAGAGTCTTAAAAGTGGTTTGATGAGCTGACTAACAAAGAATTCCAAGAAGGTAGCCAACAATAAAAAAAAGCTATGATCTATGTTAAGATGCAGGAGAAAATTTACTGAAAATGACATTAGATTTGTAACCAATGTAACTTTAAATTCTTACTGTACTAGTTGAAAAAAAACTTGAATAGTCTTAAACGATAAATTAATTTTAAAAACTAAAATAAATGAAGAATTACTTTTATAGAATTAAGATAAAGTAAGACATCATCAAACTGTTTCAGCAAGAAGAAACATGAAGCCATGCACTGTCTACCAGGTATCGTATCTAAAATAAAATCATGCATTTGTAATTTCTTTTAAATATAAGTCTTAAAAGAGAAAAATATAATGAATAAACTTCAACTTTATGTATTGCAAATCATAAGAAAAGGAACAAACTGAAAAAGAATATGCTGAAACATATATATAAACTATGTTTCAATATGATACAGATTCTTATTAAATATAAATACTATACAATAATCTTGCCAAAATATTAATAATTACACAAGAAAAAAGAATGAAGAAAATATCAGCATCATCAAATGGATCATTGAAAAATTTACTTATAAACTTTTAAAATTTATTTTTCTATTGATATAATTATAAGATTCCTTATTTTTAAAAACTTTAAAATCAAAGCAACTTCAGTATTACATTTTTTAAAAATGAACAAAATATATATGTGCACAAAATATTAACACAATATTTTACATAAAGATGCATATCATAATAAAACTTGTTATAGAATTATATCTAATTTATTTTGCTCTTTTGCATTAAATAAATTATTTATATAAATGCATTTACTATTTCTAAGCACAACATAATCCATTAAACAGCCTTTCAAAATAAAATACAAATGTTAATAATTGGAAAGGAAAGAAAAGTAGGATGATTCCCAATTAAAACATACATAACACAATAAGATATTTATAAAAAATAAAGTATATATTTAAGAAAATAATAAAATAGAAAACTTCCTAAATTATAATGATAAATCAAAATGGAATTTAATTTTATTGCACGTTATTATAAATGAATGTTACAAGCTTAGATAAATATAATTGTTTAATCAATTTAATCTTTAACAGAATAATAATTATTTTTCATATAGAACACTACTACAATATAAACAGCAAGCAGATTTTAAAATTTTAGATATACTTTTTATGTACATATTACTTTATTTTTTATTGATGCTAACAAAATATAAATTTTTTTGGCATAAATGTCATATTCTTGGATAAGAAGGAGATTAGTTTATCAAAAGATAGTTAGTGCTTTATATAACAGCAATATTCAAAATACCTCAGTTTAGTCACTGTAACAATATTTATCAACATTTTAATACAACATTTAGTCTTGTGAAGTTAAAGAAATATTCAAGATGTTAAATATAGATAATAAAAGCTTAAATTTAAAGAGAAAAATTTCATAAAATTTTAAAGTAAAAAATATAAACCTTACCACATTCACTTGCTGAGCCTCCAACTAATTGGAAATATTGCTGTGCAACTTTCAAATATTCCCTCTATTAAATAAATAACACAATTTAATATTAAATAAAAATAATGTATATTATTAACTACCAATCTTTAGGAATAAATTGAAATGAAGACCTACAGATCCTTGTTCTTGACCATTTGCAGCATTGACAACACCTTTTAATATGTATTCATGTGGGACAGCTGGTTCAAGATCTTTTATTAAATTAAAAGCTTCTTGCACATTGTCTAGAAAATTCACAAATTATATATATATATATCAATATTTATAATAAAATAACACTTAGAAATTTTATAAAACATATGATGAACTAGAATTCATCCATTTATTTTGATAAATGTATGAAAAATTATTGATATTTCATCACATATTTGATTTAAAATGCATTTTTTTTATATTATAAAACTTTTGTTTTAATATAAAATTTTGCATACTAAGTTTTGAAAATAACTTTTCAATAAGTCATTAATTTTCTTTTGTTAACTAGTGGTCAGCGTGCCTGACTGCGGATAGGGAGGTCCTGGGTTTGAATCCCGGTTCAGGGAAGGATGTACTCTCTCTATATATATACCCTGTATTTTTCCTTTCCTTTTATGCATGGGTTGTGAATAGTTGCCTACCCTATAAACGGGTACCTATGGCATGTGTGTACTGAGGAAATCGGACTTTACTCCTTATATGGTTCAGTTGGAAAAGTGGAGCGAAGCACCCCATAATACCAGCCTAGCTGGCACACGACAACAACATTAATTTTCTTCTCATTTGAAGGAAAAAGTTTCTTTAACATTTCTTTAAATTGAAATTCAATAGAAAATCTATATAATGACTAACTACACTTTATTTTATATCAGATAATTTTTTGTTTTTCACTCAAGAAATGGCAGAAAAGTGAATAAGTCATAAAAATGTGACACAAAGTTATAAATACAATACATATGATTAATTATAATAATATTAACTATGCATTTATATGAGTATAAAAGTACTTTTTATATTTTACTTAAAAACTTCATAATTAATATTTATTGTAATATATTTTTACACATAAAGTCTTTTATGAAAAAATATTGTAACAATTGAAATTAGTCTTAAGTAAGATTTTAATTTATAATTAATATTAATGAGCATTATAAAAATATTATTAAAACAAATATATTAACTGTTTATCAGGACATTTACAACAGTCATAAAATATATAATTAAATTTTTGAATTTTCTAACAAATAGAAAACAATATCATATAGATAAATGAAGGATAGTATCAATATGGTAAGCTTCACCATGAGGTGTTGATCATTGATGGACAATTTTTTCCGCCACTGGGAGAAGACACAAGTGGTGATAAAATATTATGCCATGCTCAAACAAAAATATGCAATCGAAAATATAAAATTGAAGATAGCAAAAAGTAATAAGAGTAAGAAAATAAAGACACGCAAATATAGATGCAACCATTGAAGGTGGATAGCTTTAATGTCACCAAATAAATAATTCTTCAAAACAATTAATTAGTAATGAGTTTACACCAAAAACAACTAGAGAAGATAAATTCAAAATTATATAATTTATTTGTAAAAATTTTTATTCAGTTTCTTTCCATATTTGAAAAGTTAACTATCATATTTATGCAAATCCACATAATAAATAACTGCTAATAAATTTAAAATATTTACTTTTGATAATTGTTTATCGCCATTAAAACCATTCAATGAGTTAAAAAGAGGAGTATTTAAAAAAGATAACAGAGGAGTTAATTTAAGGAAAGCAAATAAACAAATAAATAGCCTTCAAATCAAAATTTAAATAATTATAGAATACAATTGATGTAAAACTGCAAGTAATTACTTGTATTTTTATTGAAAAATAAAAACTAACTATTTATTTAAAATTACACTTGATATTTATTAAATAAAAAATGCACTTTATATTCATGTAATAAGAAATTACACAGATATTTGCCTTTCTCTTTTTAAAATAAACCTTTTGAAACTTTGTCTTGTTTAAGAGTTATAACATAAATCATTTAATTTTAATGCTTCACACATAATTTTGTGGGTTCTTATTTTTATAAGATTTCAATCACTCAGCTAATACAAAATCCTTACAATTTTCATATAATTGCTTAAATTTCAATAATTTTCAAAATTTTTAATCCTTTTAGTCTCTGAAACTATTACAATTTCATCATTAACCAACATACAAAATTTTAAGAAATATTAAACTATTGACACTCTGAACTCTTCATACTTTTTCAACTATTAATTTATGATAAAAACTTTTATCTGGAGAAATGTTTCACAGTAAATATTTTCGTTAACATGAGAATAATTTTAAATAGGAAAAAAATTCTTTATGAAAAGAATATATAACTTAACCTTTTACAATATTTAAATTTTATTGTTTTTTATGATGATTTTTAATATTCAGAAATTATTTATTTCATAAAAAATTGATAAATGTAGCTTTTTATAAGAGTTTCAAGGATAGCATACCAATTGTATGGGAAAATTCTTTAAAATTAATTACATATTGCTAAACTGATAAAGTTAATTACTAATATATTAATAAATATAAATGTTATTACACAACTAATATATAAAGAATTTTTAAAATATTTTATTTATTAAATTCACACATTTAAAAAAATTATATATATGTTATTGTCCTATTTAAAAAAAATTGCGTTTATGCTGAAAAAACTTTAACTGTGAAAATATACATTATATATACTTCATATTAATCACATTTTAATTGTTTAGAAGTATAAATTATTGTTGCTATAATATTTATTAATTTATGTAAAAATAACAAATGAAACAACTGTCACTTTCCATTCCTAATTCAATGCAATACAACAATAACTCAATAAAATCTTATATTTTAGACATCAAAATAATATTATGTGCATGGGAAAGAACTAAAGGAACTTAAACAGTTATGAATGTGATGACAAAATTTAAATGATTAATGGAACAAAATTTTTTTTAATCAGAAATTTATATGAAAATATGTTTATTTATATGAAAACATGATTTGCATATCCAAAGGTAATGCAAATCGTAAAAATTTAATCTATTTTAATCTAATTTAATCAATAAATAAATGAAAATTTTACTAAAATATCATAAATAAATAATTGCCTTGTTTTAAGTGATAAATCACAAGATTTAATCTTGCTTCAGGAAATACATCAACTAAAGGAGGTAAAATTTGTAAAGCTCCTTCTCCTCCCCGAAAAACTACCTAAAATATAAATATTACATTCCTTAAAATAACAATAAAAATCAAATAAAAGTGGAAATTGCTCCAAATTTAATAAGTTATACATAAAAAATAAATAACATAAATATAAGAAATTTAACAACACAGGTTGTAAGTGAAATAATTTATAAGCATTTTGTCATCTTTTGAAAATGTATTGAAAATATTAGATAAATTAGCACCAAATAAAATAAGAAACATTTAATTCAAGGTAATATAAAGAAAACTAAATTCTTCAACAATTATACATCATTATTCCAAAATACACAAATTAAAGTCAAATAACAATTTATGATCTAATATAAGTATAAAAGAAATTACCAAAAAGTAAATAAATAGAAAATATTTTAAAACAGATGTTTTGAGTTAATTTTTTATTAATTCTAAACAAAGCTTATACAGAAATTTGTTTAACATGGATTGAAAAGGAATACAAACTAAAATACTCATTTTTGTAATATTTTATGGAAAAATTTGTCTTATAAGTATACATAAATAAATATTAGTTTGTAGTAACTTGGAAACAAAACAAATTAAATAAACTTTGTAATTCAATAGTTACTTTTCACATAAGGTAACTTTTATTCTTAAAAATTTTTAAATGTGTTTTTAAAAATTAAATACAATACTTTTACAACAAAATATTTTTCCTTCTTAAGTGCCATATAGTAAAAATAAATAATTAAACATTCTATTACTTACAAAACTGTGCCAAAATAAGAGTACTTTTACAATGAAAGATATTCTCTTTTTATGTAGCTTATAGAAAAAATAAATAATTATACATTCTATTACTTACTAAATTGTGTCGAATTAAGTCCTTTGCATAAGTAAAGGAAGGAGAAGACATATCTTGGAGATTCTTTAATTCAGCCTATAATGTCAAATTAAAATAATTTTAAAATTATATAAATATATACATACAATAACAAATTCCTAAATATTATTAAAAATTGTGGTTGCTCTATTCAAATTATTGTTATGGAATAAACGCGTTGAACCAGTTGACCTGTGATCATACTTGAACACTTTTGAAAATTTGATTTTCAGAGTCTTTAAATCAGTACTTCTCAATTATATTTTGTTTATTTTTACTTAAGAGAAGACAAGATCCTTTACTCCAATCATTCATGATTTTAGTTTTAAAATTGTACATTATTTTTATTATAAATGTGCTGATTGAATTACTAAGACTAGCCATCAAAATGGGATACTCAACTGTTTATAGTAAAAATGAATATTACAACATCAGAAAACCTATATTATTTCTGAATATTATGAAACAACAATTATTCTCCTTTATATAAAATTTTATTTCAGATGAGATATATACACAGAAGTTTGTTGCTAAAAAAGTAAAATCCCTTTCTTACAAGGTCTGGAAAAATCAGAAGTGTTCTTTAATTACATCGTTCCCTGCATGTTTCCACAGGAATCATTCAATTCATCAATTTACATTTATTTAGAGAATTTTGATTTGGGAAAATTGTTTGCTCCAAAATTATTACATATAATCTCCATTCTTGAGAATGTCTCAATGATCAATCATATTTACTGCATATAATTTTGACACATTAGTGAGCAAACTTCATTGAAATTGAGCTTGGTCCTCATATCATAACATGAAATTTAGAAACAAAAATACTAATTGAATTGTCACAGCACAAGCCTTTGTTATGTATCAGACCCCATAAATGATTTAATGATATTTGAGATTCTAAAATATTTCTTCATGGAGTGTAAATCTTTCCTGTGACATTAAAAAAATGTGAAATTAAAAATGTCTATGAAAGTTATTCATTTTAAGAAGTAAGAAACTCCAAACTGCAAAATTATATTCTTTTATAAAGATTATTTCAGTTTATACTCATAAGGACATAACTATAAATGAAATGGTTGATAAACTACCAAAATCAATAACAGTAAAACAAAATTATATCTTCCTTAGATTTCACTAGATGATCTAGAAAGTTGCAAGAAAAAATATAGAATAATCCTTTGCCATTATAAATATTTTCAGTAAATATTATGAGACAATTCAAAATATTTCTGGATGGTACAAATTGTGCAATTCCTTTTTCTCACATACATAAATTTTGTCCACTAGGTATATAACACATACATTAACTTTTCTGGAAATTTTATAGCTTTAATTTCACGAAGTCAGACGTTTTTAAGATACGTAATAACAGTGATTAGGGTCACATCTTTTTCCATTGCAACAAATATACTAATCAAAGAAATTACATTCTTAGGAATACCAATTTTTTTTGCAAATAATTTGAATTCTAAAACCGATTAAAAATAATTGTAAGTAAATGCTCTCACATAAAATTTTTTTATTAAAATTCATTTTTTTGGTGAATATAATCTAAAAAAACTTGATTTATTAGAAAAATATAAACAATAGCAATCTTTGTCACTAAAATTCTTAAAAATCATTGACCAACTAAATAAATTTAGTTTGTTTAAGCCAATCAAATTAGGTCACTATTTAAATGTGCACAGGAGAATGGTGAATAATATTATATAGTTTTTTCTTATTTTTAGCATGCATACACAGTTATTGATATTATATTTAATAGAAACAATAAGCAAAAATGAAACAGTGATTAAATCTATTTCTTGTAAAAAAAAAACCAAGCATTTTAAGCTAAAGAAATTAAAACTTCTTTGCAAAAGACAAAGTACTGGTACTACAGATAAAAATTTTTAACATTATAAAATTATCCATATTATTGATACAATTGGAAAATCTACTGTATATTATTCAGACTAGTTTAAGATTACTAGATATTTTGACAAAATTTCATAATTCGAACAGATGGGCAATTTGCTATGATGCCCATAGCTCCAGCCATTTAGAACATGGGGCAGCAATGATATCATATTGCACACATAGGTATCTTGTGGGTATTCTATCATAACCCCAAGATTGGGTGGTCCTCATAATTTAGAAGCAGGGACCAAGCAGAAGATTTCTAGTTTTAGCCTAAAGATATAATTTTACTTGAAAGACATTACGAGCATGATCTGGTTTATGTGTTCTAGTACCATTAATGAACATGATAGATTTTCTGCAGGGTTAGTATAAGACCCACTACCTTCTAGTTGTAAGTACGACACTTTTCTCAATCAGCCCATGCAACTTCATACAGAAGTAAAATAGTAAATAATGTAAACTAACATCTTATATTTTGTGAATTCTTTTGTTACAAACAATAATATATAAGTTAAAACATCAAGAAAAGTAAAAACTAAATTATGTACCAAACTATACATGTAAAATTATCAAAAAATAAAAGAATTACAAGATACTTAATCTTAAACAAAATTTTTAACATTATCAAACCTAAATAATATGTAAGAATATAACAATGTAGTATCATATAATGGTTGTTCATACATTGCAAAGTACCACTCAATGAAAAATTTGTTTTTAGCACTAAAAAACCACTTAGAATTGTTCTAGTTTATGAGATAAACAAAAACATTTTATGAAAACAATTCTCTCAGTTAAAACTATAAAAGAATATTTAAGATAGATATAGATCGATATATTTAAGATAATATATTTAATTTTGTTTTATATGCATTAAACTAATCAAAACTAATAACCATAAAGACATAGGCATTTTTGTCAACAAAAAACAACATGAAAACCAATATTGAGACACAAATTACAATCGAGTCAAAGGCTTCTTCCTGATACTGTTCAACCATCTGAAAATTCTAACTTTAGATAAATAAATCAGAGCAAAATAATAACAAAATCCTTTTTCAAGACATGATACGTTCATCTTAGAATACTTGATATTTAGTGCTGATCTAAGATAAATTTTGTACAGCTCTCCAGACTCTTTTATTATTGCCAGCCTATAGGAACGAAAATCTAAACTCAACTGCAAAATTTTTACCTAATCAAACATAGTCTAACTGACATGCTGGCAACATCACTTTAATTGTGCATTGGTCATTAGAAGGATAGAGACACAAACTTATGGTATTAATTTTTACAGTATGATAGAGATGCAGCTTCAGGAGGTTCAAGAGGAGTGGCACCAAATGTTGAAGTTCGACTTTTGCCACAAGCTTGCAAATTATTTAGATGAGCAAATGGGTGATGCTTCATAATTTAAAAGTGTGTACCAACCAGAAGACCCTTAGATTCGGCTTGCCCCACAGAGGTATCATTTCACTATCAAGGAGTATCTGCAAATGATTGCCATGTTTCTTCAATGTAACCCACAGGAAACTATATTCAAATTTTTTCATATACCTTCTAGAAGCTATATATTTATTCTGAAAACTGATTCTACCAAAATTTTAAATACTTATTTGTTCTGCATAAAAACAAACTACACAATGTTGACTTCTTATGCAATCTTATATGATTGCATATTTCCAGAAATGAAATTGCACTTAGCTGTTAGTAAAGAACTTGGAATAAAAAGATTAGAAAGATAAAATCCATTTTTAAAAATAATTTAACATGTCTCTCTTATCCTGTAATGCATATAATTAAAGAAAAATTCAAGAAAATATGTTATTTTGAAATAGATATTTTACCTCTGCAGCTTTTCCATTGTAGAGACGGAAATGGTTACATGCTTTTAAATTAATAGCAGTAGCACTATCAGGATAATGTTGCAAATAAACAGCTAATACTTCCTAAAAAATTCAAAAGAAATTAATCGTAAGAAATTAATAATATTCAAAGAAATAAATCATAAGAAATAAATAATATAATAGATATTATTCCAGTATAGTTAAACATCTGAATCTAACTATTGTTTTATAAATAAAACAAGTTTCTACAATACTATTAAATTTCTAGGCATTTATAATTTTTATCTCCAAACGATAAAATAAATAAACTGTCTCTCTAGTGGTAAAAAAATAATAAAAATCATAGATATCTTAATTTTAAAAATGTATATTATTATCAGTATTCTAATAATTGCTCTATATATATAATGGTAATAAACAATAAAAATAATTTTAAAGCATTTAAATAATAATATACATTAAGATTTCTATACATTTTTGAGAAATATTTTCATAAGTAATCTCTACTGTATACATTAAAAATCAAAACAATTAATTTGGATAGTAACTACTTATTATTAATAAAAACTTCAAACCAGATAGTAGTATGCAATAATGTATATATAAAAAATGTATAATGTAATATATTGTCAATAATGTATCTATTAAAAATACAGAAATAGTTTAAAAAGTATATACCATCTATTAATATAAAGAAAAAATTATTGCATTAAAATTCATGAAAATTATTCACTAGATAACTATTCAAATAATAATAAAAAACCAAAATAGTATAAGCACTAAAATAAGTCTTTCATTAATAATACTTTAAGATAATCCTAAATATAAAAATAATAAATATTTTCTAACAAGCATATGTTATACTGCTAGAAGATAAAAGTTTCTAAATTAGTTAGAACTTTAATTCACCAACACATTTTTTTAGAAAAATAAAAAAACACAGTCACTAAAAGAAAAAAAAATATGCTAAGAATTTCATGTAACTTTAATGTAACTAAGGATACTGAATATTTATTTACAAAAATCATGCACTAAATATGTGAAATGTTGTATTATTGTTGATAAGATATTTTTAAAACAAGCAAAATGTTTCTTAATTTAATAAAAACACCTCATTTTCAATGCTATTTAATAATGATAAAAATAAGTGCAGTACATAACAATTCCATATCAATTGTAAGTTGATAAAGCACTTGACTTTCACATTAAAAAAATTTCAAAGACAGCTTTGAAACAGGTATCTAATATTTATTCATATCCACAATACTGCACTTTGTTATTGAAATGCTTTAAAAAGTACTAAAGTAGTAATAAAAAGCTCCAGAAGCATAAACATAATTTTTCTATTTCTTTCATTTAAAAAAAACTAGCTTTAACAGTTATTTATTCTTAATTCAGAATAATAAAAGGCTATGTTTTACCTGAGAGACATCATAATAATCAAGTTTGTAATAGCAAAGGGCAACATATACATTTAAGGCAATAGACTCTCTGAAATGTAAAATAAAATTTCATTAGATAATAAAATTACAAAAATATATTATTGAAATAAATCATTACTCTGTATCACTGCTCATTTAATTATTTTTCCACAGCAATTTAAATATCTTCTTTATCAAAAAAATATATATTTAAAACATAGAAAAGGAAAATTATAAAAGAAGTAAATAAATAAAAACTAAGCTTCTCACATAACAACAAAACATGTTTAACTTGCAGAGATTTTTTTTTTTTTTTTTTGCAATGAATTTTTTATTGAACTAAAAAAGTTACAGAAAGCGAGAATACTCATAATAATGTGTGTTTAACAAAGGAAAAAACATTTTCTTTAAATTTTTAATGACTACTTCCAATACATAACTGATGCTTCAAAAATGTACATACAAGTCAAGTCGTTTTAATATTATTATGAATATTAGTAAGCAATAAATTGAGATTTTATCTGGGAACAAAGGCATAATAACAGGTATTCTAGATTAATACAGAAATTTGCTTTGAAGATTAGTAGTTGTTGATTACAAGAAATCACAGAAAAACTTGTTTTAGCCAAGCCAATGAGGAAACTAAGATGTTTTTAAATTTAATGTAATTAATGTAATTTCAAATAATTTTTATTTTTGAAAAATTGAAAATAAGATTACTAAGGTTCTTTTAACCATGGATAAAAACTAAAATTAATTTTTTTTGGAAACAATTTTAATTTGGTTTAATTTGATTTTATTGGTGCAAGATCCTCTGATAATATACACATGACTTTTAGTCTGCTTAAGATTCTGAAACTTATTATAGTAAAATAAAAGAACACATGAAATTGAAAAATTCTCTTTTCCTTGTTTTATATTATTCTTTAATACATTAACAAGTAATTTTATTTTACAAATGATGCACATTTTTTTTTTTTTAGAAAATAGAACTATACATGTACTATTTTTAATATATAATAAATAAATGGTACATATTTAATTTGCACAAATGTATTAATCCTGATTCCCCTGTGACTGATATGTTAAAAAAATCTGTAAAATTTAAAAATTATCTGAGTTTTAAGAAAAAAGTACCTGTTATCCAATAATATATGTTTGTATATATCTATTGCTTCTTGATAATGAGACCTCAAATAATGTATTGAAGCTAATGAAAGTTGATCTTCAAGGATATCTTTCAACTGTTGGTGATATACCATTAACAACTTTTCATCTCCAAATTTGTGGGATAAATGAAACTGCAGTCGATTTTGAAGTTCAGATTTTGGCCCTAAGTAAAAAATTATTTTGAAAAAACCTAAGTAAATACGTAACATAAAAAGTAATAAAAATTATGTAAAGTAGGTAATATAAATAATAAATTTATCTGTTATATGAGAGCAGTATCTCACATTTAAAATATAAATTTCCTAATGTATTTTAAAAATCTACTTAAGAATTCAAAATAAATGCAGCTCTAAAGGTTTTAGCCTCAAACAAACTAGTATTTCCAATAAAACACATGAAAATTAATTCTTAAAGAATATTTAAACTCTCAAAGTATTTACTTATGTGCTTAATTTAATTTTTATTATCTTAAACTTAATAATAAAATAGCAATTCATTGCATCTTAAATAATAATTACAATATAAGACTGATTCATTTACAAAGAAACACATCATTTTATTCCTTAAAGTGAAAATCAAAAATGTCAGACTATGACAGATTGGACAATTG
The DNA here is from genome assembly GCA_037975125.1 of Latrodectus hesperus. Taxonomy (NCBI): domain Eukaryota; kingdom Metazoa; phylum Arthropoda; class Arachnida; order Araneae; family Theridiidae; genus Latrodectus; species Latrodectus hesperus. The sequence continues at coordinate 18,954,410 of CM075861.1, forward strand.
TAGATGTGGTAAAGTTAAAAGCGTGTTTTTCGAATCAAAAAGATAACTTTTGGTTTACAGTCTTAAGTATGTTGAAAATGATCTTTTTGGATAACTCCATATTTCAGCTTTTAAATTTGACACTTTGATTTTTAAGAACATTGGGTATGCTTTTCTTTAAATACTAAACAAAAATAACACTCTCTAGGAATTCTATACGACAAAAGTATTGTGTCCTCTTACAAAAATTACTACAATTAGCTTGTTTTTTTACTATGTTCTAACTTTTGTCTTTGCTTATTTACTTTTAAATTGTTTTGTTCCCTAGGGATATATATAATGACTATAAAGAAATATTTCATAACTTATTGAAATTTTTTAAATGCTCATACAAGAAATTTTCATTTAGACAATATTAATCATGAATATTCTGCATGTCATTTGTTTACTCCATCAATTAAAAAGCAAAATATTAAAAACAATAAAAAAAAACTCTTTTGGGAACATTCGTTATTATTACAAAAAAAATTACAAAGAATAAAATATAGTTTAAATATAATTTAAAATTAAGCTTTGCACATAATATCAAACATCTTATGTAGAACATCCTAGAAGACATTCTTTTATACCTTTTAGATTATAATCACTTTTAATTCATAGTGAATCATAACTCTCAAATCATAGCTTTCAAGTATAATTAAACAAAATAAATAAATCTAAATGCATTTAATCGAAGAACACATTTAATAGAATACAATATATGTGGACATTAACTGATTATCATCTTTCTTTACTATATCAGACCTTGCAGAACTAGAAAAATATTTTTATTTCAATATCCAATAAAATTTTCACATACTTAACACTTTTAGTGATACTTATACATCTTCAGTAAATATAAATGCATCATTTCCAGTTAAAATAATAGAGTTATTTAAAGACTAATTAAATTGCATTGAAATTTTTGTATATAATGAAAACTTAATTGCATTCTGAAAAATGAATGGAGAAACATTTAGTAACTTAGGCAGTTAATCATAAGAATTGCAAAAAACTTAAGGTAAATAATTACATGTTTAGTAAAACTACAATTTGACTATATATGTTATACTCAGAACTTTGCACAATAAATATTTATTTTCTATTTTAACACACATGATAGTTTTTTTGAAAGATGGAAACTATAGCCCGTGCATGCATCTGCAATATTAGACTTAATTATTTTATCAAAAAAAATGTTATTCACCAATTACTTTTGGAATTTTTCTTATACTGGAAAAAAATTGAATTTTTCAGTATAAGGGATAAAATAATATGAATATAACAAACATTACAAGAATACAAGAAGTTTATAAAATAACAAACTGAGAGAAAAATCTGAAGTGCTTAGTTTTTAAATTTCGTTAACAGACATTTAATATGTTACAAAACTATCTTGAAAAAAATTTGTTACTGCTAAACCAAAAATATATTAAAATGGACACAAATATATACAACAATTTAAATATGCATAGTGTTATTATTTCAGAAAAGAATGGTTTACATAAAAAATGTGATACATCACGTATTATTCAAATTGCTTAAAATTAAAAATTCCTTAATATTTTTAGAATATTAAATTCATATTCCTACAGAGAGATGAACGTTTCTATATTTTTTACTTAGACAATAAAATAAAATTAAAATTACATGAAAACATTTTTTTCTTTTAACAAATGCTATTAAATTTTCCCAAAAGCATATGAATTGAATATTAAATAAGAAAAATTATAACTTAGCTAATATTCCATTCATATATACTTATATGAATGGAATTAAACGATTTCAAGATGGTAAGTGTGTACAACTTGTAACATTAACAATAATATGAAAAATGAACACTCAAAGAGTAAAATTTCAAAAGATTTGATATATATGAATTAAAATACACTTTAGTTTTCCACCACTATCTAATTAAAATATCCCATTTAAAATATTAAAATATCTAATTTAAATATCATCATTAAAATATTAATATTAATAAATATTTAATCAAAATATTCATTTTATTTTAATTAAATATCTAAATTAAAATATTCATTTTTCATAAAGAACAGCAGTTTTAAAAACAAATAACAATTAAAGTAACCTTTAGTAACTGCAGTATCAGCCTCTTTATACATTCCAAGGTAAAAATAACAACAACCTAAATAAGTCCATACTTCTTGAGGTGGATCTGGTTTACTTAATATACGATTATATTCCTAGGAAAAAAAATTTAAATTTTGATTATGCATTTAAAATAATATTTCATGACTTAATTATTTTATCATGACTTAATTATTTTAACATGACTTAATTATTTTATTTTTATATGACTTTTAGTTATCTTGCAATTATTTCAAGATATTTTAAATATGTTAAAAAATTATCTAAAATCAATATAGGACATATTTTTATAATTTCAGTAATTTAAAATTAAATATTGAAAGTAATAATTTAATAGTTATTGGTGAAAAATAAATATAATTATAGTAATAAAAACTAATTGTTAATATTTTCTAAGAAAGTTTTAATAGTTTCCATGACCATTGTAAAAATATTCATAAGGTTTATCATGAATAGATACTGAGATTATATTTGCTCAACTTACATTTAAGTTATTAATTACTGAAAAATTTTGTTTTGTGACTTCAAAGCAAGAGTGAAATATAATAACCTTATCATACATTCTTATCAGTATTTCATCCATTTTCTACTTTTAATTTTATATGTATTTAACTATTCATACTATATATTATCATTATTAACATTCATATTTCTTACAATCAAAGCTTTTTAGAGTGCTAAAATAGAAGAATATTTAAAGTATCTCATTCTACAATTTTACTTTTTATTTTTATTTTCCATGACAATATGAAAAGTTTCAATTTTTAAAATAGTAAAGAAAGATACCTCCATTGCTCTTTTGTAATCTGATAGATGAAATGCACAGTAAGCAATCCATAAATCATTTTTTAAGTCTCCTTTACCACTGTTCCGGGCAAACTAAAAAAAAAAAGTTACTTATATGAGATAAACAAATTTCAAAAAAGTAATTTCATGAATTAAAATATTAGTTGAATTAAAATAATTTATATATTCTTAGTTGCATGAATTTTATAAATACATATAAAATTATACAAGTTCCATATAATTATTAAGAATTCTTTACTATAAGTAGGTGTTGACATGATTATTAAGAATTCTTTACTATAAGTAGGTGAAATATGTAGAATAAAAATTTTATTACAACTGTAAGATATTTTACTGTAGTAATGACCTAAAAAAATTGTAAATAGTTTGAAATAATTTCCAACACATATTAAAGCAGTGATTGATAGCAATCAAAAGAAATATTTTGTCTCAAAAATATGAAATATTCTGATATTCCTTAAGGAACAACATCAGAAACTATATACTATGAATGCAAAGATAAGTGGTGATAAATCTATAAAAATACTATGATCACTAACATTTGATTTTTAAAAAAATAAAGTTGACTTAAAATAAATGGTAAATATTATATCAGAAATCAAAATTTTAAAAAAATGATATATGCTGTATGATTTGCTTTTTTTCATCAATAAATTCAGAATTTTTGAATATATTAGTCAAATTTTTTGTTTCAATGTAAATAAACAAGCATTTTCTGTATTAAGTCTAAAACTTAACTGTAATACAAAATGAATTTAAAAAAAAATAAACTTTAGAGACTAGTTATTACTATTATGAAATGTGTCTTTAAAATTTTTTATCAGGAGGAAATTAAAAAAATATTTAATAACTAGTTTCAATATTTAAAAAAAAAATTTTCCAAAAATATTATGATTCGTATGCAGCATGATAAAAATTTCAATACCCTCTCCAAATAAAAATAATTTTAAATTATTTTGCAAAAAATTAAAAATAAATAACAGGTAAATATCAAAACTTATTTCTAAGTTTTGATTTTTATTACTGGATAAAATAATTAGAAAGATCAATGTTTCAACATAAATTAAATGATTTATTGGGTTGTTCGGAAAGTAATTTCGTTTTTCATGAAAATGGAAAAGGTATAATGAATAAATATTGTATTGCATTGCATATTGTCCATTCTAGTCCAATAGCTTTTACCATTTTTCTGGAAGTAGCACGATATCACACTCATAAAATGGTTAGTTTTTACAAGCAGAAAGCTAATCCAGGTGGGAAAAACAAAATCTTTCCAAACAACTTAATAATTATTTACATTTTATTAATATTATTTGTTTTGAATAACAAAATTAGTAGCTATATGCCTTGAAACGGAAATACAGGTTTTTTGCTCAGTTGTATAAATATGAGTGCATTTCAGAATAAAAATAATAAAATTCTGGTAAACATAAATTTCATACAAATCTCAAAAAAAATTTCAAATTTTAAATTTTTTTAAAAATTAAATCAAGATTTCGTTACATAATTTTTAATGAAATATCTTATTAACTATATTCTAATAATTATTTGGTAATTTGTAAGGGGAAGGATTTCTATTACAAAAATTGTAAAAAGGAATGATTCATAAAGGTTTGATTATTCAAAATTGAAGAATCCAATGATTGGTGAATCTATCAAGCACAGTTGGAGAGGGAATTGAATGGAAAAGTACTTGATAATAAGATTAACAAGAAATAGAAAACTATAAAAATGGTTATTTTATCTCTGATGAGAAAGTATTGGGTAAAGAACAAAATTGGGGCAGAACAGATTTGTTTGATGTTGAGTGTATAGAAATTAATGAGGAAAAAACTGGAGGCTATAAAATAACACTCTAATAAGAAATTTACAAAATATGCTATCGAGGACCATAGGATGTCTGGTAGTGAGGAGAAAAAGGTATATAAAACAAAAGTTTTACAAAAAAACTTTATTAGAGAAAATTTAACATTTAAGGACCAGAGCAGAGTTTTCTATCAGGCCATTAATGGGAAAAATAAAGGCTTTAAACCTAAAATTACACTCTGTAAAAATAAATTTGAAGTAATCTTCAATGATAAAGATGATATTGTTAACATGTGAGTTGAGCATTTTAATGAATTGCTTTGTGGGAATGTGACAATCCCTTTGAGTGTTATCGTGGAGGGCCTAATACATTTGTTGATGATAAGAATGAAATTGATTTTCAATTTTTAAGGAAGTACAACACATTATAAATCACCCAAAAATTATTAAAGCAACAGATCCAGATACAATATCAGTCAAATTGATAAAACATGCTGCAAGTAAACTCACTACTGTCTTATTATACTTCTAATAAGGAAGGGAGACACTGCTTGCTGAGAGTCAGGTTGCTACATTATGCTCCAGCCCCATATATAAAAGTGGAGATGTGTTGAAATGTAAAAATTAAAGCAGAATAAGTTTGCTCTATGTGGCATCTTTTCAAACCTTTTGTTTAATTGTTTGTCAGCAATTGCAAATAATCTGATTGGAGATTAATGTCATTGGAGATGTGGCTTCCACAAAGAGGAAAGTCCAAAACTGATCAGATGTTTTTCTTTGAGACAGATTTTGAAAAAATTATGGGAATATAGGATAGAAGCTCACCATTTGTCACAGATCACAGTGTCCAACTTTATTAGAGTATTATTCTCATTATCAAAAGGTAGTCAGTTCAAATCCTGGTTTAACCGAAAATCTGTCGTATTCACTAAAGGTGGCTGGGGCATATTAAATAGGCTGTATTCACAATATCCTCCAGGTGAAATGATACCACTGGGGATAGCAGTTCAAGCATTAGGGTGTCTTTCTCTTAATCCCTGTTTCTAAATTACAAAGAATCCCATCCTATTGCTTCCACTAATTGGTAGAGCCCAACTCAAGGATAGGTCCAGAAACATGCTGGTGCAACAACCATTTTTCATCGATTTCAGGATAACTTATGATAATATTGATAGAGTTAGAAAAACTCTACTTCACTTTAGGATGCCAAAGAAGTTAATTAATTTGGTAAAGTTTACCTTTGTAAGTACCTTTTCTATGATACACATTCAGGGTGAATTGTCTAGGATTCTTGAGACCCTTAATGGAGTCATGTAGAGTGATTCTTCCATGCCTTTTATTCAACATAGGTTTGGAGAGAATTATAAAAGAGGCTGACCTGATTGCAAAAGGAATAATCTTTTATAGATCTGCCAAGATTCTGGCATTTACAAATGACAAAGATATCATTGCAAGGTCTGCAGGTATACCGAAAGTCTTTTCTGGTCTTGGATAAAGCCACAAATAAATGAAATTAAAAATACACAATATTAACAAAGCCAAAACAAAATAAATATGTGGAGGTAAACGAAATACTGGCAGGGCATTTGAAATTTATAATTATAAATTTGAATCTGTAGATAAATTTCCCTATTTGGGATCAGAAATTAATTGAAACAAAAAATTGCACCTCAGAAGGATTAAGAAAGTGAGTTTTTTTGGCCAATAGATAACTTTACGAGTTATGAGGCCTTTTGAAATCCCACCTTACAAAAAGGGAAACTAAAATCTTGTCGTATGAGACTCTATTTAGATCAGTACTGATTTAAGACTCTGAAACCTGAACCTTGACTACAAAAGATTAAAGGACTCTGTCAATTTTTGAGAGGAGAGTCTTAAGAGCCAATTATGGCATTGTTTGTGAAGTAAAAGTATGGAGAGGAAACTACAACTTTGCACTAGATTTTTTTGAAAAATAAGTTGAAAAATTCCTTAAACTGAATAGAATGAGATGGGCCAGGCATCTTTTAAGAATGGAACTGACAAGGGTGCCATTGAATATTTTTAATTGCCATTGTTGTTAATCAAAAGTAAAGAGGTAGACCAGAGAAAAGATGGAAGGATGATATGAATGTAGATTTGAGCATCATTGACGTTAATAAGAGGAAAAGAATCATTTGAAAGAGGACAGCCAGGAAAAAAACTTCTGCAGAAGGCCAGGACTCATAAAGGGTTATTGTGCCCAATATGATTTTATTAACATTTAGAACCTATATTTTATCAGAAAAACATTCATAAACATTTCTAGAACAAATAAATTTCGATGTGTTTTTTAATGACATTTATTTAATAAAGATTTATTTAAAAATGCAGATTCCATTATTGATTTTTCCTTTTTGATATTTGTATTTCCTTAACTATGCAATAATTATAATAATAACATTAAAAAGTCTAATAAAATACTTTATTTTGTACTGTTTTCATTATTCCATTCTTATTTACCCTAGTTTTTAACTACTTTTATGATACCTTATACCATAATATCTTAAAAAAAGTGTTCAAAAATCCAATTTTCTTCAATATAAATGAAATATTTTAGTATTTTAAAAAGTTTCATTTTAGATAAATATTAAAAAATGTTTTAATTCTTATTCAGTTGTGATATGAGTATACCTAAAGTTCATTATTATATAGATAAATTTAAAATTAATCAATATTCTATTAATTTTAACATTAATATCGAGTCCATATATTAAAATTGTAAAATATCATAATTTTGTTCTCAGTTGTTGAAGATTATATTATTTTTGAATAAGTTAAATAAAAAGTAGTTTTTTAATAAGATACAGTTTAAATTGATAATTTCTGTAAAAAATACTTTTCTTAAATCTATCTCAAACTGGTAATAAATTTAGTATAAGAAGGCTTATAGTACCAAAATAACATATTTAGAGACATTTTTTTAATCTCTTTAATAACATTTGATGGCATTATTTGCAATAATTCAATATAAAATGTATTAAGTGACATGCAAATATAATGAATATTTGACAATACTTCTAATAATGTAAGGGCTCCAGTAAAATCTCTGTTTTTAATAAATTCCTCCAAAGCAGGAACTTTAGATCTACTTTTGGATTCTGAAGCAATTGCATTTCCTGTTGTTTGAGCCGGCTTAGTTCGTGACAGTAACTAAAATATAAATAGTTAGTACATGATAGAATATTAATAAATACATAAAAAATTAAATAAAATAAAATAACTTGAATGTTTGAAATTTTGCCTTTTACACTTATTTATTTCTCATATATTCCACATAATAAAAAAGTCTCCAATAATTATTATTTTTTTCAAATATTATATGCTTACATATATTCTGTAAAGAAAGAAATAAAATAATTTTTGTTTTCACAACATATGATAATTAATCAGGAATAAATCTATCAAGTAGAATATAAAACTATAATAAATGCATACTAATTAATCCATCAAGTGGAATGTAAGGTTTTGTAAAATAATCGCTATAAACTGCTTTCTTGAAAGTTTTACGGTTGAATGTGAATTTACTTCCTCACTGCAAGGTAAGTAAATTCTGATTAATTTTAAAAATTGACCACAACAGATGTGCCAACAATAAATAAAAGCACAACATCCATTTCTCACAATGTGCAAGATTGAAACATTCACAACGATGAACTGAGTTTTACTACTCTATGACAAATGATGATGACCCTAAACTTCGATATTCAAAGAATTTTCATTTCTTTATTTTAATAGATTTTTTCTTAAGATGAAATCATATCCACATAAAATTAAAAGTTCTATTCTCCTAATATTACAGTTTTGTAATTTAAAGAAAGAAGAATTGAAATTAAGTATAGTTTTAGTATAATGAGATAATCATATGGTTAAAAGTTGAATTCCATAACCTCTGGCTACAAGGTCATTCAGAAAAACTAGAGTTAAAAGCTCATAATTTCAAGCCAATACATTCATTCTAAGTTAAAAATAATTTATAAGTCATAGCAAAACTCAAGACTTTTGTTCCTCAACACATTAATAAAAAGGGAAAATTTTATAATATACATTTTTCTAGCATACTAAGAGGAAAAAATATCACATCAGTTTAAATGTCAATGATGAACTTCCCAAAATTTTGTATTTCATTCTTTAGCATATTGAAAATAAGGAAAAAAATTAGTTTAATTGTCGAAGAAAAATTTCAGATATATAAAATTTCAGGCATATATTTTTTGATCATCTTTTATTTGTTTAATAACTATTTGAACAATCTAAAATCCTTCTGATAAACTAAATTATGCCTATAATACAGAATTTAGCTTAAATGTAATTAAAGAATTTTGATTAGATGTGAAATAGAATAATAAAAAAAAAGATTCAACATTATGAACTGTAGTGGTTTATATTAGCTGACAACTATGTTGATTCATTGAAAAAATTGGTTAATAGATATTTTTTACACAATTCGAACTATTTAAAAATAAAAATTTTAAAAAAACATCTCTAATAAATTATTGAAATAGCAGTTATATTTCAGTCATCAATTATTATTAAAATAAGAATTTATATAAAAGAATACTTTTCTAGTTTAATCTTATGGTTGGTTAGTTGGTGCCGTGTCCATGGGGAGAACTAAATATGACCAGAACACAGCTGGCTATCTCTTGGATGTTTTTGGAGTATAAACTGTTTTCTATATTGAGCAAGGGGAATTCCCCGAGCTTCTCCCATGGAAAAATGGTTGCTACTGCCTATGAGGAGATTGGACTTCTGCCTGTTGGTCAGCGGAAGGTACTTCATTTCCCTTCTACCACCCAAAGGATAATCCAATGAAGGCATTCTCCTATCCGTACCTTGGGGACGCACCCTCTAGGAGTTTCAGATTAGTCTCATGAAAAATATGAATAAAATAAATAAAAGAAGTAGAATGGGAGTAGACAATCTCCCAGACTTGTTAATGTTTAGTATGAATAAAACTAATTTAAATAATTTTAATCCTAATATCATTCATACTCAATAGAAAATCATTAAGAATATAACAAAAGAACCAAGTTTGCAAAAAAATTTTCAATTTAATAAATTATTATGTTCAATGCAAATAAAATTTTGAAAATAACATAGCATGATGTGCTTTTTCCCATGGTCAAATTTATGGTCTGATTATTTTTCTTGATCTTAAGGATTCAAAAAGTTATTATTGCTCTTAGTAAAAAATATAATAAAGAGACTAATATTTTCCTAAGATGTTAAATGTAAATTAATTCAAATCTATCAAGTCTTGGTCTCTATAGGTGAAAAACTCTTGTAATCTATTTTCACTATTTTCTTTTGATTATTTTGACCATGATCATTTTCATAAAATGTTATCTCATATGATCTCTTTCTCATCCTCTGTTATAATCCATTAGAGAAATGGATTGATTTAATTCTGTTTGGTTAAGGCTTTACAGATTTAAATTTAATCCAGCATGTTTTATATTTTAGCTGTTGTTTCCCCCCAAGTATTAAGCTTTTAATCAAGCTTTGCACAAATGGTTTTATGGCAAATATTTAGCTCCTGGCCAATGTTACAAATGCTACAATAATTATTCTTATTAAAACAATTTTGATCATTTTTATGATTTTATTAATATTTTGGATGACAGGCCTATGTGCAAAGTGCATCTTTAAATAGAAAAATTCCTTAGTAGAATCGTTGAAACTAAAATTGCATGCAATTGGCTGTTACACTATCGGAACCATAATACCATTTATAATTTCAGTTGCTTGGCTTGCCTTCTCCCCTTTAACAAATAAAAACTGCAAAATTTACCAAATTTTCCCCATTGTTGACATCCATTTTAAAAACCCTGAATCTCATTACTTAAAGACATAACAAAAAAACAGAAAAAAGTTTTTTAATGAAAAATGTCATATTTCAACAACTATAAATCTGAAATTGCTTGATTGATATTTTATGAAATATAGATCACTATAGATTAATTACTAAAAATATTCTTGCTAATGAATTTCTATAGGAAATCTAGACTTACAAATATATAGAAATTTGCATAATACCAAACTTTACACATTTAATTTGAGAAAAAATCTAAGGACATATTTTGTTTAAAGAATTAAAATCGAAATAGCTAATATTTTTACATACATTTTCTATCACACACATGATAAAAAACCTGTGAAAAATTTAGATGTTTACAGTGTGTATATATATATATATATATATATATATATATATATATATATATATATATATATATATATATATACATTCATACATACATACATATATATATATATATATATATATATATATATATATACATACATACACATATACACACACACACACACACAGAACATCTAAACTTCTCACATATCAAAGCTAAAGGCACATAAATAAGTACAGTAAACCTTGTGGAAAATAATTTCACACGTATACAATAACTCAGTGTTTTATTAATAAAATTATTTATAGTTTTATTCATAAGTCAACTGGACATGCCAATCAGCCTTTTGACATATATTCTTAGAAATGAACACCTAACAGAAAATAGAATATATTTTTAAATTAGATATAATATTGAAAATACTTAAAAAAACCAAAGGAAGATAACATTTAAAAAAGCGAAAGGTTATTCAGAATGGGAATTTTGAGTTTTAGATTTCTTATTCTTGACAATATTTCAAAACATGTTACTAAAGACTTTACAATATTGCCAACAAAAATTACAGGTTTAATTTTTCCATAACTAATACATCATTTTCAATAAAATCTGTGCATTCTAGGATCATAAAAGGATTCAAAACTCAACCCCATACTAGGCACTTTACAAATAAAGATGAATGAAAATATGATACACTGATAATGCCAGCATATTAATTTAATAAAATCACTTAAAAAAATCAGTGTTCGATACCATGAAACACTTGTCATTTGACCACTAATTATTTAATGAAAAAATAATTTTTCTTTTATTTGCTTGTAATCTTATACCAAAATAAACAACAAAATGTGATACTTCTACACTAATAAGAGCAAATAATATGGCATAATAATTAATAAGATAATCATTTTATTTATTTATTTTACAAATGTTAAGCATTAGCACTTAAGCCATTAGTTCACTGACTCTCCAATACTTCTTGACAATGTCCTCGTAAGAGAGTGGCCAAACTGTAGTAGATTTAACTTTAACCACAATGCACGATTAGAAGAGGTTAGACAATGATAAAAAAATGAATTTAAATGTAGAAAGGGTAGGTAGGTCTTTTATAGGAAACTTTACATAATATGGTCAGATAAAAGAAAATTTCTTAAAATAAATTTCAGACGTCAGTTATATTGTTAGATGAATTATTTTGTTTTCAAATATAACAATATTTATAAACTAATATTTTGCAAATTTTCTTAATTTAGCCTTTGCAAATTATCTTAATTCATCGCTATATAGAATAGCAGAGTAAGCGGAGTTTGAAGGATGTTATCTGACGATGAAAAAAAATTGATTAGCAACATATCATTAAAACAAAACATCAACAAGACCTTTTTAAATAATTCTTACAACTATACATACCATTTTGATATTTAATGTATATATTGTAAATATAATCACATATCTATTTTTATGACAAAACTTATTAATAATCCTAATAACTCATTTTAGTTTCCTTCTAATGAGAAAAGTGTATAATGAAAATTGAAAAACTCCGTCACTTTCAACAACAGTCATGTTACTATAGGTTTCTATGGTAACCAAGCAGTTGAGGTATGTAGTCACTACAGCCACCAGAATTTTCAGAAAATACAGAATCCAATTCAAAACATATATCATAAATAGTGAACAGACATGCTTATTAATGATTGTTAATGAATTTCTGCTTTAAAATAAACGATATATTTCGTGATAGTCATTTCTAACCAAAATTTCTTAAGTTTCGTTTGTGAAGAAAAGAGTGAGGTAATGTCATAATCATCATTAATTTACAGAAAATGATATTGTATTTTGGTGACAAGAATGTTGCAAGGTTCAAAGGATATACATATATAACATGAATGCTGTATAATATTAAAATTCTGTTTATGACGAAAAAATTCGTTAAAAAGTTTATCTGTTTCTTAGTAAATTGTTGGCCATTAAAACTGCAACACGAGGAACACAAAGAATGCAATCAAAATTACGTGGAAAAAAGAAGAGATTGAAAAGTGCAAATAAATAGATTTTCAGCACATCTGAATGATATTTGAAGAAACAACCACTGAATTAAAGAAAAGCACTGCATAAAATCACTGCTTATATCAATATCTTAAGATATTCGAAGTAATAATTATTACTTCGAATAAAAAGAATAAAAATTTCTTCTCCTTAGATATCAGCAACAAGTTTCAGAATTTCATAAAGGCAGTATGTTCAATATTGCCCTAGGAAGAGAGTAGATAATCATTTCTTAATAAAGCCCTTAGCATTGATCAAAATCCAATAAATATCAAGCGAATATGGAATCGGTTAGTTGTTGAGGCTGAATTATTGAAAGTCATAATGATCTTAATTCCTTCCTATGAATAATGACTGACAAGACAGACATATTGTGAAGTCAATCCTGCAAAATCAAACAACAGCATCACGTGCCACTTATCAGAAAATAGGTTTATTTCCAGGCATCCAGTATCCTACCCAATAAGATGACGTTTTTAGGAGCACAGACTGTTTGCACGACGGTCATTACATTAGCTTTCTAGACGCAGACTCTGTAGTATCAATGTATTTATTTTGTTTGCCGTATATATTGATATATTTTTACAAGGAATAATCATGGGTTAGATTCGTCTTATTAAAGTAACTATCTGAGATCAATACGCTTGTCAGCCCATGTTTGAAATGATATGTTGCTCAAAAAATGATATCTATGTCATTTTAACGCACAGACTTTATTTAAGAAGATAATGTAACTGAAGAAAGCAATTTATTTGACAACTTGAGTGTAAACATAAACTATTCGACCAAAAACTTTGAAAAGAAACCCACTATTACATGACGTTCCATTTCCGGACTATTTGAATGTGTTGGTTCAGATATTGTAATGCAAGAAGTATTCGATAGTTTAACAATTGAAGAAATTATAAGTGAGAATGGAAAAAATTTTCAAATAACAAGCAAGAAAATGGCGTAGTGTTGAGAACATCTGGAAACAAGCAAAATGAATATAGCTAGCAAGATTAATGATACTTTTTGGAAAAAAGAAAAGAAAAAAAAAAAGATCAATTCCTATTTTATATCGAATAAGAAATGTGTTTATAAAATAGGCTTGAAACAGAAAAATACGATTACTTTGAATGATTTTTCATCAATAAAACGAAAATAGAAATTGTTTTTCAATATCAATTTTATTTTGCATATATTTCCTAAATTTTGCATTATCTTTAACAGGGATTCACTTATGAAGAGAAACTTAATAAAAAAAATAAGATCTAAAATTTATTTTTCTGTTTTACAAGCAACAACTTTAGGAATTATCGTACTAGTCAGGAGAAAATAGTTCTTTATGAATGTATTAAATTTTAATGCATAAATATACTAAATTTAATGATTTTATTAAAAGGCTAACAATGTAATAACAAGATGGTAATAAAAGTGTTTTTTGTTTGAACCAAATATTCTATATTATAATTAATTAATCTATTAAAAATTTAATTTAATCAAATAAATTTTTATTTTTAGATTAAGTAAGCTTTTATCCAAGATCTTATCATTGTTGGTTCCATATTTGTATTGGATTATTTAAACATTATAGAAGTAGTATACCGTATGAAAGAAGAAAAGAATACGAAATGTATTTATACACTCGTGTCCATAAATTAAGGATAATGCAAGTTCAGGAAAAAAAAGAGACACAAGCAAAATAAAATGTGACTTATTTGTAAAGTTTATTTATTAAATAAAGGGTAAAGAGCAAAAAAGATGCAATATGTTTGACCTCATTAATAAAAATTGCAATTTTCACTCCCTGGAGCAAATTAAAAAAAGAACTTATGTACAAAAACCAACATGATTCGTATGATGGTTAATACACAGAGTATGCCCCCCACATGATGCAATATAAGCCATACAACGCCTAGGCATACTGAGTATCAAATTATCGATCGGATCTTGGAGAATACTACACCACTCATCAAGCAAGGCTTTCCGAAGTTCCGGTAGAGGTGTGGGGAGGGGGTTGGCGGGTTGCAATTCGTCGGCCAAGCATGTCCCACACATGCTCTATTGGATTCAAGCCCGGTGAGTATGCTGACCAGTCCATACAGGTGATATCCTCCGATTGAAGGCATTCGTCTACAATGTTTGCAGGTGAGGACGGGCGTTGTTATCCATAAACAGAAATTCTGCACCTATGCCGCCCCGAAACAAATGTACATGTTGTTCCAGAATGATAACTCGATAGATGTGGCCTGTCATGGTTACATTCTGAACATGCAGGTTAGTTCTGGAACCCATAATAATTCCTCCCCAAACGAGCAATCCTGCACCACCGTAACAGTGTCGTTCAGTGGTGTTCTCTTGGTGGTAACGGGTACCTGGCCCTCTCCATATGAAAGTCCAGTGAGAATCAGACTGAAATAGCTAAACCTGGATTCGTCGGAGGACATCACACAAGACCACTGCTCGGTATCCACAATGCATGCCTCTACTCCATGCTAACCGCAGATGACAGTGAGTTGTGGAAAGTGGAAAACATCTGACAGGCCTACGAGCATATAGACCAATGTGTCCCAAGCGTCTGTACATGGTCTGTCTTAAAACTGACGTACCGGTAGCTGAAGAAAGCTGACAAGACAGGTGTGATGCTATGCTCCGTCTATTTCTTTTGGTAGTAACTGCCCAATACTGGTTCTCATTCAGCGTTATAACTCGAGGATGACCTGTGCTGTAACATCTACTCACACACATTACCTACACACACTACCATCATCTTAGAACCGTTGCCAAAGCCTGGAGATGACACTCTTGGCGATTCCAAGTTCCTCGGATACTTGCAGCTGGGTACGTTAACATTTCAGACGGCTGATAATTCTACCACGTAAAACATCATCCAAATGCTTTCTTTGTCCTAAAGTTTTAAAGTGCTTGTGATCAATTTTACTTTTTTTCAATCATTCCTTATATACCCCTCTCTTACACTCTCGTAATTGTGACGTATTTTCGGCGCCATCTGGTGGTTTCTTGTAATCTGCATATTATTATTCAAGATGTGTGTGATAATTCTATAAGTGAAATTTTTATTTCAGAGTTCAATTTAATTGTGATTCTGAATTATTCTTAATTTATGGACATGAGTGTATTACTTACCATATTTTCCTTCCTATAAATAGTATTTGTTTTCCTTTGTTAAAAAAAAATTCTGGAAAATTACTTTTCGTAAGGATTAAATTGAACAATTTTATGAGATTTTTGTTCAAAATAATAGTGTAAGTACTGCTGTATAAATACTTAATAATTCTTCGTATCTTTTAACTAAGTATTGTCTTTCAACAGCTGTTGCACTTGATTTGTCTATAAAAGTAAAAATTGTAAAAATAATTTACATTTCTGAACAATTGAATTTTGATTATGTGGTAATTATTTGACTTTCTCCTATACATGTAACACGGTGGGTTTGGTGACAATAGCGATTATTGGCAACATTTTGGAAGGCTATAAAGTTTGTGATTTTTAAATGTTGATTTGAAAAGATTTGATTGGTTATTGTTTTTTAACCATTTTACATTTGCCATATTGCTTTTTAGCATTTTGCATTATGATTTATATATTTTTTCATCGTATGTTCATCTCTTTGCCAGTAAACATGTTACGTATACTAAGATTTTACCAATTGTTTTTCCAAAATCCTAATAATAATCAAATTATGTGTATTCTCATGATTGAACACTAATATAACTTAGTCATAATATATTTTAAAAGATAATTTAACATGAAAAATATCGTAAAGCTAATTAAAAAATAAATGTAATGTGATTAAAATATTGTAAAGTTGTTGGAATAAAAGTTACTTCAAAATGTTCGAGGTTTTACTATGTAAAAAGGAAAGAAAATAAACACTCCAAAATATAGGGAACAACAGAAGGACCTACTGTTTTTAAACTTTCATAAATAACGAGAAAAAATGTAGAAATGCTGAATGCTAATGGGAGATTATAACATTTTTGCGTTTATGGGAAGAAACGAAGCAAAATCTCAGCTTTCTTTGTCAAAATATAGTGATTATCTTAAAAATTTTCATTCGTTATTTTTACGAAATTTCCATAAAAAAAAATTATTCATAATTTTAATTATTCTTTAGTATAAAAAGCAATCTTCCTTTTAAATTCTTTTCTTTAAAATTTTATAAAATAAATAGTTTTAAATGTGGAAAAATATTTTTCTTTTTATTCACATCAAATATGAATTTAAAAAAAATATTTTTTATGTATAATTTTTCCTGCGATATGGAAAAGCTGTGAAAAATGACAAATCAAATCTCGTGATCTTACACTGATTCCTAATTTTGCTGATTCTGAAATTGTTAACTCTTACATAATGAGAAGATAAAAAACGGCTAAAACATCAAATATATCAATTTGTGTATTTATATAAAATATACATTTTAAGCAGAAATCCTCTTGCAAATTCATTTTAGTTAAGTCCAAATTTTCCTGATTTCGAGTTAAACTGAATTTTTATGTATATGCATTGAAATATCTACAAATAAGAAAATAAGTATATTTGTTGAAATCTGGAGGAAACTAGTGCTGTGAGTAATCAGGGTAAACAGCTTTTCTTACTAAATGATATTGTCCTCACTCGATTATCCTTTTTTGATCTGAGATTCCTCAGTTAATTCAAGATGTAATAAATGAAGATTCTCTGAAAAATTGATCGAGAAATCGTTAGAATTTGGAGGTTAGATATACCACCTGAGGCAAATTTTAAGAGAAAGTTCATTGCAATTCACTTGCTATGAATAGTAAAGAGTTCAAGTCCAAGATGATCAAGGAGAATCGATTAACTCAAAACCAAAGCTTTCAGAATAAGTTAAAATTTGGAAAGGAAAGGGATTATCTGTTTCCTCCAAATAAAAAACATTTTGTCATGGATCGGAAAGTGGGTCCCAAAAAATGATTGATGATTACGAACAAAGTTAGGTCATCGATAAGATTTTCACCAGCATATCATGCTTACCAATGTTCGGAATCTGAGATTGATTCTGAGAATTACAAGCTATGAAAGTTATGTGAAGCACCCACAATATACTCCAATCGTTCCTTAAACCAAAGTATTAACAACAATCTTTGTATATGTAGTGTGACCTTTTTTAAAGTGACAGTGTTTAGAGCGTCCTGTAGCGCGATGAAATGGCCGAAATGACACCAAACTTGGTATTTAGACTAATCAAAACATGGGGGAAATATAGTTTCAAAAGTCGACGCTAGGGCATTTTGTGAGCACTGCTGTAGTTTACAATAACGAGAATTAGCATAAAACACGGGTATCGAAGAAAAATGCAAATGTTGTGCAGTGATAGTGCCAGTAGTAGAGGCTATAAAAGCAAGTAGTAGACAGCTCCGACAAATAATCTCAGCTGAAATAAACGAGCTCCAGTGGCCATGCCTCTCACGTTACCGGAACATGCGTTTATGTTGGTGGAGTATCAAATTTGTCTATTCTAAAGGACAGCATTACAAAGACAGTGCGGAATATTTCTTGTGTTATGTTACGCATGGCTGTGGAGAACGTTGTGCACAGAATCATCATCATTCATGGCGCAACAAGTTTCTTCCAGCCACCTCTACTGGCAGCCAAACTCCTCCAATTTTTTGTTTCAAAAACCCTACAGTCTTCTTCGACTGCATCTACCCATCTCAGCTTTGGTCTTCTTCTTCTTACACTGATGGGTTTTGCAAAAGAAATTTCCTTTAATGTTTTATTGTCCTTCATTCTAATAATATGTCCAACCCAATTGAGACGGCTTACTTTAATGTGATGTACAACGTCTGGCTCCTTGTACATTCGATAGATTTCTTTATTGTATCTTCTGCGCCAGACACCGTTTTCCTTCGTACCTCCAAAGATACTTCTTAAAATCCAGCGTTCAAATAGGCCCAACAGCCTCTCCTCTCTTACAGTCAAAGTCCAAGTTTCTGAGGCATAGGTCAAAACGGGACGGATAAGCGTTCTATAGATCTGTAACTTAGTTTTTCGTGATAGAAATTTAGTTTTTAATGCATGTCTTAGGCCAAAAAGGCTTTGTTAGCTGCAGTTGAACGTCTTCTTACCTCTGGGAGAATGTCATTATTTTTGTTAACCATTGAGCCAAGATAGATAAACTCATCAACTGTTTCAAATTTGTAGTTGTGCACAGAATGCACGGTGTTATTTTTGAGAACGGTGCTCACATTGAATGTGGTCTAATTCCTCACCGGGGAAGTTAATATAGAAATAAAAATTAATAATTTAATTGTAGGATTGTATATGTTAGTGTTTTTCTTTTCTCATATTTTATACATTGTAAAACGCCATAAATGCACTTGCGGCGATTTTTGGAACTAAAATTGTCTTTGGAAATCTTTTTTCTCGTGTTTTGATTAGTCTAAATACAAAGTTTGGTTGCAATTTCGGCTATCAGATCGCGCTACAGGGCTATCCAAACACTGTCACTTTAAAAAATATCATCCTGTATATTAACATGTTGAGGACTACACTTTTTTAACAAAATTTTAATCAAATCCACAAAACCCCAAAATTTCTAGCGCATGGCTTTCTAGTTCACCATATGATAGCATAATCTGTTGTTATTTGTTGAGCACGAGTATGTTATAATCCAACCGGTAATCAGGCTCTTAAGCAAGTACGGTATATTTAACGACAAATATTCCAATGGCCCAACTTATTAAGGCTAATCATAACTCAACAAAAGGTGGATAACATTCTTCAGAGTGCAATGCCTCTGTTCACTTCCAACCACTTTTGTGTAAAAGGAAATAAATGCTGAGCTTTTGTTTTACTCATGTTTATCTGTTGGAATAAGTGCATTGAAATTTTCTGGTTTATTCCCTAGAACACAAGAACATGGCCCATTATCTACGAAACGTTTCAGGGAGGCAAATACATAATGAATGTTTAAAAAATCTTTACAACTTCCTCTATTAGGAAACGACAAAAGATCCATCTCATTGTTGACATCCGTAAGTTTCGAAACCGCATAGAAGCTGTTATTATAGGTGATGATTGTATTAAATTGTATCATTTGTCAGTTACTTAATCGTATGTACTTACAATTGAATTCCTTACCTGTAATATTTATTTACATTTGTAAAAACTAAGCATTCGATTTATACCGAAGTTCAGAAAGTGAATGAAAACCAAAATTAAAAGATGAAATTGAAGCTTGGCAAAAAACTACTGTTAATCGATCAATCAATTTGCTTAGAAGAGTAAATTTAAAAGAAAATGGAAAAATATTTGAAAAATAAAATCAGAAGCATCAAATTAAAAAAAGGGTTGATTTTTTTATACCTTACATATTTTTAAAATCTAATGCAGTTTCATTATTACCATAAAAAATGATAGCATTCCATGATTTATTGGAAGATTATTATTTTAATGAGTTTTAAAACTGTTTGTTAAAAGTGAGGCCTTAAATTTAAGCTTTTCAAAGTTTAATAAATAAAGCTAATTATCGCTTTCATTATGAAAATTTATAGTACCAAACTAATTGTTTAATCTACTTTAATTATTAATTTATTTCATTTAATTAGGGTGTTCACTAACATAATTGTAAATATGGTCTACTATAATCGTTAATATTAATATAAAAGTTATTTTTAATCGAAACAATTCGATGATATTTTTCCTTTCTAAATTATGAGATTGGTAGTAAGATAAACATGTACAAAACTCTTCAGTCATTATGCAAATTATATAAGAATAATTTCTGAATATTTAGCTGTAGAATAAAAATTGAAATAGAAACTGTTGATAGGACAATAAAACACTAAGGGAAATTTTTTTGCAAAACCCATCAGCGTAAGAAGAAGAGGGAGACCAACGCTGAGATGGGTGGATGCAGTCGAAGAAGACTGTAGAGTCCTTGGAAGAAAAAAATTGGAGGAGTTTGGCTGCCAGTAGAGGTGGCTGGAAGAAACTTGTTCAGAAGGCCTTGGCCCATCCTGGGCTGGCACGCCATGAATGATGATGATGAAACTGTTGATGTAATTTTAAAATAATATAAATATTTGAATTTCGTTAAAACCTCAAGAAATTTTCAATATAAATCAAATGAATATTTATAACGTAAATTGAAAACTCAGAGACATAATATCGGTATACTGTTATTAAAAATTCAGATCTAAAGAGAGTGAATTATAAAATACTCTCGTTTAATGATCTATCTATATATATATATACATATATAATATTAAAATAATTCTTATGTAAAATTTACCTGATGCCCGACACAGCAAGAACTAGAAAATTCATATTCGCCAAATAGCGATAAATTACCAGACATGGAATATTTTTTTAATAGAAACAAACATGCTTATTATTTCAATGTGGAAAAATAAAATTTTCGTGGAAATTTCTATTTTCATGATATACATGCGAAAAATATAGTTAAATTTTTGCAAATCATTTTTATTAATTCTCTTTTACCTTTACCTTTTTATTTGATTTGTTCGAATAGTCAGAACGGGTTTCTAAGTTAATCATTCGCAGTCTAATCATAATTTGTGGATTCTTAATTATTTAAGTAAAAATATACTTAAAATTCTAAATGTAGTTTTATTTTCTTAAATAAAAATGAATAACCTTGTGTTAGAATTAATAAATAAAAGAGAGAAACCGATAGAGTGTGCGTGACACAGTGGCTCTCTTATTTTAGAACATGGATATCTAAACTATGACCGTTTGAAGGGCGCATTGCAAGTGAAAATATTAACTAGGCCATACATGCAAAAATGTTTGAACAAATTAAAATAAAAATTAACACTATGTAGTTTTATTAAAACAGATTATCTGCTTTTTACTATTTTTTTAAAATTTGAATTAGAATTGTATTTTTAATTTGAATAATTTATATACATATTTATTTAAAAATTTTAAAAAGGTTTTGTTTCATTTAGTTTGGATTTCATAAAGATAAAAAAAAAAAAATTCAAATTAATGCGTTGGATGAATTTGGTTTTATTGAACAAGCAAGTCGATATCGGATTCAATGCAAGGGGTTGTAATTCTCAATGCATTTTCAAGATGTTTGTCAGTGAACTTTGTCCTTCTTTTGCTTTTATATGCCATTCTTGAAAATAATTGTTCATAAATATAGATACTACTGAAGACATTAATAATGCATGATTGTGAAAATTAGGATATTTATCACGAAGTAAGTCATCTTTATAGAACTTCAATAAAAGAACATTCACAAATTTTTCTGCCATTTAAATATCACTTCCAGTCCACATGCAGTCTAAAATATTTATTAAAAGATATAAAGGTAATTTATTTATATGTTGAAATATTCTTCATTTTTTCGAAAACCTTGAAATCTATTTTCAAATTCTTGAATTAAATCAAAAATTAATGCAGCATATTTTACATATTTTGTGCAACTCACAGGTTTATGTTCAACCAAAGTACTGAAATATGTCAAACCGTTTGCTTTTATTTGACTGCCAACATTTTTTTAACTTTCTTTCAAACGCTATTATTGCTTGGAACATATTATTAATAAACTGGTTTTTCATTGAAGTCTCAAATTTAAATCATTTTAATGTTCTGTTAAGTCTACTAAAATAGCTAAATCTAAAACACATTTTCGTCTTCAAATTCTGTTACAAGTTTCCCTTTTGTTTCTACAGGCATTTTTATTTCAGGTCTTAAATCATAAAATCTTTTGATTTTTACCTCTTACTTTGGTATAATAGATAATGTCTGTAAATTCAGTGCCCATTACGTTAAGAAAATTGTGATCGATATGTGTCAATAACTTAAATAAATGCAATGAATTCAATTATTCACAAAACTTTAAAAAATTTCAAACTTATTTTTATATCCACATATTTATATATATTTGTAAAATAGTTGACAACATAAGCTGACAGAAACGAGAAATGATGGTAAATTAAGTCTTCTTACAAGAACAAGTTGTTCCGAGACAATCAGTGATAAGGCTCCACGATCCGTTATATATTTATTTTGTTTTACTTTTGATTTTCGAAACCGCAAGAAGCATTTGGTTAAAATGAGTACTTACTAAAAAAATATCTTTATTTAAATTTTTATTGCAAAATAAATGTCAACGAATCGATTATATATAAATCACATTTATTTTTTTAAAATAAAAATGTGGAAATTTAAATGTTTTTATAATTTAAATTTGGGCCGCATTTTGAAGGGTTTTGGGCAGCACTTTAGATACAGCACTTTGTCACTTTAGACACAATTGATTCAGAACAAGCCTGTACAAGTTGTAATCCTCGAGCGACTAACTTTATGCATAACGAAACGTCATCGCAACTTTATTAATGCGATTTGACTATTGTTTTATTTGAAGAAGAAGAACTCTTCCCCATATCTTTTATTCATTACAATAGAATAATAACAAATACGTAGTAATAGTTTTATTTTCAATTATCGTAAGTCTTGTTGAAATTTATCAACACAGCATGTTTATCAAAATTTTTATAGTTTTGATTTTCAGTTGGCTTTGCTGATGAGCAATGTGCTAGATGGAAAAAAAAAAAATGCTCTCGAACCACAAATTGCAATAAGCGTTTCTATTTACTTTTCATTTGATTTGACGTGTTTGTTTAGTCTCTCGTTGTTATATCTTTTCATGCATTGTTAATAAAAGGAGTACCTTTGAAAATATTAAGTTTGTTGCTTTGAATTTTATGTTTTAAATTTATTTTGCTTAAAGTGCTATGTACTTTCCTTTGTTATTTTTTATGATACATTTTTGGTTTTAGTTATATACAATGGAAAAAATTGAAAAAGAGAAAGGTAACAACCAAAAATAAAAAAAATAATGAAAGGCTTCCATCTACAAATTGTAATAAAACTCAATAGCAAGATTTGATAAAAAAATTCCGATGTACCAAAAATTGCTCATGAAACTAAGTTTCAACTTCAACACTAATGTGTTTGATTACTGGATATTTTGCCAACATTCTCTCCATTGTCCTTTCTTACGTGAAAAATGCTTAAATGTTTACATGAATTCCCAATTTTCTTGATCGGAATATAATTTTTCTCTGAATTTTTATTGGGTTGTTCCGAAAGTAATTTTGTTTTTTCCCGACCGATTATTTAATTGTATTTTATCGCACCCTACTTCACACTTAAGCCTCATACTCGTTATATGTTTTAAAAGATAATATAGGAGGCTTGTGTGTAAAAAAAATGCAATTAATTCTATGCAGTAATTTTTGGTTGATGCCTTTTCAAATACGTAGAGCGAAAAGCAGCATTTTCAAAATATTTTACTTTTATACTATACAAATGGTAAAAATGATTTTCAAGGCAGAAAGAAATTGACCTATATGTATGGAGATAATGCATTGAAAGTACCTTAATGCCAGAACTGGCTTGCAAAATTTCGATCCGTCAATTTTTATATTGAAGATGCACCACGCACTGGAAGATTAGTTGAAGCTGATAGAAACACAACGAAAACAATAGTTGATGCAAACCGGCGAATAACAACACGTGAGATCGGATCACTGAGGGGTTAAATTTATTAAATTCAACTGTTGGTGACCACTTGAAAATTTTATGCTTAACCTCGAAGTTTCGATATGTAAGTTTCCTATGTTCTCACGGATGGAAATTTGTGTCGTCAAGTAGACAATGTAGTTCATTTCTAAAACGTCACAAAAAAGATCCATTTTGAAGCACATTATTACTATGGAGACGAAAAATGAGTTGTTATAACCATTTCGAATGCAAGAAATCAAGGAGCAAAATAGATGAACCCTCTCAAAGCATTTCGAAAGCTAATATCCATCAAAAAAAGGTGATGCTATCTGTGCAGTGATTGATTATGAATGAAAAGTAGTTTCGTAATTAAAGAAAAATAGGTTTTATAAATTCTAGTATGATTTAGGTGAGTAAACTTTGAGTTATTAATTAAACCTTAGTCTCAAATATCATTCACCCATGATATTTTGAAGCAATCTATGTGGAATTTCTCCCGTGGATTTTAAATTTCGAGTAAAATATTGTTGGATTTATTTGTAAAGGGTCTCATGTCTTGGAATCGTATGTTCAAATTAACATAGGCGGCTGCTCTTGTAAATGTATGTTGGGAGTGATGTTGCAGAAAAAAAACGGTATCCATGTTGACATGCGGGCTTTATTTAATAAACCTGTGTAACTGGAGAAAGATAAAAGATTATCCGACTTGTGTGTGAAGGAAGATATGTTTCTTATCTATGAATTCCTACAAGGAAGTTTACTACTAGCCGAAATTTCAATTTAGAATTCTTTGATTCTAGATTCAGATGTAATTCGTTAGTAAGAGCAATGGTACCCAAATAGATGATAAACAAACATGATTGAAGTGATTTTTTAATACAATGAAATATTTTTCTACCGAGATAAAAATATAGTTTTGAAATTGGTCAAAGTTCAATGATTACTTTGCCCAATTTTTCTTCAATAAAATTAAAGAAAAAGTTGTTTAAAAATATGAATTTTATTTTGCATACTTTTATACACAAACACAATATTGCAATCTTTGGAACGTTTCTAAATGATCCTTTTTGTTTTCTGATTTATTTCAATTGCTGTTAAGTTTTTATATCGATCGGCAGTATGCATATATATATATATATATATATATATATATATATATATATATATATATATATATATATATATATATATATATATATATATATATATATATATATATATATATATATATTGCATCATGCATGCGCGCGCGCCATGGAATGACGTTAAACCGCCGTTGAACTGGTATTTAAAAAGCTGCACTTGCAGCTGACGGTAGTCTTCGTATGCTGGCCATGTATTCCGCTAGTGGCTTCTACGACATGTACTTGATATGCGGCCGATGTAATGGAAATGCCTTTGGTTCCAGCATGATGGGGCTAGGCGCATTTCTGTGCTCTTATACGTGGTTAGCTGGATATGGAATACCCTGGCCTCTGGATCGGACATGGGGGTCCAGTTTTATGTCCGCCACGTTCTCCAGATCTTACACCGTTGGATTTCTTCCCATGGGGCCATCTCAAGGAATTGGTGTATTGAGACGTAGTGCCAACACCAATGGACTTAGTTGTTCGTTTGCATGCTGCTTGTACTTCGGTGGATCCTACGATGCTGCAACGTTTGATTACAACCATTCCATGGCGGGCTCAAGCCTGCATCGACGGCGGAAATTTTGAACACATGCTTTAAATTTTGCAAATACTGCTGTTGATATGTTCATTAAAGTGTTTTTTCTTGCACAGGCAGTGGCGTCATACTTTGTTTTTTCATAATTTTCTTGTAAGCAATGGATCATACAGGAACGCTTGTATGGGCAGTTTTTATTATGTACTCCCAACGAAAAATCTAGCTGTGCAGAGTTTATGCGGTTGTTTTGGGACACCCTATATATATATATATATATATATATATATATATATATATATATATATATATATATATATATATATATATATATATATATATATATATAATGGCTTGAATAATGCAACAATGCTATACCAAATAGAGATAATCTAAATTTCATATGTTATCATATATTAGACGAAAATAAATTCGATTTCCATTCAGAATGAAATTTCTCCATCTTTACAATTATAATAAATAAAAACTGTGTATATAAGCTTTACTTTTTATCGTTAGCCTTAAAATCTTTTTTGGAATGTATGACAAGCTGTCAATAAAAACACTATTGTTTTCTTCATAATTTTTTTAAATCTTTTTTTACTTAACAAAGCTATTTCTCTGAGTGTGAATTTATTGTCTATGGTAGTAACATTATGGAATTACGAGTACTTTATTGCAACTACAGCTAGCGGAAAAAATTAGTTTTATATTATGTATAGTAAACTATTCTTTTTTTACTATTTAAGTGTCAAATAGTGTTCAATTTTAAAAACATGCGAGTTAAAATGTCATTGTCATTAACGTGATGTTGCAAGTAAAAGCATCGTTGTTTTGATAACGTGACGTATTTTGTATTTCTTTTTCTTAATGTGAAAAATTTATTTCCTGGAATAAAATTTCAAATACATGGCAGTATTGTTATTCGACTATCGACACTTTTATCAGGAAAAATTGTTTTGTATTTTGTATTTTCTCTTTTACCGGAAATGTTTTTCAAATATTATTCAATTCTAGACCAGCCATTGTTCGAGTTTTGATATTTATATGAACTATAGCAAGAATATCTTTTATTCGAAAAATGAAGAAAAATTTGATTCTTTTGTTTATTGTGAATTAAATACACACAGGATCCTATTCAAATTCATACGATTTTCAAATTGTACACATCTTAAGAATTCAAAATTTCTGAAGACAAAATTTTACAAATTTTTTTTTTCATTTTGCTGTTTCAAATTTTGAAACAAAAAATTCGTCGATTAAAATTTTGATATTCAAACGTTCAAGATAATATTTAACTAATAAAATTTTAATTTAAAATTGGAAGCTGTAAATTCAGATAAAATTAAAGTATGCTTAAAAATAAATTCAGCTTATTAATGAAAAATTTTATTTGAAAAATATATTTAACAATTTTCGTTATTCTTTATCCAATGAGACCACACTATAATGAAGTGAATATTTTACATTAGAGGTGCGGAGGTTGATTTAATGTATAAAATCTTTTCATTTGATGTTTACTTGAAATTTTACTCCAACTTTATATATACATACATACATATATATATATATATATATATATATATATATATATATATATATATATATATATATATATATATATATATATATATATATATATATATATATATACATACATAAGGGAGACTAATTTAAATGGTGCAAGAGAAGAAACCCGAAAAACATTCAGATACCTATTCCGACAGATTTGCACGTAGAAAGCAGAGTATTTCATTGTAAATTAAATTTTGGTAATTCTTTAGCTGGTTTAATGCCATTGTTGTGAAATTAACGAGGAAGCATAACTGTGTTTCAATGATTTTCCTCCAAACATTTAAAAGGAGAATTATCACATTTATGTTAGATGTAAAAATAGAACGGACAGAATATTTAAACTTTGAATTAAGTTAGAAAAGGATCTCTTAAAGAGAATAATTTTCATGCGTAAAAAATTCGAAATGAGAAATAGTTGGAGGGAACATAACTACAGCCTAAATCCATAAATGTTTAAATTAACAACAATAAACCTGAACCAGGTGGTACGTGTACCTTCTTGGGACTTGAGCAGCCACCAGGCGCGTCGGCAGGTGGTGGATCGCCGAATGTCCTGTAGGAATGACAGGATAGCCTTGAATATAGAATTAGAGGCCGCGAACCAGCTCTCGTAAACCCTGGTGTTATGCGATCAATGCCTAGGGCTAATTGGCACCGCGGTTTTGGTATCTTAACGGAGCCTCTAGTTGCCTGGCGAACTTCTAGAGTAATTTGCCTTGCCCAGTAACTCAGGCAATGCTGGGTGGACTTATATTACCTGAGCTTTTTAATTGTTATCTTGTGGCTGAAAAGAAACAAGAAGTAACAAACCTTTCTGCATTTGCAGGTGAAGCCTCTGAGGTAGACCTTGCTGAAAAAGACAAGGGAACTCAGAGGCAATCTTGTAAAGGGGCAGCAATGAATCCTTCACTTGGGGTAGAAATGACCTCCAAACCATCTTCTTCTAGTGAAAGTCAGGAAGCTATCCCTAGCATGACTGAATTTCTGACCAGATGGGACTGTTTCAGCAAGACCCTATCTGCTGGAAATGTCATACGCCAGAGGAAACGGCAGAGCATATCATTTACGCATGTAAGACTTTTGCCCTCCCTAGATTAACTTCTTTAGACATCATCCATATTAAGAGTTACACCTAGACTCCATTAAAGGGTTATCGGACTTTATTAATAAAGTGTGTGACACGAGCAACTGGAACTAGAAAACATTGGGTTTGGAGTTAATGGTACAAAATGCTGATAAAAGCAGAGGTGCCCAATGACATACAAACCCAATTGTAAGAAGAAGAAGAACAACAACAACAATAAAATAATATTAAAATTAATTACATATAATACTCTCGTATCAAAATATTATTTATTAATTAAAGTGAATTTTAATCTGTGTGAAGAAAACAGTGTTTTGTCATTTTGTTATAATTATCTCACTCTATTGTAAGTCATAGCAAACACTTCATTATTGTATTCTTTGTAGTGTAATTTGTATTGCTTTTATATTTGTGTGTTATTTTCATGTTTTATGTATTTGTATTGCATTTATTGTATTATTTTTGTTTGTTGTGTTTAAAATATATTCTAAATTTAAGGAGTTGAGATTCAATTTTATGATACATTAGCAAAATATGGTAATTATGATAAGTATAAAATATTTAAATTTTATTAATATTAAATTAAATCTTCTTTTTATTATGCATCAAACTAAAAGTAGGCTGACGATGATAATAATCCTCATATTTTATCGATTATCATTTTATATTATAGCCAATTCTTTTTCTTTTACATAGATAAATAACAGGTTTTCATACCAGATTTTTCAGACATGACGGATGATAAGAAAAAATTATTTTAATTACATGCTCTGATTTGTCTAATTATTTGTAATAGATAACTCCAATTTATATATAAACAATGAAGAATAATTAAATTTTTGTGATACTTTTCTAATACCTCGTAGCATTACACTTCAGTTTGATGATGGCCACAATTCATCTCGTCATGGACTCGACAAAGCGTTGAAAAAAGTGGAAAATCATTCTTTGTTCTCCGTCTTCTGAACAATCTCCTATAATTCATAATGTTTAGATAGAGGATTGCTGAAGCATCTAACACTTCTCTTAATTGTATTCCAGATGTGCTTGGTAGAGTTAAATTCAGATGACCATGATGATCAGAAAAGCATGTACCATTTTATAGAATATTTATCGAACCTTCTGACACCGATGGCATATAGCAAATTAGTTAGCTTAAAGACAGTCTCATCAGTGAATTGCCAAAAGGGGAACATACCTGAATATATGGTTGTCAAGAATATACCAATAGGGTTCATTTTATGACAGATGAAGTCACTCTCATCAAAAATGTCCTTCAAATTCATGTGAGAACTCGCCAGGGAAGAATAGAAGCTCCTAATGTGAAAGATTTCCTTCATGCAGGAAGGATCCTCATTTCAAGTGTTTTTAGCGGTACACATACTCTGTCATCAGTATGTACCAAAGTGAAGCTCCACATATCCCTATAGGCTTACACTTCTTTTTGACTGCCCATTACCGATGATTCAGATCTAATCGTAGTACTATGACTGTGTACTTTACAGATAGTTGGCTTTAATGGTGTGCCAGTTTTGACACCACGTAGTAGACATAATAACAGATTAAGACTGTTGTAAGGAATTTTAATATCTATCTAGTAAATCGGTTGGATTTTTGATGGAAAGTGGGCCTCACATTCAAGTATCCCACGGGAGGAAATTAGAGAGATCCCCAAGCATCCTCATGGAATACGTGCATGCAGAAACTTAACATTCATCTCCTACTGCTCAAAAATTGCTGTAATAAGATCCAAAATACTCTGTTCTGAAAACTGCTGTATTACTATTATGTCCAATGAGGAGCACTATAACTTGGCAACTCCCTATGATGAACCCTATGGCGTGACAACTTACACGTTACGGTGCAAAAGCATTAAAGTCCATGGGTGATCTGTTATTTTGTAGCTTATTAGTTGCTATAATTCTGATTAATTAATAATGACCTCGGTCCTCTTCACATTGTCGCTCCTGGAATCTGAGCCTGGTGAATGTACTTTTTTATACATTGTCGGACTGCTCATTACAACATTTGCAAGTTACCTCCAGCTATCAGTCTATTTTCCTTCAATGTATTTACAATTAAGTTTTAACCCTTTATATGGCCATTTTTTCCTAGTAATGTTATTTAAAGTATTTTTGGGATTGAAATTGAATTATAAAAAGAAATTCATTTAGCTTATTAAGTAATATTTTATTGTTTTTTAATGCATATGTTATGTATAGGAAGTATGTTTCCCATCGCCCGCTGGGAAATATGCAGATGTAAACCATCTTTCGTTTTGCATTTCTTTTTATCTCATCTTACATTACAAAGTATAATTTGCAATCGCCAATATATAGAAGAATTAGGAATTAGATAAATTTTCTATCAACTACCCGTGGACATTAAAAACTTAAAAAGTTATTGGGAAATATACTTCCGTTTTATAAAAGTTTAAAGAAAGTAATAATACATCTTAATCGAGAAATACTCCGATATTTAAAAATTATGAAAGATAAAATCAATTTTATATAAGAGTGATGTTGTAGAAACCCATGAGAGAGAAAAATAGCAAAAATTTCAAGTGAACATATTTCTTTTCTTAAACTTTTATGGTGATGCATTACTGATACGAAAAAATCGGTTTAAGTTCAGATCCTACTTTTCAGAAATGTCAACTTTCCCAAACAAATTGCATTACAGTTTATCATGAATATATACACACGACATTTTAGTAAAATTACGGTCCATCTTGATATTAAATACATTTATTTCCAACAATTAACCTAAGAGAGAGGCTAGCAGAATTTCAGAACCATGTATGAATTGGGAAGATTGTGAAATTTGTTGCAGAATCAAATCGTAATGTGGAAATTTCGAGTCATGAAATAATCAAAAAAACTGTCGAAATCTGCATTGGGCAATTTAAGACGTATTGCATTAATGGATGGAAAGAAAGCATTTAGAATTTTTATACGATTTGTTCCCAAATCAAAGGTATACGATTGTTTCTAGAAAAAGAATATGAGATTTTGATCCCTGGTACGATGCCAGGTCTATTGAATCAAGACAATCAGTTACGCATGTTGTTCGATTCTCTGGTGTTCATTATTCCTTATTTCACTATTATGGGAAGAATTCCAAACCAAAATTGTCCAAAGACGAATTTTAAGCCGTTCAAACCTCTAAAATACTTTGATTATTGCTTGTGTAACCAAATTCAATAAAAAAGCAATCTCTACGCATCTGACCTTTATAAGTACAGCTGGTATTGGTAAAACTATATTATCAGCTATTATGCACAATAATCTCTCTTAAAGTGCTTCATTCCTTATAATGCGTTATAACATCTGTATTACTGTGTATGCCATTCAGGAGTTATGCAATAATAGATTACATGTCCGAGCATCACGTGTTGATGATCTTTTATCATTCCAATCCAGAGAGGGTATGCTTACAGCTGTGTAGCGAATATATCGATTGGAATTCGTTTGATTAGGGCAAGGTTTTGTTCACACAAATGGTTTTAAATTTTCCCTACCACTCTATAACAACCATGTAAGAGTCTGGCAAGCATACGACATACAATTTAAGTAAAAATGTTACAAATCATAAGGTATTTCGAGAGGAAGCATTGTAATCCTGGGAAGAATTTTCATTGAGATATCTTCCTAAACTTGAGTATGGTACTGGGAATTAGTAGGGTTCTGTGACAAAATAGGATGAGTTCCTAAATCTCATTTCAAAATTGTATGTTGCAACAACTGATCCTGCGTTCATTTTAAAGGACGACATTGATCACTCACAACAAGTTGTCAATATCTAGGAATATTTGGAGATTAAGAAAATGGCAAATATGGAACCTCAAGTGGATTCTTCCAATTGAATTCTATTTAATGTTTTTGGGATGTCCTTAACTGAGTAGTGGGTGTACGCATACAATTTCAAATTATCCTTATATATTTGGAAATTACTCTGAAGGAATGTCGATTTGATTCTGTGGTAATTGATAGAAAACATTGTAGAATGTTACAAACTTTTTACTTGGATAATACTTCCACACATTTTCTCTCTATTAATGTATTTTTTTTCTTTATAAATTTATGATGTCTTCAGCATAATTTTCTCTTTTAATTTTTGAAAATTCAATATTGTTTTCATCTTTATAATTTTTTAATTTTATTTCAAATATAAACATATTTTCCCTTATTTCCGCCGTTTTCAGTGTCAATCAGAGCAGTAGTTTTCGATTTTCAAGCAATTTAGTATTTCGTGTTTAACATTAAGAAAGGAATTACACATAAATTGATTGGTTAAATATTATAGAATAATTTAATTAAAATATATATCACATAACATACTTTTATATTAAAGTATTATATGTAAGTATAAATACATTTACAGGGTGACAACTTTATCCTGTTGACAAAAATATTTTATTAAACTAAAAACATGGAATTTATTCTCAAAAAACTAACTTTACTTAAGTCATTTATTACTTAGATACGACATATTTGAGTATTTTCAAAATTGCCTTCTTGGGCATCGATACAGAGCCTTAAACGTCACGTAAAATTTCCTGCAATGGGCCGCAGTTCATCAGGCGTTAATTTAGACCATCCTTTCTTAAGATTAGCCTTTAGGCATCCCAAGCTTCAAATTTTACGAATTTCATTTGTATTCACAGTTCTTTTTGGTTTTCGGGGTCTACCACCGTCATGGCCAAGCTCCAAGAACCATTTTATAGTAGGTGATAACATTTGTGTTTGTGGATGTTCAGCTTTCTGAGTTTGCTTTAATCCACCCTCAAATAAAGCAATTATTTATCATCGTTGGTTTGGAAAATTATTTCAAACAAGGAAATAAAAACTACTTATTTGTTTTTCTAACATTAAGATATCTTAAGTAAATAAAATTACTATAGTGGTGGACATGAATTAAATCAATCAAAACCAAAATAATTTTGTCAACAGTATTAAGTTGTCACCCTGTATTTCAAATGATATTTCTAGTTATTTACGAAAGTAAAAAATATGAAATGACACATATTCTTAAAAGGTTAACATTCTGACTAAAATTATGTGTTAATGTTCTGAAATGATTACTATAATGTTAAAGCTTTTATTCAATTGGTTTTTAAATCAATTATAGTATCTAATAATATTACAGAGATGAAAATTTATTTCTTAATTTAAACTTGCTTTTCAAAAAATTGTGTATCTATCTAAATGTATTTATATATGCTAATATCAATATATCCTTAAATTAAAGTCAATAAAAATACGCCAACATTTTCAAAGATTAATGTTTATTCTGTTTTTACAGAATTGAAAATATGTATATTAAAAGTACAGAATAACGAGTCGTTCATCACGGATAGTGTTCATTTTGTCTTTTTTAATTGAAGTTAACATACACACTTTCTTTCATCTTTGTTGCATAACACTCAACCTGGCAATGAAGAAAAAGAAAAATTATAAATTTTGATTTCAATAATTTTCAATAATTAAATAAAAGGACACAAAGAATAAATGGATGATTCTGCAAGGATGAAAAGGTCTATAATGATCTGGAAAATTGAGTATTATGCTTGTAAAATTATCTTATAATGGTTAAAGGCAAAAATATTGTGCAGTACACACACACACACATATATATGTATGTATATATATATATATATATATATATATATATATATATATATATATATATATATATATATATATATATATATATATATATATATATATATATATATATATATCAGGTTTCCCAAAATGACCGCATAAACTCTGCACAGCTAGATTCCTCGTTGGGAGTATATAAAAACTGCCCAAAGATGCGTTCCTGTACGATCCATAGTTTACGAAAAAATGTGAAAAACAAAGTATGACGTCACTGCCGGTGCAAGAAAAAACACTTTATTGAACATATCAACAGCAGTATATGTAGCGGATATCGACGGGCATACTCCCTAGCAGTTTATAAGGCATTTCCATTACATCGGCCGTACATCAAGTACATGTCGCAGTAGTCACGAACGGAATACATGGCCACCATACGAAGACTACCGGTAGCTGCAGGATGCAGCCTTTTAAATACCAGTTCACCGGCGGCTTAACGTCATTCCATGGCGCGCGCATTAATGACGCGATATGCGCGGTGAACGTTTTAAACATTATCGTCTGGAAAGATATGAAAATAATGTTGTTGATATGTCCAATAAAGTGTTTTTTTCTTGCACCGGCAGTGACGTCATACTTTGTTTTTTCGTATTTTTCTCGTAAACTATGGATCGTACAGGAACGCTTCTTTGGGCAGTTTTTATGTACTCCCAACGAGGAATCTAGCTGTGCAGAGTCTATGCGGTCCTTTTGGGACACCCGGTATATATATATATATTGTATGACTGCAAAATGTGGCAAATAAAAAGACTATTATTTAAAATGACAATTAAAGATATATCACAAGCATATATATATGATGCTCGGAATATTTTGGGTTATTTTATAGATAGCACATATTTCTATTATGAGTTATATGCTGTTAATCAATAGAAATAAAGACATTGTTAGTTATACTAAATTAAACTCGCAAATATTTATTTTTATGCAAAAACTTTTTTTTAAATTTATCCTAAATTGTCAGAAATTGCCTTCAACTATGCTAATAAAAACTGCGTATACAGTGAACGATTTCCAAAATGTTTCTTTCAAATCAAGCGGAGCATCTTGTAGACAGATTTAGCTCTATTTTTTTAACTATAAATTTAAATTGCTATTTTAGAACTATCCGTGTATACATATATATGTATATATAATTTGCTATTTTCATATTTCGAATCTCTTAAACGTTATTTTTACTGTCCATTGGCTTTTAGAAATTTTCTTAACAAATTTATTATTTAATGAAATTAAGTTTAAGATTTCAGCATCACTTTGCAGAATGGTATGAGAATTCAAATTGTGGATTCATCTTTCATAAATTTATCATCACCATTTATTTTAGATGGACTGCTGCCAAATTTAATTGAAAAAACAGTTACCTCGAGGGCACATGCAAGATGGGCAAGGAACTGATCTGTAATTGATGAAGCACCCCCTGGGACAGTTGGGAGGGGAGCACTGCACCTGTCTTTTCTTACGACCTGAAATGCGAAGGTCAACACATTGAAACTCTTACAGTAAGATTTAATTGAATCGAATTAGTATCAGTAATATATATATATATTGAATTAAAAATGTTTTTAAATAATAGAGAATGGCATAAATAGTGGCTAATTATTTTGCATAATTATGGATTTTGTATTGCTGTTAATCCAGTATTATTTATAAGAAATATAATAAATTAAAAAAATAAGTTAGTGAAATATACAAATGTTTTTATTGAGTATAGAGAATGAATGAATATTATTATTTTTCTTAGCTCTTCTTTAAATTTCTAAGGTTTTAAACTACAGATAAATAATTTAAGTTCATATATATTCAAATATTTTTGAGGGTAAACATTTTTTTTATGTTTATTGTTGAAATCATAGTTTGATAGTCACAGAAAGTTTATTTTAATACTACAATTTTTTCTTATAATGAATGAAAAAGAATCTCATAAATTTTTGCAAAAAAATCTTAAATATTTGGTAAAAGTGTATTAGATTTTTAAAACGCTTGATCTTTACTTAAATATTAGTTTAATTTATGCTTTCACTCACTGCTTATTTGTTGCATAAGTAGTTTAAATTAAAAAAGAAAATTTCTTGGAATCATTAATTAGCAATTAGTCTTTAATAATTTATTAACAAATATAATAAATGAGTTCATTTTATATACATAAATTATGCTGTTTTTCTAAGAACACAGAACAACAAGATGAAATGTTTATACTACAAAAGTTAACAATATTCTAAAGTTATAGAGTGATTATTAATTTACTAATTAAGTTTTTATTGAATTAATTTAATTACATAAATAAAATTAATTAAAAAAAGAAGAGAAAAATCTAATTTTAGCTTAGAAAACTAAATTGATCCGAGCATTTCTTTACTAAGAACAAATTTGTGATACTTAATGCAATTATTGATACAAATTTGCATTCATATTTTAAGTATGTTTAAAAAAATTATAGTTATGCTTTAATGTAATAAGGATAGTAAAAATTCTAATCAAATCAAAGAGTTCTGACTCTATTTACATAATTCCTCTTATAACGGCAACTTCCAAAATCATGAGAAATATAATTCTTGATTTACAAGGGATTTAAATATTAATCTCAATTCTAAAATCACAAGAAATAATATACAGCATAATTAGAATTAACATATTATTCTTTATAATATTATATTTTATAACTAGTAGTGAAATACAGTACTTTAATAAATGCATTACTACTCATATGGTTATTATATTACAATACTAATTGGTGTGTTGAGTACTTAATTTACTGAAAGATTTCATAAGTCTTTGTAAAATATATCATCAGTAAATAATTCGAGTATCATTTCTATAACATTCGATTTTAACATCATAAAATAAAAAGAAGTAAAGGTTTTAATAAAACTCTTTACATTCTTTGAATAAGTTATTGATATAAAATAAGATATATTATGGAAATAAGAATGTTCTTGGATAAACACATCAGTAAATGATGACGTCACGATGGAAATGATGAATATCACCCATATATATTGAGGTTAAAAGCCATGCTTCAATATCTGTTAACGTTGAAAGCATGCTTTTTAACACTGAAATCATGTTGAAAGCAACATATATTGATGTTGAAAGCAACTTAGATTGATGTTGAAAGCAGCATATATTGATGTTGAAAGCAACATGTATTGATGTTGAAAGCAACATATAATGATGTTGAAAGCAAATATCTATCAACGTTTGAATGATATCAATGTTGAAAGCCATCCTTTTAACATCACTAGATATTGTCAGAAATCATACTTTCGATATATACTAATCATTGCATATTAAATTTAATCATTACACCGGCTCAAGATCATTAATTTATGTTCTGACGTACGGAAATTCATAAATTCAATACAGAGTATTTGAGCTTATCGCTTCTAAAAAATTTTGAGGGTTATGATTGAAGAAGATTCAAGTAATGAAAACAGAAAGACAAATTTATATGCACTCGACATTTATTTAATAAAATCATATTCTATCTGAAAACTCAAATCTTCTTGCAATAATTTTTTAAGTAAACAAACGGATAGTTTCTAATTTTATAAAAGCATGGATA
Source organism: Latrodectus hesperus (assembly GCA_037975125.1). NCBI lineage: Eukaryota > Metazoa > Arthropoda > Arachnida > Araneae > Theridiidae > Latrodectus > Latrodectus hesperus. Next base: position 18,992,417 of record CM075861.1, read on the forward strand.
GCTCATTGCTATGAACATATGAGATCCATTTTGATAATTTTTATTTTCTGTTTAATACTATCTTCAAACACCTCACACAGAATTATATTTGAAAATGTCTTATAGGCTGAGAACAGAGCTATTGAAGTTCGAGAATTGGAATATATCCCAAGGAACTTCTACTATTTCATTTCTATTTTTATTGGTAAAAAGCCAAATATAACTATTCTTTGAATTTAAATAAGTTGGTTGGTTGGTGTCGTGTCCATGGGGTGAACTATAAATGATCATGAGTATGCAGAACACAGCTGGTTATCTCCTTGAGGTTTTTGGTGTATAGACTCTTTTCAATGTCGAGCTTGGAGGAATTCACCGAGCTGAGCCAGAGATATTAAAATGGCAGGGCAGTCAAAAATGTGTCTTGGTGCTAGTAGAGTATTATCGCAATTAATGCCGCCCAACTTGTCTAGTAGTCAGCGTTCCTGACTGCGGGTAGGGAGGTCCTGGGTTCGAATCCCGGTTCGGGCATGGATGTACTTTTTATATCTATTCTGTCTTTGTCCTTTCCTTGTATGAATGGGATGTGAATGGTTGCCTACTTTATAAACTGGTAGCTATGGCATATGCGTACCGAGGAAGTCAGACCAAAATATGGTTCAGTTGGAAAAGTGGAGCAGCGCACCCTATAAAGCCAACCTAGCAGGCATACCACACCAATAACAACATCGCAATTAATGCAGAGATGATAGGTTCTGTTGCCATCTCTCTGGATCTTCATATCTCGACAGATTTAAATAAATGTTTTTATCAGATTTTAGCGAAAATGACTAATTTTATGAAACTAATGAAGGAAATTTCCAAATCCATTATTATGTATACTTTAAATATTGCATGCTATATTTAAATCGAGAATAATTTCTTAAATTTCTATGAAACTAATGAAGGAATTTTCCAAATTCATTATCAGGTATGCTTTAAATACTGCATGCTATATTTAAATCGAGAAGGATTTTTTTCCTTACTGTAGGCTAAATATTAAAATATGGCTTACTTAAGGGGCAGATGCAAGTAGGGCAAGGAAACATGTTGTATTCAACATAACATTTACCACCGCAAACAGGATAAGGACACTTGACCGGCTCCCGCTTTGGCGGGCCTAAAATAGATACAAGTTTTTTATGGATTTTTCCGAAGTTTATCATAGCATTTTTTTTTTTTGCCACTTTCATGAAATCACTATTGTTTTTGGATTAAGGACTATTTTTCCCAAAATGTGCTTATTAATAACAGTTGATTAAATGCATTATAATTCTTTATTAGGCAATGATAGCATATAATAGTTGATTAAAATTCACTTCAAATCTTATTATTAAAAATGCTTAGTAAATCTATATTGTTGTGAATAAAATAAACTGAAATTAAAAGTTAACAGTATTATCTTGAATAATTATTTTACTGTGAAGAATTCAGTATTTATGAAATGCTATAATTTCTTAAAAAATAATGATACAAAAATTAAGTTAATTTTCAGAATATTATTTTTTTTTCTAAAAATTCTAAATAAAATTAAGAAAACTCCAATGGCCTTACATATGATAAATGATTTCAGTTTATCAGAAATTATATTAAAGAGATTAAATTGATAAATGGTAGATAGGAATAACATTTGAAAAGTGTAGAAAGCTGATCCTAAATACTGCTTTTGCAGTCAAAGTCGTCAAAACGTTTACTTTTTCAAGACAGCGAAAAATCAAAATCTTTAACAGAAAATGAAAATATATAGATTTATTTTCAGAATTTATTACAGAATTCAAATATCATCGTGGTCAAATGAGTTCTTCGGAGTGGAAGGTCTTGGATTCCAACCTGGCGACCTATGGCTGAGTGGTTAGCGTTTCTGACTCCTGAACTGTGGCTCCCGGGTTCGAAACACAGTTACTTACTCTCAATGTTTCTCTGTTCTTTCTTTTTAGATGATGTATGAATGTGGCCCACTTAATAAAACAGGTTTGTGGTGGTATGGCGTGGGTAATGCTACTCGCCTTCGTGACTTGGTTCACAGGTGCCCATTGGGTAACGACAAATGAATAGCAGTTTCCGGCCTTGTTGTGGAGAAGGGTTAGTCACCCAAGTAACCACCGTTATTAAAAAATGAATTCAAGCCGAGACATTTTCTAATAACTAGATGTGTGTGTGTGTTTTGATTGGTGTTGCGTTTCCGATTTCTGATTGCATATTTGGTATTTCAGAATTTTCAAGGAATTCTCCTTTGCAACATGTGAATACATTGAACTATCTACGAAAAGTCTCCCTGAAAGGCAATAGAACTCGGGGAGGAAAAAACTTTACAACAGATGGCATTTTCTTCGATGTCTATTATGTGATGTCAGAGGAATACTCGAATATTTCCTGGCACTTTTTCCATCTCTCTTCCACTATTGCTTCAATAATATTTACAAGTATTTGAATTCACTTTAACTACCATATCTGAAGAGCACAAAAGTGTATTTCATTACATTAGGTAATCGGAATAAATATATGTGATTACATTACATTATTGTCAAATTCTGATGTTTTTACTACAAATTTGATAGGTTTTCTAATATTAGCAGCAATATTATTTCCAGGTGTGTTCTAAGAACGATTCTCCAATAATCAGCATTTGAGAATTGGATCATAAGTAAGTGAAATATATAAGTATTCCTGGAACCCTTATGTTTGAGAAAATTACATTTTATCGCCTCGTTCTGGACCACAGCAAGAAACAAGTGAGTGAGATGCAATCGACCAGTGTAACAGGTGGTTAAGTTGTCATTAATATCAAATCCATTAAAATTTCCTGCAATACTCAAGTGATACTTTAGCTGCATTTTTATTTCCCTTTATATATATTTAACAGCAAGACATTGGGATTTACCAATATTTAATGTCCACAGAACCTCTCATCATAGAGATATTTGATCCAACAAATTAAAATTAAGATCAAAAATTAAAAAAAAATTCCTCCATCAATGGGTTTGCAATTGCAATCCATAATTAGTAGTCTGAAAGTCCGTGACCATACTATTTTAGTTAGTAAGGATTACTAACTATTAATAATTTGGTTCAAGTTAAAGCTGGTGTTAAACTGTTATGACACTCGTGATAACTCAGTAGATTTTCTATCCATATTCAATACAAAATGTACCAGCTACGGTTTTCCTAGATCATGAACAATATTCCCGTGATTTAAAATAGGAAACTCAGATAATGATCAATCATTTAAATCGAAAGACAGAAATAAAAGAAGAATGCAGAAATAAAAACGCAATATGATATAAGGTATCTTATTCTATAACCATATGATTTACGCTAAAAATCATTTTCTATCCATCGATTTTTTTAGACATTGAAATAATAATAACAATAATTTCTATATTAATGTAGTAGTTGAATTACGTGAAGGGCTATAGGCGATAATTTAAAGGTGAATCATAATTAAATATTTATAGACAATTTATAGCAGATTTCAGAAAAAAATTGCAATACTAATGAATAACCAATATTTTATTACAGAATTTGTATTCAGACTCAATATGTATGTATACGTGAAAAAAAAATCTTGATTGCATGAATGCATATCCAGTGATCAAAAAGACACAGAAATATGGCAACTGATTGACTATTCATGAAACGATGCCATAAGTGCACATAGACAAGTGCCATGATTATTTCCAATCAGTAAAGCTAACAATAGAACACCATTTTTTACATTTCATATCAGTTTTATGGAGAAATATTTAAGTTAATGATATAAGCGATTTTTCTTTTAATTTTTGATTCTGTAAAGCTAATTTAAATCATTCCTTATTTTATTCTAAAAAATTTACATGTTTTATTTTATTAAACATTCACAATTCATAACGTTTAAGACGAAAATTTAATTAAATAATTTTCTGAAAGTCAAAAAATTTTAACAGATAACACAATTTGAATTAATCTTAAATAAATAATTTTTCTTTTAATCTGCTTCCTTACTATTCTTCTCAATTTTTCAAAAAAATAATTTCTATGATAACCCGATCGATGATTTGGTGTAGTTTGGACAGTAATTTGGTGGCAAAAATTTGCAAACTTTATGGTATACTTACACTGACAGCTGGGGCATGGTTGAGTAGAGTAGTCTAGGGTGCAACCCTCATCACATTTAGGCTCCGAGCAAAAGATTTCCGGTACTGGTGATTCTTCGCAGTTGCAAGACGGACAAGGCTTCGTGCTGTAGTCCAAAGGACAGGCACACTTTGGCGGAGAGCATTGCACTTGCGCATCTGAAAAGAAATAAAACTTTATAACCAATACCATTTTAATTTTGTATTAAAAAGGATGCCACAAAATTCTTAATAAAATCATAATTTGCTTATATTCTTTAATTTTATTCAAATATATTTTAAAATTATCTACAAACTATGAAAAATACCTTAGATTGGAGATATATCGCTTGCTTAGTGATGTCTGTATCATGCTATTTCTTTTCTGTCAAATATGCCATCAAGTTCTCCAAATGAATATCTTATTAAATGGATGTATCTAAATGGATATTTTCTCAGATGATAACGCACCTATTCTAATATGAACGCGATGTACCATTTTTCCTTGTAGATATATTTTGAATTGTGTTAATAATTTCAAAAGCTATTAATAATAAATATGTGTATTTTTTATTAACATTGGAATGATAATTTTTGTAATTCAAAAGAGACCGTAAACGCAAATTGTAAACAGTAAATTTCAATTAGAAAACTACGATTTTACAACAAAATTAGTATTTTTAAAAGATTATGAATTATACTGAATAAATTTCTTACATAATTTATGAGCGCTCTTGTTTTGTCATAAATGTATTTTAAGTTTTTTTAAGTAGAGTAAACTATTACAAACACAATGTGTGTTTGTAATAAATATAATTTATTCATACTACTTTAAATTATACCTCTCTCTTTTAATCATATAATATAATACCACATAATTTTAATGACTCGCTTCTTCATTCACAATTGATATTAATGTGCATAACAGGTATGTGTTTAATATTTAAATCTTATATTTCTAATGCATTTTGATTTATTTATTACTGAAGATTTCAGTTTTGAACATTTATCAATGTTTTATTATCAATATCGAAGGAATTAGAGAGAAATAGTTTCTTAAACTTTAAATATAAATACCTTACCATAAACACTTCTCACAAAAAAAATCGGACACTAAAATGATCAGCATTTTTACTTCCTCCTTATAAATGAGCGTGTTTGTTATGCATATATGACTTTCTTAAATAAATATTTCCTTTTTAAATTCATTTCCTCTTCTTAAATGACTATTAATTTTCAGCATAAAATATTATTTAGCATACATATTATTTCATAATATATATTTTTCCCCTATGAATAATAATATGTTAGTAAACTCTTGTTTTTAAAAAATGCAATGGTATGAAACAATGGGGAGACTGAGTTGAGATTTTCAGCAAGTGCAAAATTTAATGTTATGCAAAAGATAAAATTTTCGAAATCCTCATGTATATGTGGGTATCATATCTATACGAGCAATGAAACTAATATTAAAATTGTATAAATAGAAGACGTTTCATGTGGCTTTTGAAAATAGATTGTGAAAATAATTACCTACTAGTGATAAAATGTTAAGTGAGACCTAATTAGTCTTTTGATAAGCAAGAAAGTGACAATTCAACTCTAGTTCGATAGGGGAGAAATTATCCTATTTTGTAAAAAAGATTTCATTTCGAGCAATAGCAGCACATTGATGCTGGTTTGAAAGCAGTAAACAGACGAGATCCGGTCAACCAGGTGTGGCACCGACATTAATGTAAACGTGCGATGATAGGCATCTTGTTTGCATAGTATTAACGAACTGTGAAGCTGCATCTAGACAATTAATGCAGAACTCGATTTTACGAACCCCTAATTTACATACACTCCCTATTTTACACCCTATTCAAGTGCTTTATTCTAGCATTCACACACATTCAGTATAATCAATAGCTTCAAGTGCAACTATTGAAAGGTACTTTTGAAATGAGTGATTATGGTTTGGAATCATAGTATGAAATTCGCATTTTAAGCGCAATTAACTTGTCAATCTATACTTGGTATGACGTTTGCAGAACAATATCTACGTTATTTTGATAGGCAGACTTTATTGAAAAAACTAATATAAATGAATAAAGCTATTGACAACTTGAGTGAAGAGGAGTTACTCAACTATGAACTTCAACAAAGAAACCTACTTATGCAGGAAATTTCATGATAGGATTTTTTGAGTGGAAACTCGCATGTGATTTTTAAGAAAGAGCTACCAGATAATTAAATGATGGAGAACATAATGAATGAAACTGAAAAAGAACTTTCAAGTATCAAAATACAAAAAGAAAATGGGTGTAGTGTTGTGACCATCTGCAAAACATGAAGACTAATAGCTAGAAGGATTAAGGATTAAAGAATGGGTTTTTTTTTTTTTTTTAGAAATACAGAAGTAAAATGCTTTCCTAACTCGAAAAATGGAAAATTGTGTTTTGAAAAATGTAGTTTGGAATCAAAAAAAATTATTACTTTGCCTAATTTTTCATCAATAAAAATGAAAATAAGAATTGTTTTTGAATATGAATTTTATTTTGAATGGGTGTTTTTCTTATATGGTGCATACTAAATAATTTTTCTAATAGTACATTATTTAGAAAAAAGCAGTATTTTTTTAAAAATATTCTTAACATTTGTCCTTTTATTTAACGAGTTTTTGATTTTAAAAACTGTACCGGTTCTTACACTCGTAAATACGAGCGTGTACTGTACCAAGTACTGCATCTATTAGGTTGGTGCGTATGAAATGTCGGATTCTCTTTACATGCGGACGTTTTCCTCCCTGTTTTCGTTATACTTTTGTATTTGGCATAACCTCATTCATACTCGTATTGTCCATTGCCAGAGACTCATTTCAGCAAAATAGGTTTTCTCGAAGGTCTTCCCTTTTTTATTTCTTTTGAGTTTATTGCCGATATGAATTCTGCCGACATTCGCGTCATTTTCTTATATGAGTACAAACTTGGTAATAGTGCTGCAAAAGCTGCACGCAACATAAACCAAGCGTTTGGGGAGAATACGATTAACGATCGGAAAGTGCAGCGTTGGTTCGAAAAATTTCGGACTGGCGATTTTTCACTGCAAAATGAGCCGCGCGGAAGACCCAAAACGTCTGTGAAGAATGATGACCTGAAGGCTCTAGTGGAAGCGGATCCAGCCGTATCCACGAGGGAACTTGCTATCAGGATGAAAGTTGACCATACAACGATATTGAGACATCTTTCTGAGATTGGCAAGGTTAAGAAGATGGACAAGTGGGTACCGCACGCACTGACAGAGCGAAATAAGCTGGATCGGTTAAACGTATGCTCATCATTGCAGCATCCACCATATTCACCGGATCTCTCGCCGACCGATTTTCATTTTTTCAAGCATTTAGAGCTGTTTTTAAGGGGCAAACACTATGAAAATGAAGACAGTCTAAGAAACTCGATATCAGAGTTTATTAATTCTAAAGACCAAAATTTTTTAAGACAGGCATCTACGCTTTAAAATCTCGTTGGGAGAAGTGTATTGAAGCGAATGGAGCATACTTTGATTGAATGAACAGCTTTTGAAGAAAGACATGCAGTTTTATACAATCACTTAAGAATCCGACATTTCATACGCACCAACCTAATACTACAAGTGTAAAGGTCTGCTTCATCAAATCATAAATGTCTTTTGCGGTTAATATACTCATATTAGGCCCTATAACTATTAGGAGATTAATTTCTATAGAAGATAATCAAATATCATTCACGAATATCCAGAGTTACGATGTGAGCTATTGGATATCATGGATGATTTCAGCAGTTACGAATTGTAGTTAATCTTAACAGCAGAAGGTATAAAAGTGAAGAGTTGGAATCAATATCATTCCTTACCTTTAAAGCATATCTGAGTTACCTTTCAAGAAAATGATGCCCACCGATATGTTGTAATGAATACTTAAGATACCTGAGTTATACTGATGACATACTTGATATTTAAGATACCTGAGTTACTGGTGAAATACCTGATACTTCAGATACCTGAGTTACTGGTGAAATACCTGATACTTCAGATACCTGAGTTACTGGTGAAATACCTGATACTTAAGATATCTGAGTTATTGGTGAAATACCTGATACTTAAGACACCTGAGTTACTGGTGAAAACCAGAAATTATATGGTCTTTTCCTTGACTTGCTTTATCACCTATTGAATATGTACATTGCCTATTAAACAGGAATGGAATTTCAATGACCGAAATTTCACTTGTGATTTTCGTCCTACAGGTTCTACAGATGAGCTTCGTGTACAGTGGTTTTCAGCGGCACACATTTAGATTATGCTAGATTCTATATCTTGTCATATATCAATGCTCAATGCAGTGTCTGGTAGTTATACCAAATATTCATTTCTATCATTTAGTATAGTTTTTTCGCTTTGAAAATTTAATGATTTATTTGTACAAACTCAAATCTTTTATGTATTAAATTTTACTCAAGTTCGATAGTTTTTTTCATTGTTCTGCCACTTTTACAAACACGAGTTTATAATCAGTTTTGGATATTTATGGTATAGAACTGAAAATATCTACAACTTTCATACATCCATAAGTATTTTTTATTAATAATCTAAGAAATTATACCTTTCAGAATTATTTTTACGTAATCTTTATTATGCATTATAAAGAACAAAGGCATATAAAAAATTTGCAAAATTTTCTTTACAATGCTTTTAAATTGGAAGCATTTCGTAAAAAAAAGTAAAGCTGATTATGCAGTAAAATGGTGTTATACGTTGAATTTTTTTACACATATATTTATCAAAACTTCTGGAAGAGCATTGCGTTTTTAGGCTAGAAATGTAAAGAAATTTTCATTGTTATTTTATTAAGATACAAAAAGTATATTATAAAGTTATCGAACAATGTATTTGTATTATCCACATTTAAAATTCAGTTTTCAAATTTCCTGCTCTTATTTTAAAATTTTTATTTAAAATGTTTTAAAAGCTACATATTTCATGACTTACTAAGAAAGTAAATAGCAAATAAATCCTCAAAATAAAACATTATCATAAGCTTTATAATTCATGCAAACATAACTGGAAGAATTTTTCGATTTGTTTAATAATAAAATGCTTGGTAAAAGACATTTATTTCATTTTTCTTTTCTTTATTAAAATAGCTATATAGGAATATTATTGTAAATTTAATAAAACGTTATGATTTGTTAGTTTATATTTCGGAAATATTCTTAAATATTAATAAAACATACGAATTTGTTGAAAATTTTAAAATTTATTGAAATTTTTATCTATTAATTTCAAACGCATTTCAAGCAGTATAAATGCTTATTATACTTAATAACTTTTTTACCTTATATAATATCGGAATATTTAAAATAATTTTAAATTTTATGATTATTTTAGCAAATTTATTAGCAAATTTTGTTGGAAAAAACAAGTCGATAGTAAATTTAAAAAAATTCTTACATTAAATTCTAATGAAATGTAAAATTTTTTCAATGGACTTTTAAATTTCCAACTGTAAAAAGCTATCACTATTTATGTATACACACTTGATATATAAGAAAAAATAATGTTTTTCTACTTTTTATATTTAAAATAGAATTTATCTTACCCTAAAAACTAACAAAACTTAACTATTAAGTTTTGTTACTATGTATTGTTGTTTCATTTTATACATTTTTTTTCAATTACTTACATTTCTTTAATTTTGAAAGAATTATTGCAAGTCAAACAAAATACTAAGAAATATTAAATTGTTATATTTATAAAAACTGTTAAGCATTTTGGGGGAAAATCCAGATAATTTAATTACAATGATCCTTAATTACATATACAAATCAGCTTCAAGAAAAGAAAAAAGGTAAACAAAAACTAAATATAGATTTTGACGATATTTCATCACAGTTAGAAAACGATTTTATCTTCGGATCAATTATATTAAATTTTAATTTAAATGAAAAAACACGCAAGATTATAATGGACAGAATTTGGACATTGGACAGAATTTATTCGCAGATGTTTATGCATTCTATATTTATCTTTCGCACTTAGAAGAGGAGGATAAAATCGTACTCACAGCAGTAACCCGCGATGCTCAACAATAAGATGGATGCAACAATAAGTTTCATGTTTTTTCCTTCAGGTGTCGTTATGAGCGGCAAATGTCACTTGTGCAGCAGTATTTATGGAAACCCTTCTGGCAACGCCTATCACGTTTTTACTATTTCATTCCGAAACGTCACTGAGTGGTCACGCTTCTTCAGGGGAAATAGGTTTCTCCCATCTGTCGCTCAACTTCAGCATACACAGCCGTTCGTACTTTTTTTTTTCATTATTATTTTTTTCACTTGTCAGCAAATCGAGACAGCATTGTCTGTTTACGTCATGTCTTTCACTATAAGTGCGGAAAAGGCATGTTTTAATAATGTTCTAGCAGCTTTATTATGTGTATTTAAATAATACAAATATTAAAATGCAAGATTTCTGCTTCTCGCAATTCTTGAAGGTCAAGATGAAATTGCGACGCTTTGCTTCCTATTTAAATACTTTTGTCTATAAGTGTTGCAATTCATTTTTGGTTTGTTGTATAATCTTTCAAATGTGAATTCATTCGAAATAAAATATTCGTGACAAATATTTATGCAGTTGAGTTTAAAGTTTATATCCAACTAGATATTTTTAGATTTGTTCTTCTAAATTATCATTTGCTTTTGAAGTCTATTAACTTGAACTTTAATTAATGCACATGCGTTAAAATATTTTGTTCCTTAGTTTTTTCAATTGCTTATTTCTTCTAATTGAAGTCAGATTGCATAGTCAACTATCTGGTAGTGTTCTACTGTCTACATTTCAGCTGGCATCCAAACTTTCACATCATACTAACGGAGTGACACTAGAACATATGTCACATTCAACTAGCAACAAAATAATTATGTAACCATTACTGAGCATTTTTAAATTATAAACTTTCTTGTAAAAATATATTTGTACACTAAATCAACGAGTAGTTCGCAAAATCATTTTTGCGATCTATCGAAAAATCTGAAGGTTATTTAAACTTTTCTAAGTTTTGTTAATAGTAACAAATATAACAATGTTTACGAAACAAAATAATGCTCTAAGGAATTTTGATGTTTTAAATGAGTGTTTGTTTTTAAAGTTTAATCTATGCTTATCGTTAGTACCTAGAGCTGGACTCTTGGAATATGGTAAATCAGGGTAAATTTCTTTTTGAACAAGCTTTGAAAACAAATTATAAACAGATAAAAGCTTCAATTATTTTACTGTCGATGGGATGGATTTTCATATATTTTAACTTTTTATTTATATCAAAACTATGTTGTTGTTGTTACTTATGTTACTTGGACAAGCCAAGTTCGCTATGCCGTTGACTATGCGAATTTAAGTTAGTAGGGTGCGTCTTTTGTTTTAACCAGGTTACCATGAAGTTGAAAATACGACTTTGCTTTAAACTCCTCGGACAGATGGCATTACCAGAAGATCCACTTTCTCAATTTTGGCATTGATCTGGACGGGGAGGAAATTTTCCCCAGACCATTACCATACTATGGTATATCATGGTATGGTAATAGTCTGGTAGCTCCATACCATGGTATCTGCTCAATGATTGACCACAGAACTTTCAATTCCTTAGATTTAAAGAGCATGTACTCGGTGGGTCTTTGGCGGCATTGGGAACCCCACCCTTCCGGAAGGAAGGCCGATGCCCTAACCGTTAGGCTACCACAGCTTCATCAAAACTATAAAGTAGCTATTACAAAATATTTATGAATCTTGTGTAAGCAAGGATGTAGAGCAAGGATATCACACCTTCTCTCTTAATCAATGAAAATAAGCAAACTATAAATATCACCTCCCATAAGATGCTTATCCTTAACATTGAATGTCCACAAATTATATCTCCAAACTCTACATAAGCAAAACTGTTAAAAATAAATGTAAAATCGATTCAGTTTGTTTGTACCCTAAGGGGTATGAAAGAACAGAAAAACATTTAGTACTGGGGTAAAAATTTTAAAAAATGAAGTTAATTAAAACTAATTAAATAAACTCATATGTAAACATTTTGTGATAAATAAAGCAGAAATTTAAAGAAAATCCCAATCTTTTTTCTGATTATTTGACAATAAAATATCTAATAAATTTAAATAGATAGAAATAAAATTTTAAAACAAGTATGGCAATATATGCAAATAACATTTCTCTAAGAATAATCAGCATTTTGACTCTAGGTATATGTTCCAAAATGGTGTTTTAAATTGTTGACGAGTTTTGTGAAAAAACTCAATCCTACTCAATGTGAGCTATAAGCCTACGAGCATAAAGCTCCAAAAACTGTTTCTGTCATATTAATTTGATTCTACACACACACACATATATATTCTTTTATTTTTTACTAATGTAAATAACCTATTATAAAGCATGAATAAGTTGTCTGAAATATTTTCGATAAAAATAAGCTATTATTTTCTTAAAAATACTGTAAATCAAACATTTAATTTAAAATTTTAAAATGTTCTGCAAGGGAAATCCGAATGAACAATATTATTTGATGTAAATATGAATGTGTTTGAAAAGTTATTAGTAATGGTGATGGCGAAATCAACAAAACCGCTGTATTTCTGTTGCATCAAAATATTATATTTCATTGTAATGCTGATCAAAATCAGCTTTACAGTGTATTATGTAGTATATTTCAGCATCTGATTGTCATGCTGATAAAAAGGTGAAACGCATGAATGATGTAGAAGAAATACTTATGAAGCACTTTAAACTACAAACAAAAATTTACTTCTATAAATCGAAAAAATTGCTGTTGGATAATGTGTTGTTTAGTATAAGTATGATATATTCCCCCCAAGAGATTTTTCGCCAAATCTGGCATCCTTTGTTTTGATTATAATGTTGCTAATTTGAATTTTTGTTGATTTTTATTTTTATTTTTTTATTTTATTTATTTATTTATTTATTTTTTTGCTTCCAGGTTTGCTTTTTTTCGTACTTTACGTTATTTTTTAATCGTATGTATGGATTTTTTTAAGTAGTAATACAGCGTTTCAATTTGACAGACTGAGAAATTTTCCGTTCCAAAAACATGCGTTGAGCTCGGCGATGAAAAAAGTCACAAATTCGCCAATTGGGGAATATATCCTACTAATTCTGCTGCTTATTCTTTCGTTGGTGATTTAAAAGCAATTAGGTCATCTTTCTGCCACTTAACAATGCCTCTAGACCATGTGTTAAAAGTTTAATTTTAAGTGTCGAAGAATTATTCTGTGATCAAAATGTCAGACAGCTCATCTTCTTTGAATTAGGAATTACATTTTGCACTAATTTTCTATGTGTTTAAAAGAAAATATATAAATTTATTAACCACTTTTCCTAGAAAAATATTACAAATTAAAATGGTGAAAAGCTTTTCAAATAAAACTGGAAAAAATATATTGGAGTTCTAAGCGGCGCAGTTAAAGCAGCTGGGAAAAGAGAGATCTTTTCTTTTCAGTCACGTTTAATGACTCTGAAGGTATTGATAACGATTTGGTCACCACAAAGATTTGAACAGATGTAGATATGATGTCTACTATTATAGTTTTAATAAGAAGTGAATGCTGAGATTGCTAAAATATTTCTTTCCAATTAAAAGAGATAAAGACGGAAATAAATGGCTTTGACACGAACGTACACGCAAATATGAAAAAGAAAAATATGAGTCACTTACTGGATACATAATAAAACACTGATTATTATAAGAGCTAAGAGAAAGTTTTTAACCAGTGAAAAATGATTACGTATTGAATGTAATATATATTTTAATGAAATTGGAATTAAAAAAAATTTAAAAAAATATTATTCGTTTAAATTGAAGCAAGAATCAATAAGTGCTTATTATTTCATGTAGAGAAGATTTCGATACGTAGGATGATTTTTCTTAATATATAAAATCCTGTATAAAAATTCTTTTATCTTAAAAAAATAATGTTACATTTCCAAACAGTAATGAGATAAAATGTTAAATAATGACTTATAATCAATTTAAACTTAATTTTTTCAGATTGTTATACTGATTTGACAATCCTATGTGTGTCCATTTGTATATTTATACTTTTTTATTAGTATTAATTATCATTTTTTTCGTTTTACACATTGAATATTTTAAATAATTTAATGCAAATAATTCAGGTTAATTTAATAATCATCGAATTTCATAGCTTAGAATTGCAGAAACTCAAGTAAGAAATTCATAAGAATAACTAGAAATTTTATATTTTAAATATTAAACATAAAGGTTAGTAAGTATAAAATTTCCTATTAATATGTTTTAGCTTATATGAAATTATTCTGATGGTCTCTAGAGTTTAATTTCTAAGCTGTTTTATTGTATTTATTTTTATTTCATTTTCTAATGAAGGAGGAGAAAGTTCTCTTAGAATGTATTTGTAAATATATTAATAAATCTAAATACTTTTTATTCATAAATTTCAATTTTGCATATTCAATATATACCAATATTAATTATGATATATTATTACTTAATTTGAGAAGATTGTAATGTTAACTACTGTGAATAGCGCCATCTAGCGAACAGCACATCTACATAACGGACGTAATTGGTCCGTCTGTTTTTTTAAGATCTCGGTTTTGCTATACAAAAACACAGTTCAATTGCTGAGATTGTTCCGAGATGAAAAGATTATCAAGTGTGAGCAGCAGAGCGTCACAAAAATGCTGGTGCTCGGTATGTGTGATTTTTTCTTCTTTATACCACATTTTTTTTTCTTGTCTTGTTAAGTAAAATAGTTTGTTTCAAGTCTAGTTTCATAACAATGTATATTATACTTAATTGTATAGTTTATTTAATTATATGTTAAATTTAGCGAAACAAAGTATCATAATTATTGAATAAAAAATAACACAATTAATATAATAACAAAATAAAAATAAGGAAAATAGCAGTAAATTCTAGCTTCAGAACTTTTTGCAAAGAGTGGACAACAAAAGGAAAAGGTTTCATTTTCAATGCTCTCATAAAATAATACGAAATAACAATAAAAGTTTTTAATGTTAATCTAAGCAAGGTATTAGTCTTAAGATTTAAAAGAAATTGTTTACAAATTTTGCAATTATTACTATAGAAATATTGCGACTATTAATTAATGAAAATATTAATAAATGAAATATTATAAATATTGCAACTATTAATTAATGAAAATATTAAATATTGAAATCGTCCTTGTCGATTTAATCTAACCATAAAGTGGATGTTTTGTCTTGTCTTTATCATTTTACTTTCTCTTTTGTTTAAATGTCAACCTATTAATAGATTGAATCAATGTAAAACGGCTTCTCAAGTCGATACCTTAGTCTTAATATAAGAAAGTGTGGCACAAGTGCCATATAATCCAGGATGCCAAATTTTGAGTTTGGCAATTTTTTGGAGGATTTTCTTATGTATCTGGCAACCACGTTTTCATTACGTCATACATAAGGAGACCTATAAGAATTATGCAGAAAATTCTGTTTTGGGAACCCTAGTGTTTACGTCATTGCGCACGTCACGATGCATCACCTTGGCAACATTTCTTCATCACCAAAAAATTCAGAATTTTGAATTCTGGATTATACGGCACCTGTGCCGAAATCGCTTTATTAACAAAACGAACTTAATGAATATTCTCAGATATTCGATAGTGAACTTCACCTTGTTTGCTGCTGCTGAAGCCAGGCAACAAATTCGTCGATAAGTCGGCTTTACAACGCCTTCTCAATATGATTTGACATAGATGAAACATTATCTGACGTCATGGATATTTTAAACCAATGAGAATTGTAATAAAATGATGTAGACATAATCGCAACTGGAAAGAAAGAAACAACCACTTTATGGTTTAAAATGGGGTGTTCCGGGTTTCTTAAACTGAGATTTCATCGCATTTTAAAAAAATCTTGAAACATCCCATTCCCAGAACCCCAAATGTTTTAGAACTGATTTCCTATGTGTTTAAAAAAAATGAAGTGTTCCATCTTTTGCACATTGTAAAATATTAATAATTAAAAGTACGAACCACAGCAGTTCTCTTAAGCAAATTTTAGTAATTTGTATAACGCTACACTCAGTCTTTCATCCCTTCAGTGGGTCGATTAACTGAGTACCAAGCATGCTTGGGAACTAAACACTGGGGGTCTTACGTTAGGCTGACCACCTAACTGGAACATATGCTTCGCCCCCTGGGACATCGGTCAAGAAAACAGTTATGGGCACTGTAGGCCTTGGCCCACATGGGCTGTCGTGCCATGGAGTTTAGTTTATAACGCTACAACTTTTCGATGGGGATGGAAATAAACTGATGAAAATCGAAGAAGATAATATTCCTAGTTTATTTAATTTGACTATGAAAATATTATGCAATCCTAATTTTGCTCCAAAACGTTCCATAGGAAAAAGAAGGTTTCATCAACATGTAATCATATTTTTTAATTGGCACAGGTACCGTATAATACAGGATGCCAAATTCTGAGATTGGCGATTTTTTGGTGGATTTTCTGATGTATCTGGCAACCTCTTTTCATTACGTCATACTAATGGAGACCTATAAGAATTACGCAGAAAATTTTATTTTAGTAGCCCTAGTATTTACGTCATCATGCACGTCAGGATACGCCATCTTGGCAACATTTCTTCATCGTTAAAAAATTCAGAATTTGGAATCATGGATTATACGGCATCTGTGCCTTTTAATTTATAAAATATCTATTCATTCATTATGGTCATATCACATAGCAAATCACATATCACATTATGGTCATATCACATTTTCCCTGGGGCTTTTGATTTAGAGAATCAGAAGTAATTTTGATTACTGATACTACCAAACTTCTTTAAATTCCATATATTTCTCTGTTAGTAATCTTGCTTTCAATGCAACAATTTATGATTTAGGTTCTTGTTTCAAGCATGGATGTTAGAAGCGGTTAGGAATTTACTGACAGCACGCAAAGTTGTAATTTTTTTTTATAATGTACAGGTAAATTTTAGTTAAGTTAGTGAAAAAGATATTGTGAATGTGATATGAACATAACAAATCAAATCTACATTTCAAATCTGTTAACGTTTTTTACAGTGGCTTGGTTTGTTTATAGCTCAACAGTCATTTTTTTTTACTGGTGGGATAATTAGACTGGGATTATCTATTTCAAAATGGATTCCAAACCACTACAAACATCCAACGCTGAAATGGAAATCTAGTTCATGTTGAATCGAATATCCAAGCACTATTTGGCCTCAACCTTGGCGTGTTCTTAATTGAAAATGAGGGGAACATTTTTCTATATGCTTAGCATTAACCTTATTTAATTAAAATAATTTATATATCTATATTTCATATGTGATTATTATTAAAGTTTGAAACTTTTACATTATTCTACGTTAAAGTTTAATATTAAAGAATAAGAATTCTTTTCACAAAACCAAGCACTTAAAATATAATAGTTCTATATAAACTATGTATAATACTTTTAAAATATTTTTATATAAAATTTATTTAGATAATTTTACATTTTTAATTTAAAATTATGAAAAATTTTAGTTTATTTCAGTTTTATTTCTTAAAATTTTTTATTAAATATATAAAATTTCATATGCAATTTCCAAATGTATATTAAAAGTTGTATTTTTTTATAATCGAAAGAGGTTTTACTCAACAGAATCTGGAATTGTTTTCTTCATCAATGAATTAAAATATGGAGTTATAAAATTTTGATATTGTATAAAAAATTTAATTATATATATATATATATATATATATATATATATATATATATATATACAGAGATATCAGAAATACTTAAATTTTGGGCAATAATTGGGCAATTTAGGTACATTCTACGTTAAAATTGGCATTTGTAATGATTTGGATACTTTTGGCAATATTTTTAGCGATTTAGCGAAAAATAGATATTTTTGGAAAAAGTCGTCAGTGAAGCCCTAGGACAAATATTAGGCGACACTTTTGGATTTCCACACCAAGTAAAGTATAAATATCACCACCTGGTATAGGAGAGACGGTGAAGATGGTGGGAGGAAGACACAGAGTTCACGAAGACGATCAGTTTTGAATGCTAGTTTAGTGTATAGAAGCTGTTGCCTGCATGAGACTGCCCTTGCCTGCACTTCTGTGATTGGAAGCGGTTTCCTGTCGTATTAGCTGTACGGGAGTTTGTAAATGTAATTTCTATAGCTTTAATTTAATATATTTATTTGAATTTGCTACGAATATAATTCTTATGATTTTTAAGGGATTGCTTATCGCCTCTCAACCAACACGAACCCAAAAGCGTGGTACAACACATAACATGTATAAAACATTGAAAAGGCAACACCAAGAAAGAGTGGCCAGAAAATTATGCAAATTTCAGGGTAGACACACCTTACTGAGTAATGTAAATGATGGGAAATGCGCAGCTCTCCAGTGCAAGTAAAATAAGATATAAGGTCTGGAAATGGCAGAGTGGGCAATATTCACGCTGTTATTGCTACTTGGAAAATAATCATTGAAAGTGTGTTCTTTTTTCAAAGGACCCCTGTAATTGCTGAGAATGCCAAGCTATCGTTGACGCAGTCATTTCCAACAGACAAACGAGTTTACGAGGGATATGGTGATCAGACTGAGAAGAGCAGGTTGGCGCTGGCAGACATCTGGACGCGCTCACAATATACCGGCTGTGGCGAAAATGGTTCGAACAACAACGTTTGCGCAGTGCCAATTCATCTAGAATGACGCTAACATAACGACGTTAGATCGACGCGTCTGACGGGAGGAGGTAGAGGCCCCGCAAAGCACGTCTATTGAAATTCTGCAGCATGTGTCAGATGCTGCCATATCGAGCAAGACCATTTGCCAGCGATTGGTTACTAGTGACTAGCACTCATGGCGTCCGTTAAGAAGACTGCCATTGACCCCGCAGCACAAGCGCTGACGTCTGGAGTGGTGTCGGATTAGAGCGATGTGGACTGCGGAGTGGCACAGGATCGTCTTCTCAGATGAGTTCAGTGATAGTTCATTTCTATCATGCTTTCTTCAGTGAAAGTCATCGCTTATCAGTCTGGCGTCGGCGTGGAGACAGGTTCAATATTGCAGCAATTGTGGAACAAACTACCACTGACAATGTGGGATTACAGTTTGGAGCGTCATTGCGTAACCTGTAGACTCCGTGTAACCTGTAGTTTGTATTCTTGGCATCATAGCAGGCTAACGTAATTTGGATGATGTGGTGCTTCCGGTGATACTCCTCACCTTTCAGGGGGTGCGCAATGTCTTTTATCAGCAGGATAACGCCCAACCGTAAATTTTTCACATCAGCCAACATGCCCTGCAAGGTTTACAGCTGCTTTTCTGGCCACCGTGCTCGCCAAATCTCTCACCAATCAAACATGTATGAGATATGATTGGACGGTATTTTTAGAACCAATCACTGTGTGCCTTTTTCAGAAGATACACATTTTCAAATGGTTGACAGGCAGTAGAATGCCATTCTTCAAGACGCCATCCTTACTCTCATTGGTTTTGTGCCTAGACGTGTTGCTTTGTGTATCGCCATCCACGGTGGTCCTACATCCTACTGACTCGACCTTGTTCTCTCTCTGTATTATGCATGTCATTTCCAAATATAGATCACTTATTGTTTGTTGCTGTCTCTCTTTGTTTGCCGAGTTACGTCACTTTCTGGCAATTGCTTCTTGGTGTTGCATTTGCAATGTCTTGCAGTGAATATAATATATACATATAATGAAACGTTTAAAAATATTTGCTCTAATCATCATAGACAGAATTAAGCATATTTACACTTAGCAGGTTAATCTATCATTTTTTACCAGAGCTGACAAATCATTGCTACATTTGCAGTACGCATGCAAACATGTTTATCAATTGTAATTTCTAATGTAGATGTTGATTCATAATAAAAAATTTGGATAAATATTTATTTATGTATCTATACTGTTTAAATGATTCTTATGAAACGGATATAAATTTTCTCTTAATGCTTACTTCATATTTTAGAAAACATAATTACTAATTCAAGATATCATTGGTGAAGTTCCGCCAAGATTATTTTTACACGCTGAAATAAATTTTACAAAGTTAATTTCCCTTTTGCAATTTTACCAAAATTTCGCTATGCAGATATAAAAAACATAATAATGTATGACTAAATAAACTTTTTGCTTAATATATTAGTAACTATTGCTTTGTTTTTTTCATTTAAAAAAGAAACGTTTTTAAAAATACCATTTTTTTTTTTGTTAATAACGAAGATAGCACCAAAGGATAATTCTACTTTCAAAAAGTAATGTGTCTGGCATCATAATGGCGGATAATGTGTCGGCCTACAAATTAGAAGCTGTGTAGAATCGTTTTCTGACTGATATCTATTGGATAAACATCTTTGACAGATGAATTCTGATGATTCACATTCTTATAGAATACGCAATATTTAATTGGTTGGAGGAAATACATAAACTATTCTTTATTCAAATATCACTCAGAATATTAATTATAATTTCTTTGATTCAAAAATTTGACTTACAGAAGAATAAATGACGTGAAATATTTATATATTTTCGTTTTTTAAATACAGATAGTTATGAAAAGCGTTTCTTGCGTCAGCCTTTAAAATTGTTATTTAAAATAAAACTGCATCCTGAAAAGACTGTAGCTGTTACTGTATACCTGGAGCAAAGATGATACTGCTAATAAGAATTCTTAGAAATTATTAGGTGTGTTTTTAAAAATCATAAAACAAAGTTCATTTGAATGATGAAAATGTTTTATTAAATGCTCATTTTTTATATTTTGCAAGAAAATTTTAATAAAACAAAATTTCAAAAGTAAGTTTTCATAAAAAACATACATTTATAACTTTTAAATTATGAGCACTGATTTCACCAAGAATATAGAAAAAATATGTATGAACTATATATGTATGTATTTATATATATATATATATATAATTATAATTATATATATTTAACTTTTAGTTAAAAGATTTTTTATTGAATGTTTAGTAATTTTGTTTATATTCCAAAAAGTTTTAAACTATTGAACTAACAAAATATTATTTAAAAACATCTTTTTAAATGCCTCAAATGACATTTTAAAATAATTCTAGATTAGTTTGCAATTAATATAATAATTCACTTAATTCATTGTTAAAGTTCGATAAAAAAATTCAATCTGCCTTGAGAACACTTCATTGTAAAAAATAACAATAAACTCTGTTATTATTTTTATAATTATATTCACGTGGTTATTTAAAAAAAGAACTTTGTACTGAATTTCAAAATACTGAATTTTATACAGAGTGTCGTAAAGATAACATTTTGTGAGCTTAAATTTCTTTGATTTCCTTTTATTAAAATATTTTAGCTTTTATAACTTAAGTGAAAAGTATAGAATAAAAGTGTCATAGCAACGGGCTGTGGAAAATCCAAATTTTGAAAAATTAACCCTTTGACCGCATTTGACGTATCAGAACGTCATGCATTAATTTGACCAAAGTCGCACATGACGTTCTGATACATCGTTGAAAATGAGACAATATTTAACATGTTCATTCTTGTTTATTTCAAAGTAGCAATGATAGGGGTGATGATAGTGAGATAAAACCAAGATGCAAAAGACGTACAAGATACTTATCAAGCAGTGATAGTGAATCTTCTTCTGAAAACGTATCTTCTTCTGTAACGCCTTGCTTTTTCGCTTTTTAATTATAAAAATAATTTCGCCTCTTGTAAAATGATAAACATAATTATTATTCACTTAAAGATAGCTGAAATGATTTTATGAATAAAATGAAGCGGAAATTGCGTTGTGTGAAAAAATCATTTTATCATCATTAAGTTAAACAAAACATTTTTTATTCTGTATTATAGTATCTTGAATTTTATTAAATATCTTCAAAATCAAATAATTCAAAAATTGATTCTATGTCAATGGCATATTTTTCAGTCACAGATTTCAATGGAATTTCAGTTATCATTAATGAAGTCTCATTAAAAGAATGCATTGCAAAAAATTACTCGTCAGACGTTTTAACTGGAATTGCGCACACATCCCTTATAATCCAGGAGGGCAAATTCTGAGTTTGGTGATGTTTTTGGCGGATTTTCTTATGTATCTGTGTGGAAACCTGGTTTCTATTACATCATAGATATGGAGATCTATAAGAATTATGCAGAAAATACAACTATGGTGACCCTGGAATTTACGTCATAGCATACGTCACAATACGGCATCTTGGCAACATTTCTTCATCGCCAAACAAAACCAGAATTTGACATCCTGGATTATACGACATATGTACCCTGGGATAAATGCATCATTTCGGCTCTTTCCTTTGGTGAGGAAGGAAACTCTTTGTATGTACAAAACATTAGTTTGATTGCTTTATCAAGAATAAGAAGTAGTGTAATCTAAACAACAGATAAAAATCCTTGTTCGTGGAGAATATTTTACCGAAATTTATGTTTCAATTTATGTCTATATAAGTTACTCTTGTGAATTTCGGAACAAACTTTAATTAATTGAAGGTGTTAGCAAAAGTGTAGAGACAGAATTTAAAACTTAGTTCTGCATGCTTAATTGCATTCCTTTCAAATCCTAAATTAAATTAAGAACACAAAAAGTGAGTATTTTTGCCAGAGCTCTATAACGATTAATTTGCAAAGATCTTCATCTATGGTATTTATTATACCAAAAGTACTTGCGCATTCTTTCAAGAAATGGTCATTAGATAATCAGTTTCATGCAAAGGTTTTGGTATTTGAAATATAGGCAATGTCCAAAAGATTAGGGGGAAATAAGTCATGAAAACCACAGCAACAGTCATGAAAAGACATAAAGGGATAGTGACTTGTAACAAAATGATATAAAGAAGAAAGATTCAAAAAATTCTATAAAATTTTTAATTCTTTTTATAGTTCTAAGGAACATAAAAAGATTCTTCATACCAATAATTTCATTACATGTAAATGACAAAACATGCAAATATGTCAAACACGTAACATATATATTCATGCAATATTTTCATTTTGACGTACGGCTCCGGTTGTGCCTAGATACGTATTTACTTAGATTAAAGAAGAAAAGGATTTTGACTTTTAGGAATACAACTTCATTCCTGAAGAAATATAATTTCAATGTTTGGACAATAAATTGAGACTTTGGCTGGCTTGTTTGTCACTCAACGGCCATTTTTTCCACATCGTGGGCTAACTAGACTAGAATCTACGGCTTAAAATTGATTACGAACAACTACAAACATCCAAACACAAGGTAGAATTTGAACACAAGAATTGTTGAATCGAAATCAAGAGATCTAAATACTCGGCTATCAACTTGGCAATTGAGACCTTGGATCGTGCAAGCTCTTCAATGAGTAATTTGAGCGTGCCGCTAACATATTCGATTTGCTTATCTCCATTGAGTTTGCTGACTACTTCATGCGTTAGTTACATTGCGCATTCTCGATTCGTTTAATATATTCTCCCAAGATCACCAGTATAAGCTTGGTGAATATTATGCATTGTAAAAAGGAATTGCACATGATTGCTTCCTAATATTCAACGTAAGATTTCAATATCTCTTCGACATATTATTGTAGTATCACATTACTATTGCGAATTATATGCAGATGTATAAATTCACCTGTATTGATTATACTCCACTTCTTTCAGCCCTTTCCCTCTGTAATAGTTAATTTCGAATCCTTTTTAAGTTTCACATCAAAAGTCATCTGTTTAAGAACTCTAAGCTGAATCATAACTCATCAATGAATACTTATTACATCGGGTCACTTTCTATGCGTTAGTGATGTTCTGTAGCTCTTTTACGTCTGCCTACAATGTGTCTTCTTCTTCTTCTTAAAATTGGGTTTGTATGTCATTGGGAACCTCTGCTCTTATCAGCATTTTGTACCATTAACTCCAAACCCAATGTTTCCTAGTTCCAGTTGCTCGGATCACCCACTTTACTAATAAAGTCCGATAACCCTTTAATGCAGTCTAGGTGTAACTCTCTAGTATGGATGATGCCTAAAGAAGTTAATCTAGGGAGGGCAAGAGCCTCACATTCGTAAATGACATGCTTTGCCGTCTCCTCTTGCATATGACATTTCCAGCAGATAAGGTCTTGCTGAAACAGTCCCATCTGGTCAGAAAGTCAGTCATGCTAGGGATAGCTTCCTGACTTTCACCAGAAGAAGATGGTTTGGAGGTCATTTCTATCTCAAGTGAAGGATTCATTGCTGCCCCTTTACAAGATTGCCTCTGAGTTCCCTTGTCTTTTTCAGCAAAGTCTACTTTATAGGCTTCACCTGCAAATGCAGAAAGGTTTGTTACTTCCTGTGTCTTTTCAGCCACAAGATAACAATTAAAAAGCTCAGGTAATATAAGTCCACCCAGCATTGCCTGAGTTACTGGGCAAGGCAAGTTACTCTAGAAGTTCGCCAAGCAACTAGAGGCTCCGTTAAGACACTAATACCGTGGTGCCAATTAGCCCTAGGCACGGATCGCATAACACCAGGGTTTACGGGAGCTGGTTCGCGGCCTCTGATTCTATATTCAAGGCTATCCTGTCATTCCTACAGGACTTTCGGCTATCCATCACTTGCAGACGCGCCTGGTGGCTGTTCAAGCCCCAGGACAATGTGTCTTACATTCAACCAAAGGTAAACCAATAACTTGCGCGCACAAAAGTCACATTCATGGAGACTGCTTCAGTTTGAAACCCTTTGTGCTTTTCTTATAAGAAATTAAAGCTGAACAAAGTAGAATGTTTCTTCTCAACTTGATATTTATTTTGATATCATTTGCTGTGATAATATTTGGAAGATAATGTTATAGTCAACCTAAAACATTACTTGTTGTTTGGAATATATTATACAATTTAAGAAGAGACAATTCTTTACTTTCCAACTGCATCCACTGCATTTACAATTCTACAACATTTGCGTTTACCTGTATTCAAATGTCCCGATAGTTTTCAAAGTAATATATTCCGATGAATGATGTTCTAATCTAGTTTTCTTCTGTTAACAACAATAATAATAACAATACTTTGCAATGAACAAAGTAAAAAGGAAAGTTCAGTATTCAGCACTTATATTCCTTTTCTGGTTTTGTGACGTCATGAACATTCATTTACATATGAAGTCATCTTTCGTTTTTGTAACATTTTAAATTTAGAATACTTTACTTGATGTTAAACTTCGGTGTTAGTACGTAATTGTGTTAAAAGAATATATATATATATATATATATATATATATATATATATATATATATATATATATATATATATATATATATATATATATCACTTTTTCCTCCTAAAATTAAATATCATAGTAACTTTTAAAATTTACTGAATTATAAATAGCTCAATATTAAAAAATTATTTTTTTAATTTATAAAAATTAGTAGTTTTTATTAAAACAATTTTAATTCATTAAAATTTTTCACAAGGAGCAATTTTTTTAAAATTGTAACTCGCTTGTGTGTGTTATAAAAATTATACATCGATACTTATCACACAAACACGTTTCACGCAGAACCTAACGTTTAAATGAGTAACTGTCTTAGGAGTAATTATCTTTCCCCAATATTTACCCTTCATCTGTAAATATTAAGATTGTTCATTTTCCTCCTGATTCACAACCACTTGACATTCATGAATTTGTAGGAATAAGAATCATTGCAAAGGATTGGAGAAAAGTTTTTCCGAAGTACCTCAGAAAGAAAGTAAAATAGTAGTTTATTTCCGCAAAGAGTCGGAAACTTGCATAACAAACAGGGATGTAAGTGTACCTGATGCGTCCTTGACCTAGTCACCATTTCTGAGACAGCAGTGAAGGTCGTTTTCGAAGAAATGATTCTTATTTAGTCTGCAATCGTTATTAAGTAAACAACACCCATTGTGCAAAATAGCCTTGTCTGACATAATTATGATGGATATTACTTGTCAGAATTTAAAACAATAGCAAAAAAGCCATTTTTTTGTATTCCGAATTTTATTTATATTATCCATACTTATTGTAAAATTTTTTTTTGGCCTAACATATAATCCACAGAATATTAAAAATTTACGTAATATAATAGGTTTCATTAATTCATGTTTTGAACAATGGTTCTCTAATTAAAATATAATACTGTATTGCATGAATCTAACCAAAATATTTCTTTTTTAAATATTTATATTTAAATTATATCTATAATGGTATGTCTAAATCATAGTTCTAAACTTAGACACCATTCATTATTAAGGAAACACATTTTCTAACTTTTTTATTCTTTCCCGTTTCTATGTAAGCAAATGCTTATCAACTTCATTCATAATTATATAAATTTACTATAATATCTTCTTATTTGTAATACATCAGTAAAAGATGAAGTAAATTTATCAGCTATTTTTTTAATTAACATTATAAATTAAGCACATTTATTTTACTGAGACTGCAACGCAATGCCTACTGAAACACCTTTTTTTTAAAAAAAAAATTACAACTTTTAGTTTTTACACAGAATTTCTATGAAACGTTATTTAATTGTTAATTATTTGAAATAATATGAATCTAACACATTTAGAAATTAATAAATTAATGATTCCACAAACACACATACATATATATGTGTGTGTGTCTATAAATCATAAGATTACCAGTTTATTCAGTATTTGAAATGTTGTTTTTTTAAGAAATTCAATAGTGATTTATATAAATCATCATTTTTAATCCTATAATCCCCAGAACTATGCATCTCACTTTTACAACTTATATAAAAAAATAATGTAAATTAACCAGAATGGATAACTTAAGATGACAGAGAGAGAGAGAGAAGGCATATCCAGCTTATTGTTCTGGAAACAAAGGGATACTGAATTTTATGACGAATTCGTGTAGAAGAAAAAAGAACTTCATGATATTGAAATCGAACTATAATGTAATCTAAGAAAGCAAATTTTTAATATAAATATTTAAAAATTGTAATAAAAATAAATTATTTTATATAATAATTTTAGATGTAAATAAACGTCAGATAAAAAATACATAAAAAAAATTCTATGTAAATGTAATATTTGAAAAAAGTTCAATAAATAGCCTTCTACCTTGTTGCTTATTAGCTATTATTTTTTTATTGCTTCAAATTTTAAACATTTTTTTATTTGGAAAGTAGTTTATAGTGATTTCTATAGTTCATTTATTCTTTTCCTTACATATTTAACAGGTTCATATATTTGTAATACAAACCAAATATTCGCTTAAATTTATATATAAATCAGATGCCAATTCAAACTAATAATGTATAAAACATTAATTAATACCTAAAATCAATCATTTATTTTAATCACTTTGAAGGAATACAAATGAATTAAAAGTTTAAAACGGTAAACATAATTTAAAGTAAATTACAGTGTTACTTAAAGTTAACTTTTGTTTGCATAAGTGATATGCTAACTAAACTAAATATTATTTAAATATTCATAGTTAAATTAACATTTTTTGTATCAATCATTAAATGTTTCTTTTATATTTATTAGCCTATACAAGTGGTTAATAGCATAGGAAAAGAGAGAGAGAGTTGAATAAATTTGTTCTTTTTTAAATAAAACAAAACAATATAAATATCAGTTGTTCTTTTGAGTAAGCAATAAATAAAATTACAAGATTTATATATTAAGTATCAACGTATATAATATTACACATAAAATAAATATTTTACTAGCGATAAACAACAACTGGTTCCTTAAAAAAAGAAAATAATAACATTTCTCATAGAATTTCTAAGATTAAAAACTTTTAATGATAAATAAAAAATCGACTGTGATTTATATTAAAGCTTATAAAAGACAAATACAGCAATTTGTAAGTGACGTCACATGACAGATAGTTTGTCTGATAGAAAATAACTGTAAAAAGTCTAAGAAAGATTTTTTAATTGTAAAATGCATAGAGTTTAGCTCTAAAATCATCAGATATTTTTACGTTGTGATAATGATATCGAAGAAACATGTACCATTAAGAATGGTTGATAAATTATTTATTGAAGACGCCAGTACTTTTTTTCGCTACAATAACAAAGGTGATGGTTCATATAGACCATAATTTCCCAAAGTGGTCCAGGTGAACCTCCAGGGGTCCATAGGATATCACACGGGGGTCCACGTAGGCGTGAAAAGAAAACGGGTTCACAAGTTGTAAGTGGGGTTCCACGAAATATCTTATGGTTTTCCTAATAAAGAACAAAAATCTTGGTTTGGATTGACCTATCAACGTAGACAGGTAGGATCATTCACTAGGTAGGTACTCAAAAATATTCAAAAACTCAGTTCAAACACAGAATTGAATATAACAATAGATAATAGTGCAAGTATCATTTTAATAAATAGTACGCAAGAAAATGTACTAGTTTTTTTCCGTCTTAACACCCTCAATTTAGGGTGATAATTTTTAGGAGTTTTGGGAATACAGTAGAAATGTAGCAGCAGGGGGTACTTTGAAAGTGAGTCTTGTAAAACTTTGAAAGGGGTCTACCGAGAGAGTCTTGTAAAACTTTGAAAGTGGTCCATGAAAAAAAAAGTTTGGAAACCCACATATAGACCTTTTCTTGCAAAACGATGCAATGTTGCTTTTGCTTTAATATTGATGAAAATGTAGTTACTTTGATTAAGGAACTCTTATTATTAAGCTACACGATTACCCTCGCTTAGTAATCCGTTGCCATAGCATATATCGATTTGAGCTTTAAAGATATCTGTGGAGTGGCAACTGAAAATAGATGGACTATTATAGAAAAGTCGAGATTTTATTCAAATTGCAGAATTCAACTACATTTTTCAATTCTGATGTTTGTTAATTCTTGAATTAAAATTTCAAATATAAAAGTGCAATTACCTTGTTGCCAAAATGAATTTTATAATAACAATAGTAAAAAAAGACACAGTTTGTTTGAATTCAGAAAATTTGATTCATGTGACTAAACATATCACAAAAAATGAAGAAATGAAATCAAACACTGAAAGTTCAAACTTTTAATGATACGAATGTTTGATACATATTTACCTCATAAGATTAAATATTGAGGAAGTAGGAAAAATTATTTGTGATGATGATTATTCATAATGTACCATTCCTTATTTACCTAGTAATCTGTCAAACTCAATGTTTGATTGTTATTTATCTGCAATTCAACATTTTCATTATTAAAATGGGGGGATATTGTACAATACTT
The DNA here is from genome assembly GCA_037975125.1 of Latrodectus hesperus. Lineage (NCBI taxonomy): Eukaryota > Metazoa > Arthropoda > Arachnida > Araneae > Theridiidae > Latrodectus > Latrodectus hesperus. Next base: position 19,021,829 of record CM075861.1, read on the forward strand.
GACAACTTTTTCCATGAATGCTTTATTCATGCACGAGAAAAGTACAAACGATTTTGTCTGAGAACAGAATATTCAAGTAAGTGATTTGCAATTTCATATAATAATTGTGAAGAAAAGAGCTGTAAATTTTTTCATAGTGAATTTAAGAGTTTTCAGGTTATCTTTTTACATTATTTGATCATCGTGTATGCTTTTAAAATTTTTATAATTACTTTCTGTATTTTACACCATTAATGATATAACCATTTTTGAATAATTAATAACATAGATTCTATAAATTTTGATAAAAAAAGTATTGTTGAATTTAATATTAATTAGTTAGATTTCAGTAAATATTTCTGGCTACCAAAATTCGCATAGTTTCAATAAGTTTTTCTTATAAATTTTCTAAGTTATCAAAAAAATTAAATGATTATTAGACTTTATATATAATATATATATATATATATATATATATATATATATATATATATATATATATATATATATATATATATATATATATATATATATAATAGTTCAAAACCTAACATAAAATATAAGCTATAAAATAGTTGGTCGGTCTATAAAACCAATTTTTTACCATTTGAAAATTAATGGTTTTGATTTTTAATAATCATTAAATTAAAAGCATCTGTTTACGCAAACGAATGTAAATCCAACAATAAAAATTGTTATAACTTAATTTTAAACTTTCCTTCCAAAAGTCTCTTTAAGAATTTTCACTATACATTCATATCAATTATTGTATGCCATCAAAGTTACATAATGCTTTTGTAGAATAATTGTATTTATTCCAAAGTATGTTATGAATGAATGAATTTGCATTCATCAATTCTTTTATTATTCTAACATAATTTGATTTATTCATTTTATGATTTTCTTTCATGATGGATTTTTTTTCTACCATTTAATGTTTTCGTATAACTTACTGCAAAATACACAAACATCATAATGTGAAATAAGCTTCTAATTACAAATCCTCTTCATTGTTATCAATCAACCAGATGTTCGTATGACTTCAAGACAAAGTATTTGTATCTTACGATTTTCATTTTATTCATTACACATTGTAGTGTTAATCACAATGTTCAAATTATCGAAAAACTGTACTTTTCATACTTATAATCTATATTTTTAATCATATTTATCTGAATGCTTTATGGCAATAAAAGTCATTGCATATTTCTTTACAAATTCACATTTTAGAAGGTTAAAAAATAATTATCTACATTATAAATATTTTGGATCCTTTACCTTTCAAAACATTAAGTAAACTAAAAGACTGATGATGTGAAAGAACTAAAAAGGAAATGAAATATTAGGGCGAGTCAAATGAAAGTGAGCCAATGCGAATATATGACAAACAGAGTACTTTATTTAAAAGTAGTCTCCATGAACATTGAGACATTTATCCCATTGACAAATGAGCCGCGTGATACCCGTCTCATAAAACTCCTTGGGCTGTCGATTCAAAAAGTCTGTAACCGACTCCTTCACGGCGGCGTCCGACACGAATCTGGTACCCTTCAGATGTTTTTTCAGTTTCCCGAAAATGTGAAAGTCGCATGGCGACAAATCTGGGCTGTATGGAGGATGTTGCAGAGTGTCCCACTTGAACTTTGCCAGTTGTGTCTTAACCACATCAGCGACGTGGGGACGAGCATTGTCGTGTAGCAAGATCACACCATTCGTCAATCTTCCAGGTCGTTTGTTCTTGATTGCGACACGCAGCCGATCCAGCGTTGCACAATATCGCGAACTATTGATAGTCTCTCCACGTTTAGCAAATTCAATCAGTAATGGCCCCTGACGATCGAAAAAAAGTCAATAGCACCTTTCCCGAGGAAATAACAGCCTTTGCTTTCTTCGGGGGTGGTGAATTCAAATGTTTCCACTGTAAGCTTTGCCGGCGTGTTTCAGGTTCGTAGTGGTGGCACCATGATTCGTCTCCAGTCACAATTGCAGACAAGAAGTCGTCACCCTCATTGTGATACCGGATGAGATGAGTCAAAGCAGCGCCGAACCTCTCCGTCTTCTGGCGGTCGTTCAAAATCTTGGGCATCCATTGAGCACACAAAAGCCGATAACCGAGATGATCATGAATTATGGTGTGAACCGAACCGTGACTGATTTTCACACACTCTGCCAGTTCATCGATGCTTATCCTCCGTTCTTGTCTAACCAGCTCATCAACCTGTGCAATTGTGTCGGGGATGATTGCAAGGTGGCTTTGGCCCGGTCTTGGATCGTCTTTGCAACTTTCACGTCCTTCTCTAAACCGTTTGCTCCAACGCTTCACAGTGGCCAATGCGATGCAATGTTCACCGTACACAGCAGTCATACGGCGACTAATTTCATGTTGGGAAACACCTTCAGCTGTCAAAAACCTGACCACACCACGCTGTTCCTCTTTTGGAGCGTCCATTATGTCACGTTACCGTCTTCAACCCAGTGTAAGAGCGCCTTAAAGAACTTTAACCTCATACTTTCGCGCCACTTTCGTAAATGAAGGCTGTCTCTGTGCTACGCGCATGCGCCGCAGATGATGGACCGAACCATTCTTGCTGAGGAGGGGTTGGCTCACTTTCATTTGACTCGCCCATATATTATACAATATAGCATTTTAATTGAATGTAATACCAGTTACAAATTAAATAATATTGACTATTTTACTGAAAAGGTAATGTTTCACCGAGAAACGGTGTAAAAATTTAAAATTATTATTTTTTTAAAGAAAATTTCTGTTAGAATTGCACTATACACTTAGAAAAACAAAAGGACTAAAATTTATATTCTTAACATTAACAGATTTTTACTGCTCATAAATTGATTTTACTTTTTAATTAATGTAATCGGAAACAAATGAGAGGGAGTTAAAAATTAATTTTAAATAATTATAATGATATTTAAGTATTTTCTTGCTTTTAATTATAGAAGAGGGAATTTGTAACAAAATAAAATGTGTTTTCGTTATATTTCAACAACTCGGTAATAACATTTTTTACGATAACTTTTATTGACTTGTTCCCGGAATTTAGCCTACATGTTTAGCTGATCAAAAGGCCAATTTGTTAACTCCATTAATTTATTATTAAGGCCAGAATCATTTCAATATTCCTCTGTTGAGCATATTATCCACGAATGATATTTCCACGATATATTATCCTCGAGAGTATTTAATTTTGAAATGGGGCTTACTTCAAATATATAAACAAAACACATAAAATTTCATTTACCTCCTATCCCAATTTTTGGTATTGTATTCAGTGTCATATGACATTTTTGCTAAAATATTATATTTTGATGATAATTTCTTTTTAATAGAGTTAAGATACACATAAATATAAATAAATGAAGGAAAGAATTTTCAGACACTGTCACATTTTATTATAATTTATTAAAAAATGTAAACCGCTAATAAGAAACAAAATATAATATTTGACATTTTTTGAGAATTTTATAGTTATGTGTAATATTTTTTTTTATCTGAAAACAATTTACACGTAACATTACTTAAATATGAACTGTGATTTTAATTTGTGTTGATATTTTTGTTCACTTTAAAATTATTTTCACATTACAACATTAAATCCGAATCGTCTGTTATAATAAATTCATAACTCTACAGGAATACATTGTTATTTATCACACTTATTCTTTCTTTGAAAAATATAATTCTTGGCAGGAATCACTTTTTCTTTTCTTTTTTCGGATCCTGTATTTTACATTTTAATATCCCAGAATCTTCGCTTAAGCTAAGAGACTCTTCAATAGTTGGCGCAGAAGATTCTGTCATGGGTTTTTCCTGTGTAGAAGGTAATAATTTCAGAACTTCAGAGTTTTTTTGATGTTCAACCCTCACATTATTTTTTGAGGAATTTTCAAGAGATCTTTCAAGAGACAGACTTTCTTGGAAAATGCCCTCTCTAAAAGTAAAGAGTATGAAATTTAAATACTATTTTATGAAATGAAACAAAAAAGATTTATTGAGGTACGCTGATTTTGTTACATAACCATTTAAAACATTAAAATAAAAATCTGAATTTCAAATCCTTTTTCGTTTATCAATCACGCTTTTCATGTGAAAGAAAATTCAAATTATATTTCAAGAGAAAGAGAGAGAAATAATTATAAATTATTCATACTGTATGTTAAACAAATAAATGGAATCTTATGTTTGAGACTCTGAGATAATAACAGGTTTTGCATAAATGCATATATAATTTGTTTTTTAATACTTTTTTCCAACTATTACAATTTATTTGAAATAGTTTAATTTGTTATTTTTTTCTGACAGTAATTCAATAATTTTTCATCAAAGTTGAAGATGAGGTATTCTGAAATTCATCAAAGATAAGGTAAAAATGTGTTTTAAAAAATATCATAGATATTATCAAGTTATATTATGAAATAATAACAAATAAAATCCATTAAATACAAAAATAAATCAAGAAACTTTTTAAAAATCTAAAAATAAATAAATAAATGTATCACTTAAATCACTTATTTTAACTAATAATATTTGGTAAATAAAATTTGAATTTTAGAATTACTGCATACACATTTGTTGTTTAAAAGTATGCTTGACAATCGTTCTGACGTTTGATGGTTTTCAGACAAAATCCTAGTGTTCCGGCAGCTTTACTTCACGTCCAAGCAGAAATTAAATTTGATTTTACAGATGACAAAAAAGTCTATAAGTTGTTAACTGTGAAGGATTATTTAGAGTAATTTGTCATTTATTTCATGGAATGAAAATTGAAAATACAGAAGAGTGATGGTGGTCTGCTAATAAGCAGTGTTGTCACTGTATCGTTTTTCTCACCAACCATGGCTATGCGCAAAGTTGCGCTTGCTGTGGAGTATTTGGATTCAAATTGGGAACAGTGAAAACAAGGGACTACCAAAGATATGATAATTTCAAATCAAGAAAAATGGCTCAAGCTGTTAGTTCAGTTCAAGGATGATCACATAGCGGCTCCCAATGTGATGAAGATAGTTGAGAATGTCTTCCACCTTACGTGGGGCATCAGCGTCAGTAGAGAGTATTTTCTTTGATAAGCATCACATGGACTGATTATAAATGTTTGATGAAAGAGTCTGTGATTAACGGATCATTGTGAAGTCTTTTACAAGATTAAAAACAAAAAAGGGCTTTTTGATAAAGTCCTCGCATAATAATGCCCTGGATAAGTAATGCATGTAAATATTGCTCAATTTTTTATTCCTCATTGAAAACGTTTTTTCTTACTTAACTTATAAATATTAATGTGTCGGAAATAAAATGTTAATGCTTGTCGTTTATTATTCCCCTTGGTTTACATTTCTTATGAGAAAGCATTTATTCATAGCACATCACTACCTTCTAAAAGACTAAAATCCCGCCAAGTTTGTGTGCCCTTGAATACCCGCGAAGCTGGGGTGGGGGAGTGTTCCAGTGTACCGGTTGAACATTTTAGGAATCTGGCAAGCCTAATTATAAGGATTTTCCATACTAAAAGAATTTATTACCATCTACAAATATAAAAGCATTTAATCAAATTTGACAACACGCCGTTACTAAACACAAACGATACTAAAGGTATATTTACTGAGATAGAAAACAATAATATGAAATAAAATCACAAAAATCTAATCTTATAGTCAAAACAATTATGCCATATATATATATAATAATTTATATCAATACATTAATGCATATATATATATATATATATATATATATATATATATATATATATATATATATATATATATATATATATATATATATATATATAAGGAATTTTTAATTAAACTATATTTAAGAATACAAACCTTAAATCGAGCGTTTCCTCCTGCATTTTTGATATAAGGGGAGCATCTTTGGGCAGACGTGTCGATTTCTTCCGTGCATGAATTCTAATGGGATGTCTATAAGCTTCAAATGGACTAGTGACTTCGTCATCTGGATCATATTCGAATTGAACAAAGTAAGTACAATATTTGACCGTCTTTTTACCGGTAGAATTCTGAAGACACTTCCTTCTCAGAAGGATTTTTGGTAGAAATGGTATCGTTTCTGTTGAAGATTGGTGGTCGTTTATTTGTTCATTTTTTAATTCAATTTTATTCCCAGTGTTTTTTCTGGAAGAACTTTCTGGTAGAAGCTGAAAATTCTTTTTAAGGATTGTTTTAGGTAATACATCTACGCCCTTTTGTGTTTTGTTTTTGCAATCGTTTTTTTCATCACTCGTTTCAGCTTTCGATGTCGATGGCTCTTTTGATTTTTTTGAGAAAAACTTTTTAAAAAATCCTTTCTTTTTTGCTTTACTTTGGCTGCAACTTTTACGGACTTCAAGAAAGTTGTCGCTAAGAGAAAAAAAGTTGTAATTTACATTATCGTTGACAATAACACTTAATGTGTGTGAAACAATTCATTTGATTATAAATAGATAAAATGAAGCATCATTCTTAAAAAAATTGTAATTTCTTAGATAATTTAAGATTTCATTAATTCAGGTATAAGATACTTTATTTTTAAAATGCGGTTCAGTTTTTCATCTTTTTATAATTAAATTCAGTGTTATTTAATTAAAAAGTTTTTCTTACAATTAGAAAATTTCTTTCAGAATTATAAATCAATTTTTCAAAATTAGAAAAAAAAATGTTCGAATTATAGATTACGCGCTAATTCTGCTTATGTTTTGGAACAAAATTAGCTGTTGTGATTATTATACATAAGTACCAAAATATCTTATTGCATGTTTAAAATATACATCTACATGATTAAGTAGATTAGAACTAAAATTTCAAGATTTTTTAATGCGATGATAAAATAAATAATTTTGACTATTAAATTATCACCAAGATAAAAAATACTATCCAACCTTGTCTAGCATTAGCAACCAGAAAGTGTGATTTTCGTCGATTTCCTTACTGTCAACCTTATTTGCCAACATCAGTTTAATACATTAAACTAACCTTTGACAATTTTATGCCTCTAATGATTAATCTTATTAAATATATCAAGTTTTGTTGAAAACAATTTCCCGTCAGAAATTAATATTTGAATATTCTGTTTTAAATAGCTGTCAATAGTTTCCGGTTGATTTTAAAAGAAATATCTGTACAGGAAATCAGCAAGGTTTTTTTGAGTAAATTATTAGAAGCTGAAGCAAAAGGATACATTGTTAGCCTTATATAAATTGTTTCAAACACTCATTTCATCAGCAAATTTAATTGAAAATAATATACACAACGTAAAATTGATAATGCATTTCTTATCTATTATAGCATATTTACAAATTAGAATAATCAGATATGTGGCGAAATTAAATAAACTTGACGGATTTAGATTCAATATCCGAAAATGTTAATGTATTTTAATGATTTATTAGCTTAAATATCGAATAACGTACTGTTTCGCTATTATCAATTTGGAACCAAAACTAATCGCCAAAAATTTCCATAACTATAACAATCCAGAAAAAAACAGGAACTTGACTTGAATTATTACTTAATTAGTATGAGAGGCCAATGGATAAGTTAAAAGAAATTAATTTAATCATATTGTATTATATAATTTCCATTATGATAAAAAATATAAGTATTTTTGCTAATGGAAAATTATTAAAAAATTTCACCATGTATTATTTGTTGGTTCCAGCTTTGAATAGAAAATTTTTGTTTTAACATAAAATTGCTTTGTAGCTCTTTCAAAAGAACCTCTTTATTCTATCATTTTCAGTTTTTAAGATTAGTTTAGTTCACACACACACACATTTTTCTTAGTCGTTTTTATAGATACGTATTTAATTCGTGTGGGTTTGAAATCCTTTCTATCGTTTAGGAGACATTGTTGCCACTTCAAAAAACTGAACATTTATTAAACAATTTATATTTCTTTCGCATTATGTTGTCCCATATTCTAACCAAAATAATACATCGCTAAATGATTCAAATTTTAATCTTTTTTTTCTCAAAATATGTGGAAAAAAATAAGGAAAACAATTTATATTTCATTAAAACACACAAATATAAACTTTATTTTTAATTCATAATCTTTTCCTTAATCATAAATTTAAAATTTGCATGTGTTGAAAATAAAACAATTCAAAACGTGAGCTTATATGTAATAAATATCACAAATGTTCATGCAGTTACTAAACCACACCATTGGCGTTATATCTCAACATCTGAATATACTTTTATCTCGCCAAAATGCTCGACCTGAACAATACATAAGTATGCAATTTATTTTTAATTTTAAAATTTTAGTGAACATTAATTTTTATGCAAAGGAGATAATAAAATCTATGCATAAATTTGTTGAAATTTGGAATTAAAGATTTTGAGAATATTGCAACGATTTTTTTAATTTATATATTTTTTTAGAAAATAAAAATATAGCTCATAAAAAGAATCCCATAAAATAAAAAGAGTACTGAAATACATAACAGATAAAATTTAACTACTTCATATTTCATTATTTTAGCGCAAGCATTTAATTTGAAATCTTATTTCAACTTTTACGATAGTGAGAAAAATTAAATAAAATAGGCAAAATTAATTTAAAATAAGAGCTGATATGTTGATAAATTATGCTCCACACAAAAATGTATTGGTAAAAAGTAATGAAAAATTTAAAAGCCAATAGGGGAAAATATTTCCAAATTAAAAATACAAGGATCAATCTGATATTTTTTGAAATGCATTTAAGTTTTTAAAATATATTCTTATAAAATTTTTGGAGAGTTTAAATTATTTTCTCCTCTTCCACCCACACACATCAATGCAAATATTCCTTTGCTTAGCAATCCTTATTTATATTTTTACATATACTTTTAATTGGCATATTTCCAATTATTTAAGTTTATAAATAATTTTAAAAATAATTATTAATACATAAAATTGGCAACACTCTCTTGTGTGCCAACGAAATCACGACAAAAGTATTATATAGCAGAGGCTTAGATTAAATACGTTTTTTCTATACGTATTAAACCGAATAAACGTTAAGTTTGAAATTATTTGCTTAAACATAAACTTATCATCTTATAACTTATTCACTTTCTAAGACTTATTAACTTATGTTTCTTCATTGCATGAAAGTGTTTTTCACAGTATCAGAATTCCTTGAAGGAAACTTTTATTAAAAATTAAAATTTAAGAAAAATATTTATACGGACCAGATTATTTTCTTTAAAATTAATCATATCAGGATCTTCTTTTACTCGAATAAAGGCACAGATGCCGTATAATCCATGATTCCAAATTCTGAATTTTTTTGGTGATGAAGAAATGTTGCCAAGATGACGTATCGTGACTTGCGCGATGACATAAATACTCGGGTTACCAAAATAGAATTTTCTGCATAATCCTTATAGGCCTCCATACGTATGATGTAACAAAAACGAGGTTGCCAGGTACATAAGAAAATCCTCCAAAAAATCGCCAATCTCAGAATTTGGCATCATGGATTATATAGCATCTGTGCTTGAATGAAATATGAAATATTTAAAATCAAAGTATAAAATTAAATATCACAGTTGATCATTGCAAGGTTAATTGATTTTGAAGAAGAAATTTCATAAATACACACTTACTCAGGTTGAATTTTGCTTTCCTTTCGAAAATGCTTTGCAATCCAATTTGCAACTACAGAACCAGATAAAGCCCTATGAAGTGTCCCAAAACGTTTCTTTCTGACAGCACTACTGCTCTTTTCATCATTAAAAAATGTATCCTTATTTAATATATTCTTTAAACTGGATGACTTATTAATTTGTTTCATTTTATTACATTTCTCCGAAATCTTAGCTGGTTCAGGTATTTCAGAACTGATTGTTTGGTAATCATGTTTTAATACATTCTGACAATTTATGACATCCATCTCACTAAGAGATTCCTTATAAAGATTTTCCACATTTACTTGCATTTTAAGCCCCTCTGATGTTTTAAGTTGAAAGTTTTCATTTTCACCTTTAAATGGGTAAACTGATTTTCTCCAGGCAGTACTTATTTTCTTGCCATCGTCTGTAAGTTCTACCACCCAATCCTTGTCAGTTAGAAAGTGGGCATTATTTTCAACTGATTTCAGTCTTAAAGACAATTCTGAACTGTTTTCGCTTTGGTCGTCACTCGAACTGCGACTTCCGTTCAGTATTTTAAGACACGACACACAGCGGTAATCGCAAGTCTTGTGTCCATATTCACATGTATGAAATTCATTGTGTCCAAAATGTGTCTCTTCGATATTAAGGTTTGTATTTACTTGAAAATCCTCGCTCATACTTTTTTCTGTTTCAGTGTTATAAATTCCACAGTTTTTTCCCTCCTCTAGGTGGTTTTTCGGATTGTATTCGCTGCTCATATCATTTTCCTTTTGCATTTCATTTGATGAAACATATCCTATATTACTCACATTTTCTTTGGTAGTTTCATATAAAAAATCATCTTCTCCATCCGTAGCAGCTTTATTTCTTTGAAACTTAAACAAATATCCATTCGAGAAAGAAAATATTAAACATGTGAAAAGTTGTTCTATTAACTCAATAATACTCCATATACCCCCATATATTATTGCTAAAAGGAAATGTTTTAAATTAGAAATTATAACACGAGATCAGTTAAATGCATTGCTGCTATATATCTTTATTATTAAATGATTTGATCTGTGTATATATTTGTGACAAACTTGTTCATTACATATGTCATTGACGTGAGACAGAATATGGTTTAGTATATGCAATACTATTTGAAACTTGATTGTTATATATTACACTGCTGGACGATTGCTAAGGACGGATAACACTATAATCCATAGCAACCACAAAATGAAAGGAATCAAAATGTGGAAAATTAGAATAAGTGCGGGATATAGTAAGAAGAAGTATGCGTATGCAAATTTTTTCTACGTCTGTTCATCACGTGATAGCGTTCATAAGAGCTTTAAAGGTTTTGACCAGTGTGGACAGTTGTTGTTTCAAGTCAAAGTTTTGCAGGAAAGGTTTAATAAACGAACTTGAAATTTTTGGCATGTCTTCCCGACATCACTTAGATGATTTTATGCGTGGCCGAATTATTGGAAAGATCGAAGAAGAGTGAAAAATAACAGATGTTGCCAGGGAGTTCGACGTCGCTCACAGTCATTTGCTCACAGGCTGTGGAAGTCATTTAAAACTACTGGAATGTGTAGTAGGCGGCACGGGGGAGGTAGTGTTAGAAGTACAACGCCTGCAGAAGACAGATATATCGTCCTATCAACAAAAAGGAACAGACGCACCACAGCTCAGCAGGAGGCAATTCAATTTCTTGCTGCCTCAGGAAAGCAAATCTCCCGAAAAACTGTTGCCAGACGTTTGAGGGGAGGAGGACAATACGCCCGGAGACCTGTTGTGTGTGTCCCATTGACCAGACAGCACCGTACTGCTCGTTTGCTATGGTGTCGTGAGCATCACAATTGGACTGAACAGGACTGGGCATGCGTACTATTCTCAGATGAGAGTAGGTTCAGTCTGTCATCGGATTGTAGACGCCAACTGATCTGGCGCGAGAGTGGTACTGCTTATCGTCCGGAAAATATCCAGGAAAGGGACCGATATCCGACATGCAGTGTCATGGTGTAGGCCGGCATCATGATCAATGGCCGCACACACCTACATGTAGTTGCCAATGGGACTTTGACGGGCCAATGATACATTAATGAAGTTCTACTTCATTAATCCTCATGTTCGTCTTTTCCGTGACGCTGTCGGTAGTAAATTTGTTTTTATGGACGACAACGCAACATGTCATCGAACACTCGCTGTTCAGGATTGTCTAGACAGCGAGAGTATTCAACGCCTCGTATGGCCATCACGTTCTCCAGATCTAAACCCCATTGAAAATGTGTGGGATGCTTTGGGGAGGCAAGTTGCTGGTCGAAATAATTATTTTGACAAACAAGATCCTTGTTTGTCAAAATAATTATTTTGACAAACAAGAACACCCTTAACCTTGCACTCCCAGAGGAATGGGATAAATTGCCTCAAAAGCTGCTGGATAATGTTGTGCAAAGTATGATATGACGTGTGGAATGTTGCATCACACTCCACGGTGGACATATTCTGTACTGATGCCTTTCTTTAAGGTGCCTGCTGACTTTTAGCTGCATTGTTCCATTTTTCCATATGCAGCATCAAATGAACATTTTTTTCTTTCAGATGTTTCACAGCTTTTGTACTTTCCAGAACAATAAATATTCTTTATTCTAATGCCTGAACAGTGTGGTAACTGTATTTTATCCTACTAGGCTTCATGTCTCGTTTATTGTTATGTTACATTGCAATTTGTGATCCGTCCTTAGCAATTGTCCAGCAGTGTATTTATTTACAAGAAAGTATCTTTAATTTTACTTTGATTTTTAATTTCAGATTTTTACATTGCTTTGTCAGTGAAAATAATTATTTTGTCGAAATGCATGCAATACAGAATAAAACTAAATACTAATAATTATTTATGTATTTGTATTCACACATAGTTATTAATAGTTATTTATGTGTATATTCTCACATTTTTATGTTATTGCATCGATATTAGACAACCATATGTACATTCAGTTATTAATGATTTATTACTTTTATATATTAATTTATTATAAAACTTAAGAAAACTTTTAATTTGCAATATTAAGTTTTGAAATTAAAATTGGGTAGCTTATGGAAGACACTAGCTAAAATATATATGTGCACATTTTTGGGGTACAATACATCAACAAACAAAATTGAAAGGTATTTAATTTTTTAATAAAATAAAAACGGGTTAATATAAACTACGAGTATAAGAAGTAACAATGATAAAATTCAGCTGTAATTTCATAACGATAACATTGGAGAAATAAGTTATTTATATCCGACTAGTTATGATAGGAATAATTGTTCTGAAATCTAGAGAAAAAAAAGCAGAAACAATATTTAAAGAAAAATGTAAAGATATGAAATCAACAATCAAGCATTGCGTAAGAAATTTACTCCTTAATCTATTGTGTAAGAAGCGTGAAATATCAACTCTACTTCAACTAAATAAGTTTAAAACTTTCTTTCAAAATATTAGACCAATTATCATCTATATCTTAATCGATAAAAGTTTTTGTTCTCATTTTCACTTCATACATATTCAAATCGAGATTTTAAAAAAGTACTAAACCATTTTTCAGTCTCTATTTTCCACAATTTAAATTTTGTAAATGAATATTTAAATTATTTGCCATCTAATGTGTGATTGCCTTGATGACTATTTAACTATTATACAAGTCTACACATTTTTAATATTTTCTTCAATGCTTTTAATTGAATGCTTAACTTGAAAAGTGTAAACTCGCTAAAGCCTTTTGGGCACAGGTGCCGCATAATCCATGATTCCAAATTCTGAATTTTTTTGGAGATGAAGAAATGTTGCCAAGATGAAGTATCGTGACGTGCGCGATGACGTAAATACTAGGGTTACCAAACTAGAATTTTCTGCATAATTCTTATAGGTCTCCATATGTATCACGTAATAAAAACTAGGTTACCAAATACATAAGAAAATCCGCCAAAAAATCGCCAATCTCAGAATTTGGGATCATAGATTATACGGCATCTGTGCCATTCTGGCACAGGTGTCCATATATACGTAATTTAGCAGTATAAAAGCATCCGTTTATGGTTCTAAATATTCGAAGTAGAAGATTCTCAAATTTTGTTTACTTCATGCATGTAGTTCATCTCCGGAAAGTGTCCACTTTTTGAAAATTTTATCATGACAAATCAGAGCAAAAGATTCTGCATACTTCAATGTATCTAATTCATTTTTTTAAAAAAATATTCATTTTCTAAATATTCTGCACCGTCAAAAAACGTATGGCAGAATTTCTTTCGCCTTGTGAAGTTCAATGAAAACGTTAGAAAAAATGTTATTAAATTTAAAATTATTTCACACAAAAAAAGTCAAAACTAGATTTGCGAAATCAAAACCATCAATCAAAGATAGGGTTCAGCTGCCGTATACCAGCATGCCAAATTCTGAATTTTTTTGGCGATGAAGAAATGTTGCCAAAATGACGTATTGTGACGTTTCTCGATGATGTAAATGCTAAGATTGCCAAAATAGAATTTTCTACATAACTTTTATAGACTACCATCTTTATGACGTCATAAAAACCAGGTTGCCAAATAAACAAGAAATTTCATCAACAAAATGACCAAACTCAAAATTTGGCTTGCTGGATTATAAGGCATCTGTGTCAAAGATAGGAAATATAAAAAAAAAGTTAGAGGTTTTATTTCGATTTTTTCCATCCATCCCACCATCAATTTTCGATTTTTCTTTAAGTATCTGGAAATTATAAGATAGGTGAATTCTTATTCACCTATCTTATAAGATGCAAGATAAAATAGGGAATCAATGATTTCAAACAATCGCAGATACGAATAGTTGGTATTTGCTCCTAAAACTGGAATCAAGACTCCGAAATTTATGAGAAAGTCCTCCATAGCATGCGTTTGTTGAAACCATTAATAATATTTACTTACTGAAAGAGTGTAACTATTTTGGGAACATTTTAATAACTTTACTAACTAAGAAAGGTGAAAATAGAATACTAAACCTTAATTTATAAAAAAAATTGTAAATATTACCAATGGGAATTAGCCACAAGTTTACTGATGCTAAAATTAGATAATCCATTATTTTGCTTCTTTGGCAAGTAGAAAGATTATATTAACTTTATAAAAAAGACTGTTTTCAAACACTTTTCTCTGCTTGAGTCCGTTTGTAAAAATACAAAAATGTTCTTAAAATGCAATTATTTATTGTTTGTTGTCTTATAAAATATTTTATCGCTAATAATGAAGACCTAATTAAGTTTTCATTGTTGGTGTATGTATATTTGCAACACACATTGTTATTCCTAATTAGAATTAAATTGTTTGTTATCAAACAATGCATCTGTTATTTAGTGAAAAAAAAATTCCCATTGTTGAACATCCCATGTTCGAACTCTGAAATTTTGGCAATGTTCCAAATTTCTGAAATGTGGCAATTTTTCAGAAGTCGTTGATTGCGTTTATATTCAGATTTCATTCAGAAATTTTGATTGTGACATTTATTGTTATTTGTTGACTTCTTATGTATGCCGAATACATACTTATAGTTCATTGCATTTTTATTTTATTTTGCAGCAGGATATTTTTAAAGTAGAATGCCTGATATTCTACATTTTTTGCAACTATTGTCTTGCCAAGCACTTTGTATTTTTGTTGTATTCAAGCTATTTTTTGAGCAGTTTTTAATTCTCCTTTTAAGTTTGATTCTTAATTTCGTTATTAATCAGATATGATGGTTTGTATTTTTAAAAATGTTTGAATAAATTTAGCCAAAGTTAAATAAATAATAATTTTTATAATGAACATATTTCTAAAAAAGACATGTCATTAAAGGAATATGTGCTTAATCAAACTAAGAACATTTCAAATAAAAAAAACTAAAAAACAGTTAATTTCAAATAAATCAAATAATTCTAAAACACTCTAGTTTAATAAAATAATTTAATTTAATTTTATAAGAACCCAACTGATACAATGCGGAAGCATACACGAAATTGATTGCGAACTGTACAAATCAATAAAAATTTTGCAATACAGAAATATAATGTGGGGTGGTCCACGGGGGGAAAACATGGGGTATACGAGGGACATGAAATCGCATTATAAGTGTACCGTGTTATATAGGGGGATTACTGTATAAGGATTTCACTTCTTGTGAGATAACGAGATTGTTATTAAATGATCTTATATTGGTTACCAGCTCTGTTTAGTTCTTTTTCCAATAGCAAGAAATAAATAATCCTAAAATATATATACCCAAATAGTAAAAATGAGAAAATGTAATTATTTTGGGCTAAATTATTGACTTTTAATGAAGTTTTCTAAAACTATAGCTCTATTTTTCATATTTTTTCTCTTCCTATGAATAAAACGGAATGTTTTTCGATCATCACATGGGTTTAATTTTATAACCGCTTAGAAAATTTTCCATGAGCATAATAAATTTCTATATTGATTAGATTACTTACGTATTTATAAATTTACTGGATAAAGAAAGTAAATTATTTAATACTTAATGTTTAATCGTTTAATCTTTTATTTTCTTACATGTGTAGGTCCTAATATTAATGCAATAAAATAATAAAAAAAACCTTTCATAAAAATATGCCAGTGAATTCAAGCAATAGATATACATGCAAAAAAAGAAGCGTTAATTTTATCTTTTGTTGTGCATTTGTGGATTGGATTGAATCCAAGACTTTCAGCTTTGAAAAATCCCTGACCTACTTCTAAACTACAGTGAGCTTTGTATGAACCATATTTAAAATAAAATTGCGAATTCAAAATTAGCAATATCTATTCAATTGTATTTACTTCATAATTACTTTTTCTCATAGATAACTACAGCGTTCAAAATAATCACTATAATTACGACAACAACAACAATGACTGACTGAAAAGGTGAAATATTCTCTTCTTTTTTGTATCAAATATGTTTTTACTTAGTTTTAAAAGAATAATTAATTTTTATTCTTCATTCATTTGTTTCAGTAAGTTGTTAACATGCTCGTTTGCATGTTCGTTATGTTTTAAAACATTCCATAAGCATCCTCTTAAAATGAGGACTAAAAAGGTGTTCAAAGGAAAGGATTTTAAATTTTCTGTTTTCTGCTGCCGAATTTATGTTAAAAGGAGATAAAGTTAATTTAATTAAGGTGGAAGAAAAAATTGAATATAATCCTCAAATTATAGTAAACCATTTCTTGAACTTATCGAATACCTTATTAAAAAATAACAAAAAATCTATTTTCTAAAAATCACTTATTAATTTTAAAATGGATGGAATTTAATGGAAAAATCAATAGCTGCTATCTTTTAACATTGTGACATTGATATCGAAGTTCCGTTTCCTATAAAGAATCATTGATACCAAAGACTTGTTGAAGATGTTTATCAACTGAACTAAAGCAACAATTTAAAAAATAAGAGGCCCACCAGAACTCACTATTCATAAACTTTTGCCCAAATTCTTAAAAATAGCAGTTATGTAGTTACTATTAATAAGGATATTCTTATTATCAGAGAAATCTCTTGTTGTTGTCTTATCCCACTTGATTGACTAAGACATCAATCAAGACCATGGATCCGAGCTGTTCATAATAAAGAATTTGAGGAACAGCTTCAGGCGTTTCAAGACCTTGAGGCACCAAAGGCTGAAGTCTAATTTTGCGTGCAAGCATGATTCAAGCGTGCAAAGCACTTCGCTGTGCAAGGGGGTGGATCTTCCTAATTTAGAAGCAAAGGCCAAGCAAAAGACCCTCAGACTTAACCTGCCACCCCCTCAGAGATATTCACTTGGAGGACATTGAGACAAAGACAACTTTTACGTGCCTTAGCTACCATTAGTGAACATGTAGGATCTTCGGTTGGATAGGGATTCGAGATCACTAATTTCTGATAACAAAAGCGAATGTCCTAACCAACAAGGCCATTGTGGCCTTGTGTAATCTCTTTTAGGTATCTTTGGCCGGATTAGACTCAAGTTTATGGCATAGGTGATTGATGTGAACTGTAAGCGTTCTTGAATCTTAAGCTGTTAATCCTGGTTCGAATCCCGGTTCAACATGGATGTTCCTTTCTCTCTGAATGCTGTTTCGTTCTACCTTCTCCTGAGATGATGTATAAACGAGAGCCACTCTATAAACAGGTTTATGGTGGTATGACTTTGGTAATGCTTGGTAACGCCTCCGTGACTTAGTTCACAAGTGCCCACCTCATGATGTTAAGTGAATAGCAATTTCTTGCCTTGTTGTAACATTAAAAGTAGATCAGTTACGATCATCTGTTAATCACAATGTCCAGCAGTTCGAAATTTTTCATATTTGTAACAGCATGCCACATTATATAACTTTGTTATATATTCCTAAATATGTTTAATACTTGCTATCGAATTTCAACTTTTGTTATAAAGTGTTCAACTATTAAACATAACACCAATTTACTTTCAGGAATCTATTTGAATGGTTAAATAAATGTACATTCACGCTCAGATATGTGTGTATGTGTGAAGTGTCTTGGTGTTTTATGTGTAATGTTTGAAGTATCTTGGTCTTTTATGTGTATGTGTGAAGTGTACTGGTCTTTTATGTGTGAAGTGTCCTGGTCATTTAAACATTATTGTCCTACAGTTTTATCCAGCCTACTCTTAACAGTTTTCATATTTTTAATAAATTAGTTTGACCTCATAATGGTTATAACATTGTCAGAAAAAGTTCAATATTTTTATGTGTCAAATTTAAAGCTTTCTATACGAAAAGAGAACTAGAGAAACATTATTTATATCCGTTATTTTACTGTTTAAGCACATATAATTTATATATACATAAAGTTTTATGGCAAACTACACTCCTTTTTTAGATGCAAAACTGAGAAAGTTTAATTATATCCATACAGTGTGTATGATTTATTTAGATATATATGCATTTATCAAAATATTAAAGTATTTTTTTTATAAGTTCATTTTAATTTATGCTAGTATTTATGTTCTTAAATCCAATTGCAATGCCAAACAGTGTTACTAAAATTTTACTATCCAAATATTTAGAAAAGCAAATTGTGATCCAAAAAGTATTTTTTCATGAAATTGAATAAATCACAAAAAATACAGTACCGAAAATTTATATTATAGGTAATGTTTTTAGAAATCAAGTACCGAAAGTATTCTTTTAATTCTTTTAAGTTTTTTAAATGAATGTGATGAGCTGAATTTAAGATCCCATTTTCGTCAATCAATAGTTCTTAACCACACGCGTATATATAAATGTCCATAAATTAAGGGTAATGTCGGAACTCACGACTAAAGATGCAGAAATAAAATAAAAGTGATTTATATTCATAAAGTCCATGTATTAGACAATGGAGAAAGAACAATAGAGATGGTGGATGTATGATATTAGGCATTCACAAATTGAGAATATAGCTCTCTGGAGCACTTACACCCCATATTGCCTGTACAAAAACTGAATAGAGTATGTTGTCAGTATAATTGTTAATACATTTTGTATGTCACCCATACAAAGAAATGCAGTCCGTGCAACGCTGAGTCCGGCTGAGGATCAAATTATCGAGCTGCACTTGGGGCACATAACTCTACCCAGCTATTAATGTTCTCCGAAGGTCCAGTACAGATTAAGAGGTATTTTTCGCGCTACAATTCATCGTCCCAGCATATCCCACATATGCTCTATCGGATTCAAGTCCGGTGAGAATGCTGGCCATTCTATACTGGTGATATCCTCCGATTGAAAGCAGTCTTTGACGATGTTCGAATGGTGAGGATGGACGTTGTTATCCATAAATACAAACTCATAGATGAGCAATATCCGTTTGCTTACGTCTTCCTCATTGCAAAGACGTAAACAAACGGATATATTGTTCCAGATTGATGTCACGATAAATTTGGTCTGTCATTATTCCGATTTGAACATACAGATCTGTTCTAGCGCCCAGTATAATGCCTCTCCAAACGAACACTCTTCCACCACTGTAACGTTGGCATTCAATAATGTTGTCTTGGTGCTATTGGGTACCTGGCACTCTCCATATAAACATCTGATGTAAATCTGACTGCAATCTAAACCTCTACTCTTTGCAAAACATATCACAAGCCCACCGAGACAGTGTTAATATTACATGTTCTCTACTCCAGACTAACCGATGGCATCAATGTGTTGCCGTAAAGAGGAACACATCCGACAGGCCTATGAGCATATAGACCATACATTCTCAAACGTCTGTACACGGTTTCCTTGAAACAGAATTGTACCCGTGGCTGACGATAGATGACGCGACAGGTCAGCCTCTGTCAGTTTCTTCTGCCAAATATCGGTCATTATGCGATGTAGTCACTGAGGGGAACCTGTATTGTAACATCTTCTGACATTTCATCATCTTAGACTCGTTACCACAGATTAGAGATGACACTTGGGATGATTCCGAATTTCTCAGCGATTGATATCGGCGTACTCACGCATTCCAGGCGGTTGATAATTTTGCCACATTTTGCCAATTCGTAAAACATTATCCACATGAGTTCTCTGTGTCATGGCAGTGTTTTCATGGGGAGTGAGCGCGGTGCGAACATGTATCCTTCTCTTACAATTTGTATGAAATGCTTGACCATGTATATGATGTTTCTACATGTGGCATTTTTCGTTTCACTTTTGATATTCATGTGCTTCTGGAAAATCCTTAATTTATGGATATGTGTGTATGTAGTCCATGAAATAACCTTTAATCTTTCAGCAAAAATTTAATTTTCAGTAATCTTATTAATAATAAAAAAATAAGACTATTTGACTGATTTGAGAATAGATTTTCTTCTACTTGAGCATTCATGGCTCCATTCTTTGTTGTTGTGTTGTTGTTGACTTATCCTCTTTAAAGATCTGACATTTGTCAGATCAACTCCAGTAAATTGTTGGCAGTTAAAAAGCAACTTTTTTTTCCTATCAACTATTTTTTTACTATGATCAAATTAAACGTAGCATGTTTTTAAACGAATGGCAGTAAATATAACTATAAAGGATAAAAAAACTTAACAATTCGTTTTTGAACAATCATTTATCGTTCTCTTAAGGGATATTCGTTGTACTACTATCGGTGTTGGATAACACTTTTGTAAAACATACACAATTGTATGTTCTCCAAAGTATATTATTTACCAATAAAAGGAATCAATGTAATCTTGTAACATTCAACAACACACTTATTATTCTTGTAATTTAACGTTAAATATTTTGCATCATTTTTATAGTATTTTCACTGTATACTTACTTTTCTACTACTTAATTTTGTTTTAATGTTTCTGTATACTATATTGGAAAACAAGAAAAAATCATAATGCTGGTTAAATAAATGTGGAACTACTGCCAATCTGCTTCATAGACATTATCCATTAACCAAGAATCCACATTGATTTCAAGGCTAAATTTAATTGTTCCGATACATTAGTTGCTACTTATTCATTTTATCTCTAATGAAGTGATACTCAAGGTAATGATAATTATTCAATGCAATGATAATTATTCACTGAAAATCCAATGAAAGAAACTTTACGTTTTATTTATGTCAGTTGTTTATGTACTATAATCATTAAAATTCTTTATTACAATAAAAAACTATTGTAAATGTCTTTATAATTTTTTAAATATTTACAAAAGTATGTATTCACTCGGTTATTGTCTCCAAAGTTTAAAAATTTTTGTAAATTAAAAGAATGATAATTCGAAAAACAAGTTAAACGGGAAATGGTGGATATAATACCTGTTTAGTTTTGAGTATTCATTTGAATGTTTAGATAAATTTATATACGTACATCTGTGTACACGTACGCACACGTACATGCATCAACTCTCTCTCTCACTCACTCACTCTCACACACACAGCTTATATTTTTATCATTGAAAATCTTTTAAATTTTTCTACATTGATATAATGCTTTATTGACGTAAGCAAATAAAAAGAAATGTAAACATAAGCTTTCCATAATTAAAAAGGAACGCAGTGTATTTGCTTTCTGTTACAAAAAGAAAGATATGGAAAAATTTAAAAATGTGCTTTCGTTATATTTGAATAGCCTTTTACCAACATTTTTCTGTGATAAATGTTTCTTGCTTTCACATAAAAGTCTTTTGCTTTATGGCTACATTTATCCATCGAATTTAATTGATTATAAGACAAGTTTGATACTTTTAGAGTTGTAATTATCTCAAAATTTATGTTGACCTTAAGGTTCACACAGTTAAAACTTGCATCGAATTTTGAAATGCCGATTAGTTCATGTAACATTTTAAAAAATACACATAAATCTTCATTTTATTTCTAAATATATCATGGTATATATTTACCGTGATGCAGCCACTTAATATTTGCTAAAATAATGTACTTTAACATTTTAATATTAGCATTTCTGTTTTAATTGCCTTAAAGTATACATAAATCTAAGAATATGAAACGAGTTATTTGCTTTTTCTTTTATTAAAAAATGTAAACTGCTAAAAAATATTGGAAATATTCTTTTGGAGATTTTTATAATTATATCTACTTTTTTTGGTCAGAACTGCGTTATTTATATTTTTCTTTTAAAATTATTTTTATTAGAACATAAATTCCAGATTGTCTGTCATTACAACAAATTCATATAATTCTGCAGGTAATGATTTATGACATTTATTCTTTTGTTGAAAAATATTTTTCCAGTATCTTTGTTGGAAGGAATATTCTTTTCTTTTCTTTCCAATCCTCTGTTTTACTTTTTAATGTCTCAGGATCTTCGCTTATGCAACGAGATTGTTCAAAAGTTAATTCAGTTGATTGATTCTGTCGTGGGTTTTTCCCGTTTAAAAGGAAATGTTTCCAAAAACTTCAGAGTCCTCAATGAGATCAAGCCTTTCATTATTTTTTGGAAATTTTTCAAGAGGTTTTTTATGTGACAGACTTTTTTGGGAATTGCCTTCTCTAAAAGTAAACAGAATAAAGTTTTAATATTATTTTATAAAACAGATTTATTGAGGTATACTGATTTTGTAACATAACCATTACAAACATTATAGTTGTTATACAAACTTAGAGTTTTCCAATTTGCAAGTCACAGTTTCAAATGTGAAATAAAATTCAAATTATACACCGAAAGAGAAAGAAAGAGATAATTATATAAATTATTCATACTGTATGTTAATCAAATAAATGAAATCTTGCGGTTGAATCTGACAGTAACATGTATTGCATAAAAGTATATGTATTTTGTTATAGCTTCCTTACAAATTATAACATTTTTTAAATAGTTTATATTACTTTTTCCTCGTAGTAACTAATTATCATATAATGAAGGAAAATATTAAAATTTCCTCTTTGCTTTTCACGAAGAATAACAAAATTCGTCAAAAATTAAGTATTGATTTTATAAAAATTATCATGATTATATATATTGTTAAGTTATAGGATTTAATATTAGAAGAATAAATTGAAATGAATTTAAAAATAAGGAAACTTTTTTAAAAGTTAAAATAAATTAAATCAATAATTTGTTTTAACTAGCAATATTTGCTGTATAAAATTTCAATTTTAACGGTACCACACACTGTAGCGTCGTCGAAAGGCAATTGGGCAATTTCCATTTAAACTTCATCAATTTATGGATGAGAATACGTTTTAATGTTTATATTATTTATAAGTTTCAGTTTCCTGTGCGCATGCGTTATATTAATTTTTACCTTTGCTTGTTATAATACCAATATTTATAAGGAATTTTGATACTCATAAAGTTAAATGTTAAATGCGATGATAAAAAAACATTTCGTCAAAGATTGGCAAGAATTCCTCCCTCAATACAAACGACACAGAATATTTTTGCAGAGAGAGCAAATTGTAAAAATAATTAATAAAGGAAATATTCCCAAAATTATATATTATACTAAGTCATAAATTGCATTAGTATTTAAATGTAATAAGCAAGTAAGTTTTTCATTAAATTATATTTAAGAAATACAAACCCCAAATCAAACAGTTCTTCTTTCAGTATTTTCACTTTGGGGGAGCATCTCACTTTGTCATGAAAGAGAAGCATGCCGTAATGGGTAGAGACGTGTCGATTTCTTTTGTGAATGCATTCAGATGGAATATCTGTAAGCTTCGAATGGGCTTGTGATTTGTCATCTGAATCATATTCGAATTAGAGAAATAAGTGCAATATTTGCCAGTTTTATTTATTTGCATAATTTCAATCGCAATTATTTTTCAGAATAGTTTTAGGCAGCAAACACTACGTAAAAAAAGTAGGACACTTGATTTTGTAATAATAACCGAAAAATATTTTATTATTACTAAAAAATTTTATTAGAAAATTTTACAAATATTTTAAAAATACAATTTTAACATCAGAATTATGATATTGAATCATAAAATATTAATGGAAACAAAAATAGTTTCTCTTTTTTGAAACTTTGTTAAAAAAAAGTAGAAGGACAGCATTATGATGAATGAAAAAATAGTGATTTTAATAAGGAATGTTCTTCCCATTGGCCTTTATAACTTCAAATATTCTGTTTGGAAATGAATTGTATAGAGATTGAACTTCTGTTTGACAAAAATTGTCCCACGAGTCATTCAATGCTTCTCGAAGCTGAGTTAGCGAATCAAATTGCCTTCCATCAGCATAAACTCGACGAACTAGCATTGCCCAGATGTTTTCCACTATATTAAGGTCAGCACTTTTGGCTGGCCCTGGTAAAACATATGCATTAATTGTTAGGAACCAACATTTGACTCCAGTCGTGGTGTGAATGGAAGCTCTGTCTTGCTGAAACTTCCACTTTTTAACCCCCTCCCCCAAGTCACAGCCATAAGGAAGAAGCTCGGAATTCAGCACTTGAATGCAGTCTGTATGTTTTTGCCTATCATTTAAGAAAACCAGACTTGTCCTTCCTCCTTATCCAACAGCCAACCAAACCATTAAACTCCCTTCTCCCATTTGTCACGTTGAATATTATTCGTCTTCATTCCCCAGACAATTCCAGTAGTGCTGATATCCGTCTGGACCGTCTAACTTAAATTTCTTTTCCTCGGAAAATATCACAGAAGTCCATTCTGTAGTCCAGGACATGTGCTCTTTAGCCCACGCTAAGCGGTTATCAATGTGAGCTTGTGTCCACTTTGGATGATGTTTCCGTTTTCTGAAAATAAATTTTTGAAATCTTTTAATATGGTTGTAAACTGTTTGTTTCGTCACATGATTAAGTCCTGCTTGATTTCTTGCCTTTGAAACACTTCCTTTGTTCTTCTTAAGCACAAAAGCAAGTTGTTATTCTTCACGTGGTGTTAACTTTTTCGGCCTACCAGTCTTCTTTTTCTTTCCATTTTTATAAGGATTTCTGATAAGGTTTAAAACTGAAAGGTTGGGGCTCACCTGCAACAATCGAGCAATTTCTCTGACACCTTTACCATCATTTTGATAAGCGGAAATTTGGCCTTTTTGAAAATCGTTCATGCCTAAAGGAATACCTTTAGGCATTTCTGAGAATGGATAAATAGCGTAAGTTTTAAACTTCTCTGTTTATCCATTTTTTAGATTTTATTGATTAGATTATATTGACAGAAAAGGATGAAACAAACTACAAAATCACTATTTAACTAAAGTTTTTCTCACTATAGATATATTAACTTTGATACATTAGCAAGTGTCCTATTTTTTTTACGCATCGGAAATTATATATACTAATTATATTATTAATATTAGTGATATATGTTTAATTTTTGTCTAAAATGAAAAAAGGGTCATTAAACTAAATCTGCATAAATATCTGGTAGTTTGGAGAAAATAAGAGATATTATTTGGCAAAAAAAAACACTGTCATACTTTTTTTACACAGTGTATCAATAGTTCACAATTATTTTTTAGAATAGTTTTAGGCAGCATATCTATAGTTTTCTCTGTGGAGATTTTGCTGCTTTTTATTTGTTTATTTTTCATTTCAGTATTATCCGCAATCTTTTTTCTGTTGAAAATTATCTAAAAATCCTTTTTAAGCATTGTTTTGGGCAATATTTCTACTTTCTTCTTTGTTTTGTTTTTGCCATAATTTATTTTTTAGGCTCCATTTGTAGCATCATTGTGGATAAATCTTTTGGTTTTTTTTTTTTTTTTTTTGAGGAATTTTTTAAAATATCTGTTTTTTTTATATTTCTTGTCGTTTTTACTTCCATGAATTTCGAAAGAGCAACCCCCGCTAATAGAGTTGTTTTAATTTTTTTATATTACCGGCGAACACGATACATTTAATGTGAAACAATTCATTTATCTATCTGTTAGCAAAATTGAACATCATTCACAAAAAACTTAGTAATTTCAGATAATTTAAGAAACAATTTTCTCATTTAAATTACAATAAACTTTGAATTTAAAAATATTCTTTTCAGAAATTTCTAACATTCAAATTTTTATAATTAAATTCAGTGAAATCTATATCATGGTAGGCTTATAGGATATACATCAACAAGTTTCTATGGAATAAGATAAAAATTTCAATTTGTAAAGTTTATAATTTTGACTGTTAAAATTTCATGAAAATGAATGTGTTATCCACACAAGCTCACTAAACACAATTATTTTAGAAGAAATTAATTGCAGAATCTATAAGCGGAACATTGTTATTTTTCTTATTAGTACCTGTTGAAAAATAAATTAATCCTTGATTATCCTTAATTATGGGTATTTTTAATATTTTATTTTATGTTTAAGTTACTTTAATATGTTTAGATGTAATGCGAAACATGACCGTAGTTATCTGTAGGTTCACATTCTTTTTATCTTTTAGTTTAAATAATATGTTGTCCTGATTTAAGTATGGAAAAATGTTTATCTTTTTAATTTCAATATTTAGTGCAACATATTCGGTATTCTTTCAGATAAAATACTAGGTTTAGTTACTTTTAATCAAATATGTCCGTACCGATTCAGGTAAACTTAATATGCTTTATATTTTGGTCTAATCTAAATAAATTTAAAACACTCTATTTATTATTTTTAATAATATTTAAACATTAAATTTTTCGATTGAAAAGAAAAATTTATAATGCTTGAAAATTTGAGTATCCACAATAATGGTCAACAAAAAAAAATTCTTTTCCT
>CM075861.1:19053564-19153564 GCA_037975125.1 Latrodectus hesperus
TGCTAGAAAGATACTGGTTAAGAGTCACTTCCACAGAGTTAACATCGGTACCTGAACATACAGGGCAATATCATCGGCAAAAATGTCGATGCTGTTTTTCTTAGATATGACTCTCTCTACACTCTAAAAAAAAGCACTGTAATTTTACAGCAAAATGTGCTGGCGTTTTGGGCGCCAGTACAATATGCTGTAAATTTTACAGCATATTCGTAAAACTTTTACAGTTCTTTTTACTGTAATTTTTACAGTAGTTTTCACTGTAATTTTACAGCCCTTTTCACTGTAATTTTACAGCACTTTTAACTGTAATTTTTACAGCACTTTTTACTGTAATTTTTACAGCACTTTTTACTGTAATTTTTACAGCACTTTTTACTGTAATTTTTACAGCACTTTTTATTGTTGTTTTTACAGCACTTTTTATTGTTATTTTTACAGCACTTTTTATTGTTATTTTTATAACACATTTTACTATGCATTTTGCTGCATATTTTACAAAACCTACTGCAATAGCTATTTACAGCTATCATCATGTTTTGTAAAGATAACAGTAGAGAATAAATCAATTTTGAATACACAATAGCTAATTTCCTAATTATGGGCCAACTATTATTAAGCAATTTTTTATATAATATACAAAGTACAAAAACATAACTAATGTTATATTGCAGAAGATGTCATTTTTCAGAACATTTTGAGATCAATAGTTTAACTTTCAATACTTAACGAGATTGTTTAACTTTCTTACCTCAAAATCTTGGATTAAATCGTAACTTAATTGAATAATTAAGAAGGTTGAATTATTTTATTTCATATTTTTTTAAAAAAAATTAAGAAATAGCAGTTATATTGAATAAGATACAAAGCTTAGCATAAAATTGATTTTTGATATATCTGTGATTCTACAGATTTAGGATAAAAAGAAACCTTACAAAACATTCCATTTTACTAAAAATACCAAAGGGGAATTAGTTAATGATGTAGTATTTTAATTATACTGTAAAGACAATAAAAGTTTTCTTTTTGATATTGCTTAAAGTAATTGATTCTTTTCTATTATAATGTAAGCAAATAAAGATTCTGAGAAAAAAAGCAATATAGTTGACAATACACAAATAATTGTATAGAATTTTTTTATTTACATTTTAATAATTATAGCTATTTAAAGTTGTATAAAGTATTTAAAAGTGACAAAAACACGTGCTTGGATTCCTTCCTTGACATATTTTTTAGATTTCGTTCCCCGCGAGGGATTAAAGTTGAACAAGCAAGCACCTGAAAAACAAAAAAAATTGACACATGAATAACTAAATTGAAATATCAAGAGCTGAATATTTCAGAGGAAAAGTTGTTTAATAGTTCAATAAAATATTTAGAAATTTTTATTGTTTTATATAATTGATTGAATTACCTTAAAATATACTTCTCTTAATAGTTAACAAGTGGTTGTTACATTTATGCAATCACAAACATTTTGATGATAAAAATTATTTCAAGGGATTTTAGCAATTTCATGATAAGAATTTTTGGTATTGAAGGTCTCACTTTTTATGAAAATGATAAAATCTTTACTTCAATTAAATCATTCTAACTGATGTTTTCTATCTCGAGAAACTAATTTGGAATGGATTTAATTAAAAGAGAATATAGTATTGGTTTTATAAGGATTCATTTATGTTATTGAAAATTATATCCTCTGAAAAGCAAATCGTAACACTTCCAATTGTGAATTACAAATTTTTAGAAATAAAGTGCGAAATATGAACTTTATGCCCACATTTTAAAGATAACATACGAAAACCGATTTTAAGTTAAAAAAATAATTTTGTAGAGAATATGGAAACATTTCTTTTACATGCATATATATACAATTTAAAAACATTTCCATCGAAAATAAACAGAAAAATTAAAATGCTATAATGTGTCAAAGTAACAATAATTTATGAAATGACATTTTATAAAATATTTGCTTAAAACTGAATTTATTTAATTCGTAAATAGTTACCTCAAAAGTGAAATCTAAGTTGTCTTAGAGTGAGATCAAAGTTGTATTTCCCGCTAAGAAAACTTTAATTTCAATAAAAAATTACATGAAATAGTCCAAAATTAGGAAATATAAAAAAAAATTTGCTGTTCATTAGCTCTGCATATTTACGTACTTAGAGATAAATAAAGAATACAATTGAAATTATATCAAAAAAGATATATTTAACTAAAAAATTTATTTAGATTTTCTTAGAATTTTATATATTCATATGATTTATTTTAAATAGAATGTAAGCAGAGTAAACAATTTTTGATGAGGTCAATAAATGTAACAACAAATTTTTGCTTTTGAGTTAAAACACTTCATACCTTATGAAATATATAAATAATACATACCACAAATTAATAGACATGGTGTGCAAGGTAAGTCTGTAATATCTACTGCATCCTGAGAAGATGCGGAAATCTAAAACCAATAAACAAATTCCTGATTAATTTATTTATGATTAACTTTTATATTCATTTCTAAATTTCTTATTTATAATTTACTAAGCAGTAATTTTTTTAAAATAAAATTTTGAGTACTTTACTGCAGTACTTCTAAATATTTTTTCAAGTCTTCTCCAAAATCTGCTGATAGAAGAATAATAAACGCTCCAATATCCTCTTTTCCATCCAATTCCTCAATGGTTGAAAATTGCATTTTACAACCTCCAGGATGAGAAGTTTTTAAGAAATTAACAATTCTTTTAATTTTGTTAGCTGATGCAAACATAAGTCTTTCATTTAAATCTACAGCAGTTAAACACTTAAAATGGTCCAAAATGCTTTGCTTTAAAAATAAGCAAGGTCATCTTTTTTTAATGTGGAAATATCACTAGGTGTGTTAATATCTTTTCTTTGAAATGGAGAAGTCTCATATTAATTTTACAGCCTCTTCAATCATAACATCTAAAAACACACTGCATTTTGGTTTCTTGTCGGACATCATAATGAAGGATAAATAGAAAACTTTTAGAAATACACGTGCTTACAAAAACACTCTCACTCTCCCAATACCTATTCTATCTTTCAAATATGGCTGAAGTCGGTAAGAAGAGGCTTTACTCTGAATAGTCTTACTACTAAAAGTTATTTGTGATTATTCTATTTTTAAAACTTCCTTTACAAATCAAACATTTTCTTCATAAATTCTTATTTTCTCTAAACATAGGTATATTTAAAAATTTTTTTAAAAAGTGTGACTATATAGGAAGGTAGTATTTAATGTGCACAGTAGTATTAGAAAAATCTTGAGCACAATATGTTTTAAATATGTTAAGCAAGAACAAATTACAAAGTTTTCACTCACATATTTGTTTCTTAATTATAATTTTAAATTAGCTTTTATTTTTATGAATTTCAGATTTCTTCACTAACATGTAAATAAATCATAAATAGCACTACAAATTTTGCAATTTTTTAATAAAATAAAGTTAAATTTGCAGTAATAATGTAATTTTTTTCAAAAAAGAATGTGTTCCCAGAAATTTTGTTTTATAAATATCAAACTACCAACAAGATTTCCCAAACAGGTTTTTAATTAATGTTCTAATTAGTAATATAAATTTAAAAAATTAATCATGGTTATAAAATAATAAACTTTACATTTTCTAAATAAATCACCTTAATTCGAATAGTACTTCTTAATATGTATTTAAAAATGTTTCTTATATATTTGTTATAAAATAATGATTTTAAAAAATAAATATTTTAAAAAACATTACATTTTCCATTGAAATGCATTTTTACATTTCATGCAAATTCTAAACACAAGACCATTTATTCTAATAAATATCACTAATTGTAATATTATTTTATTGAAAGAATTTACAAACATTTGTGCCTAAAAAAATTATTATTTTAATGCATGTTACAAAATGGAATTGAATTAATGATAAAAATTAGAATGCAATTTAACAATCTGTATTAAAAAATAAACATTTTTTAATAAAATTCTAATCAAAAAATTATTAAAAATATAAAAATTATATTTAGTTAATATACAATAAATTATATCATTTTACAATGACAGAAAAATCAGGAATTTTCCACAACGAAATAAAATAGAAATTCCGTTAATATATTTAATAATATATATCTAAAAGAATATAACAATAGACGATTATTCACTTTTAGTTTCGAAAGAAATATAGCTAAGCAATTTTATAACAATGGAAGCACTTAAATACAATTCTAATTTCATCAAAAAATTGATAATTAAAATACTAATCAATTATGTTACCAAACTACTATAAAATATTTTAAATATTAATAAAAAGTAAGTAAAAAATATTGACACTAAATTAATACTAGTAAATATGATCGTTTGTAAATTCAGCTTAGAATTTTTTGAAATGTTCATTCAAATTTATAAGAATTTATATGTATCAAAGTTAGCTAACAACTTGCATAATAAACAATATGAAAAGTATACGTTACCTTATATTTGGTGGTTAAATTTCAATAGAACTTCAACTAAAGGAATAATTATTCTCAAAATATCACCAACTTCACTAAGCGAAAACTAGTGCAAATAAATGGCGAAATTAATTTGATTCATTTGTCACAGAAACAGACGAAACTTTTATCCCGCATATTCAATGCGCATGCTCAATAGCAAACGATTTTCTGCGGCTGAATTTTACAGTAAAATTTACTGTAATCATTAGTGTTCCTATGATAGCTATTTAAATAACAGTGATTTTTACTGTATTTCTTCCGTTTTTTTACAGTGTATACCAACCAGAAATAAAGCAAATAGAGTTTAATTTAATACTGAGATCTGTATACTTCTCAATAAAGCTTAAAAGAGTTAGAAATATAGTCACCAAATTTAGCCCTAATACGTTTATTATATAAAAAGTCCAAAATCCATGGCTGCGGGCCCAAAGTCACCAAAGTCATCGTGCAGCTTTACAATTGGTTTGTTACACGCCCGGCTCTGTCGAAAGCGTTAGTAAGGTCCAAAAAAGTATCAACAGAGGGATTTCTTGGCTTCAGAGTTTGCGCATGCATAAAACATTGGCTAAAATACAAGATTTCGTCAACGGTGTAAAAGCCGCTTCTTAAACTAAACTGTTCCGCGGGAAACATATACTTTGAATTAAGGTGATTATTAAGTCTAGCCAGAATCATGCGGTCCATGATTTTACATGAAATGCAAGTCAATGCTTTGTAATTTTTACATACTTATTTGCTGAAACAATGTAGAATAACTGCAATTTTCTTAACACTTTTCTCAATTAGTTTTTAGTGTCTTATATGATTTCTGGATTTTGAAGCAAAATGCTTCAAAATTCAGAATGCATATATGATAGAATAATTTTCGATAGTTGAGATATTTCGTTGCAAAGAAAAACAACAAGGAAAAAACAGAATTTAAAATTTTTTGCTACTCAAAATTTTAATACTTGATTGAATGTTTAAAATAGCGTTCAGTTATTACAATGTAAACTTATATTGAGTTCATGATTTAACGATTGGTAAAAAAGTATTTTTTTAAAAGTCATAACTTTAAAAAAAATATCGCTTTTAAAAATATTGATATTCAGCAATTTTCAATTAAAACAGAAAGGGTTGAAAAGATTTCTTCACGTATTTTTTCTTTTTATCGCAGCAATTAAAATAAGAGAAAATTTTATCAACACCATATGCGAATTTAAAAATTAATAAAACCTTCAAATTAGAAACTTAAAGGGAAGTTGCTTAAACATTGTTTTATTGAAGACCTAAAATCCCCTTTCAATCAACGATTCTTCAGAAAATCATCTATATGCGGCATGACATTTCAGTTAAAGTTGAGTAACTTACAAAGTTTCATCGCTAATTAGCAATACTGATTATTGCGTCACAAAGCCAGTGAACTGTTAAAAATAAAATAACCTTTTTATGAATGGCATCACTTAACGTTTTTGTATTCATGAATGTTTTTGATTGTTCTATACATTTTTAGGGCGCTCCGTGGCTGAGTGGTCTAAAGCATCGCCGCTAATCGCTTGAGAGCGTAGGAGTGTGGGTTCGATTCCCACCATGGCCCTGGGTGTTTTCTTCGTTATTCTTCAGTGGTTGTGCATCTGTCATTGTGCTATTTGTCCTATTATCGACGAAGACTTACAAGCGGATCTCAAGAATCAAGCATACAAGTCTGAATATATGTAATGTAATAAAATAAATAAAATACATTTTTATGTTACGAAATATAAATTGTTGTTTTAAAATATTATCTTCTAATACTAATGTATGCTATAGAATTTCCTTGACATTTTTCAATCTCATCAAGCATCTGTTAGCATTTATTTGTGCTAATTATAATATATTTTAAGCATTGTTAAGTTTTCAATGCGTCTTTATGCTTGATTGACACTTGTACGATTTACGTTATAATAAAGTTATTTCAGACTTTTACTAAATTTAGTGCTTGAAAAAAATTTAGAAAAAATGTTTTTAAGAATTTAACTTAGGTTTAATAAATATTAATTTAAGATTTTTATTCAATATCAGCAAGTAAATCAGACTGAAATATACTGTTCTCCATAAAAAATTGCCAAAATATTTATGAATGTTCTGTATTTTATCACAGATATTGCTATAAATATTTACAACTTTAACTATTATTAAGAAATACTTTGGTAAAAAGTGGTAGAAAATATTAAAAGAAACACTAATAAAACAGAAATTTAATAATAATGTAGTTTTTTTTAATATTTTCTAGAAAATATTTAATATTAACCTATTTGTCAATTATATTTCCATAAAAAATAAAATTTATCTGCATTTAAATAAACTTTATTTTAATGGTTGAACTATGAAGTCAATACATTGAAGTTTATTTATACTTAATTATTATTGTTTTTAGGAGTAAAAATTTTTAGACAAATCCTATCATATTTATAAATTCGCTTGTTAAAATGAATTTATAAACAGAAAGTTATTAAACTGTTGTTGAAGTTGAATTATTTAAACATTTAAAAAACGATTAAAATATTTAAAATTAACTGTCTCTTGTTAGAGTATTTGAAAATATTTCCGTAATGGGTTTCAAAACTATTTATAATCTTTCCACAGTAAAAAATTTAATTTAACAAAGATAGGACATAGTAATAAAATAATTTATAAAATAGCCCAGTAGGCTCGCCTGAGTTTGAAACTACCTATATCAGATATAATTACAGTGTAGTAATTATTACATGATCATTTTGTTGATTAAAGTTAGAAAATGACTTTTGAAGAAACTTATGGCTTCAAGGTCATTAGATATGTTAGCATTTAACTAATGGACATCAAAATATAGATCTGCGTGTTTGTCTTCCAGATAAGAATCAGATATAGAATGCGTAGCAATGGATATTTCGTGACATACTTTCATACATAAAAACCAAACCATCTGAAAATAATTCCAATTATTTCTCAATAAAATAATGTGGATGAAGTTCTGCCATTTTAACGTTGCCATAGCGATAGAAGATTTCCCAATTTTGGAGTGTCATTACTAAGGTTAGAGAAAAAGGAATATTTCTGAACTAGGCCATAAGTTTCTGTTGTCATTACCTTCTTTGCTTTCAAAGAAGGAAGATACCGTATTTTCAAGGTTTCGCATAAGCTGATGAAGCATATGGAAAAGAATGACGTGAAAATTCCGAAATATGTTGTTCATACTGTTGCAAAAAAGCTGTAAGTATTTTTTACTATTCCGTTTTGTTAACATTAATGTATCATTGAAATGATTTATAAAATACAGTTTTTTTTCATACATCTAAAGAATGGTTTCCATTAATGTACCATTACCATGAGTATGACCAGAGATTTATGTAGAATGTAAATTCAAATTATAGTAAATCCCTATAAAATGAGAAATGAAAATTGATTTAAGCCAAAAAATGATTCTTTGAAACGAATACGTTTCTTTCAATTTTTTCACAAGAAAATGATCTCTTAACAATCTCTTAATCAGATATTTAAATTATAATTTCACTTATATATTTTTGACATTTTTCTATTTATATATTTTAATTGACTATGCAAACATCCATATATACAAACTTGAATATTCATAATATAAACAATAGAATTAAAACAATAAAAAATATGCAATAAAAACAATATATTTTTTTAAAATAACTAAAATATTATTAATAATATCCATGCATTATAGAGTATATTATTTATATAAAAAATAAATAAAATAAACTTAAATTAAATAATAATCAAAATATGTGTCCATTATTAAGAAATTATTCCGTGTTAATTACTGCATTCCTTATTAAAAATTTAATTTAATTTAAATAAACATAATAAATAATGAGGAAAAAACAGATGTTACGATATTAAATATTTTTTACTGCCCAAAATATAGCCTTGATATCTAGAACATAATTAAAAAAACTTCTTCGACTCAATCAAATGAAGCCACAAATGATTATCTTGTCATTCTTTACATTCTTGTTCAAAATTAATAATTCACATGTAATATTTCAAAATCAACAGTTAGCTGTAACTGTAAAATATATGCAGTGTTTTTTTCAAAATATTTTGAAATTGTAACACAAATGCCATAAAAATTGCTTGCATCACTTTCTTAACGAAATCGTTTGCACAACATTTTCGGTATTATTTTTTTTTATTTAGCCAGTGGAAATTTTTATTTTAGCATTTTCATGCTATAAGTTAATATTCATTAGTAAAATAGTCCTTAAGTCCTTACAGCTTTTAAAGTATACTGTGTCTGATACTTTAGCTTTTTTAGTAGCTTTCATTTAGGTACCCTCGCTATTAGCCAATGAAATATAGTTTAAATTTATCATTAGCAATAGTTTTTTTTTTTCAAAATTTAATATTTTCTACTGATATGAATTATTTAAGATGCAAATAAATTAAAATAAAAGTTTTGACGATTTAAATTTCACGAAAATGTCAGAATTACTATAAAAGAACTGAACGATCATACTATGATTATATAACTCATTAATATATAAATTATTCTTAAATTCATTAATGTGAAAAATATGTTCATTCTGTATAAATCAACGGTTATTTTCCAAAACTTATCTGGGCAATTTGTAACTTGAAGAAATAACGAACGTCTTTTGTTTAATTAACATATAGTCAGTTATTATTTATTTACTTTCAAAAATGAATGGTGCATTTAAAAGAATTGGGAGCATTTTAAAACTTTATTTTCAAATAAAAGTTCATGAAAAATTGATGAATTTTTTTATCTTGGTATTCCAGCATATTACTTAAGCTAGTATTGTATACGGTATTTCACTTAACTCTCAGAAATTTCCTCAACATATTTATTATAATTACTTAAAATCAATGTATGATAAAGAAAGATGAGATGAGAGTAATTATTGTAGGGTTTGCAAAAGTTTCAACATATTTGGTAAGTTGTGTAGCATGCCTATAAAACACTAAACGATAAGAAATAAAAATTATTAAACCATAAGAAAAATAAAAATAGGGTAATGTATTTTCTCTTTAAAATATAATTTGATTGTAGTATAAAGTATATGGATATTGTGTTCAAATCTTCATTTCATTTCATTGTTACTTCAGATGGTTAATATCTTGAGAAGTTCCTCATCTAATTTCATTTTTTTGTGTAAATTATAATTGAAAATATTTTCCCTTTTAAAATTTACTATACGTATAAAACAGCTGATTTATAAAACTTGTTCTTCATTGAAGTCTTACTAAATGAAATTGTCCTAACTCATTTTAATATAGAAAGCAAATACAATTGCTGTATACTACAGGAAATTCTTTTAACAGTTTAGCATAATAACCCAGGTAATCCAGTTCGGTTGAAATTGCATAAAATAATTGTAGCCAAAGAAATACAAAACGGATAAATTATTCTCACTTAAAAATTTAAATAAAATTATTTAACAATGATTGAATTGCCACGTTCTTTTGAGCTGAGAAAAATAGAAAGTATTTAATTAGTAAAATGAATTATTTGTGTGTGCGTGTGTGTGAAAACGATGCAAGAAAAACTACCAGACAAATCGTAAACTTATGCAGGTTTTAATGAGATAAATCTAATTTATCTTGTATTAGATATTAAATTTCTTAAATTTTCTGTTT
The DNA here is from genome assembly GCA_037975125.1 of Latrodectus hesperus. Taxonomy (NCBI): domain Eukaryota; kingdom Metazoa; phylum Arthropoda; class Arachnida; order Araneae; family Theridiidae; genus Latrodectus; species Latrodectus hesperus. The sequence continues at coordinate 19,063,678 of CM075861.1, forward strand.
ACCCCGAACCCACACAACATTTTCAGAATTCCTTGCTTAATATGTACTTTAACTTCCTGAAAAATCTTTTATCATCATAATTTTTTTAACTTGAATTTTTTATTTATAGTTCCATTTGCTTTTTCAGAAAATGCTTTATTGAAGACACAGAAGCTAATTTTAAATTTTATCCTTGGCAAACCAGTTCGACCTTAAGTAAAATAAGAAAAGTAAGTGTCGTTATTAATATAATGAAAATATATGCATCCAACATTAGTTTTTAATTGAGAATTCATTAATAGAAAATCATTTTTTATATTAGAATAGAAATGAAACTCATATAATAAAAATACATAGCTTGTTCATAATGTACATGAAATTCTGTAGCTTATTTAATTTTTTAGTGTTAATTTCTTATTAGTTTTTATGTAAATTGATAAGAAATTAAACTTATCTTATTAATTTCTTGTATTAATCGAGGAACACGTGATTTATAAGAGAAAATTTACTTCACATAACCTCGAATTATTCATATTTTTCACACAAAAGTTTATTTTTTTATGTGAGTACTGCTATTTTAATATTTCTCTATTATTTTATATATAAATGTTTTTCTTTTATTAGGTTGGTGCGTATGAAATGTCGGATTTTTAAGTGATTGTATAAAACTGCATATCTTTCTTCAAAAGCTGTTTATTCAATCAAAGTATGCTCCATTCGCTTCAATACACTTCTCCCAACGAGATTTTAAAGCGTAGATGCCTGTCTTAAAAAATTTTGGTCTTTAGAATTAATAAACTCTGATATCGAGTTTTTAGACTGTCTTCATTTTCATAGTGTTTGCCCCTTAAAAACAGCTCTAAATGCTTGAAAAAATGAAAATCGGTCGGCGAGAGATCCGGTGAATATGGTGGATACTGCAATGATGAGCATACGTTTGACCGATCCAGCTTATTTCGCTCTGTCAGTGCGTGCGGTACCCACTTGTCCATCTTCTTAACCTTGCCAATCTCAGAAAGGTGTCTCAATATCGTTGTATGGTCAACTTTCATCCTGATAGCAAGTTCCCTCGTGGATACGGCTGGATCCGCTTCCACTAGAGCCTTCAGGTCATCATTCTTCACAGACGTTTTGGGTCTTCCGCGCGGCTCATTTTGCAGTGAAAAATCGCCAGTCCGAAATTTTTCGAACCAACGCTGCACTTTCCGATCGTTAACCGTATTCTCCCCAAACGCTTGGTTTATGTTGCGTGCAGCTTTTGCAGCACTATTACCAAGTTTGTACTCATATAAGAAAATGACGCGAATGTCGGCAGAATTCATATCGGCAATAAACTCAAAAGAAATAAAAAAGGGAAGACCTTCGAGAAAACCTATTTTGCTGAAATGAGTCTCTGGCAATGGACAATACGAGTATGAATGAGGTTATGCCAAATACAAAAGTATAACGAAAACAGGGAGGAAAACGTTCGCATGTAAAGAGAATCCGACATTTCATACGCAACAACCTAATAATTTAATGTATGCAACATCTTCATTAAATTTATACAAATCCTTATTTGTGCCGTGAAGATAATATATTAAACTTAATTTTAGGCCGACTTATAATCATTTTAAAAGAAAAGTTTCATATTCCTGAAATGGAATCTTCCAGAATTCATGCCATCTTCTTTTTATAAATACTCTTGGTGGTAGATAATTATTTTTATAATGATGGATTTCGTTACATATTACTCCATATTTCAATATTGTTTCGAAAAATTATTACAGATTTTCCATATCCTTGACATGTGCTTTTAAAACATTATTGTAAATGGAATTATTTAATTTAGTAATATGAAATACTGACTGTTGAAAACTTGAAGTGCCAACATATTCTGTACAGGGTATCCCAAAACGACCGCATAAGTTCTGCACAGCTAGATTTCTCGTTGGGAATACATAAAAACTGCCCAAAGAAGCGTTCCGTACGATCCATAGTTTACGAGAAAAATACGAAAAACAAAGTATGACGTCACTGCCGGTGCAAGAAAAAACACTTTATTGAATATATCAACAACAGTATAAGCACAATTTAAAGCAGATGTTCAAAGTGTCCGCCTTGAATGTCGAAGCAGGCTTGAGCACGCCGTGGAATGGCTGTCATCGCACGTTGCAGCATCGCGGGGTCCACCGAAGTATAAGCAGCGTGCAGACGAGCAACTAAGTCCATTGGTGTTGTCACATGCAGGAAGCGATATTGCGCGGTGAACGTTTTAAACATTATCGTCTGAAAAGACGTGCAAATACTGTTGTTGAGATGTGCAATAAAGTCATTTTTCTTGCACCGGAAGTGATGTCATACTTTGTTTTCCCTATTTTTCTCGTAAACTATGGGTCGTACTGGAATACTTCTTTGAGCAGCTTTTATGTACTCCCAATGAGGAATTCAAGCTGTGCAGAGCTTATGCGGTCATTTTAGGACACCCTGTATTATGCTATGAATTTCTATTGGTGAAAATTCATTGAGTTGAAATTACGTTTAACAAAAGAGCTAACGTGACAGACTACTTAGAAAAATTGCAAATTGCGAATAATTGTTTATCGTACACAAGCAATTATTTTATTTATTTATCTTTGTAAATTCCTTTCATATTTATAGACAATTCATTCAAGCCTACCCGAAAGAGCTGTTCATTACCTAAGAGACACGGGCACAGCTGAGGAACTCTTAAGGTTTTCAAGAAATGTGAGTACGAGATTCAGTGGTTTAAATCAGTTTATATTAGCTAATAAACGATTAAAACTTTATTTTTACTAAATCACAGAAATCCAACTCTGATTTGACGAAAAGGCTGATTGATTATTTTTATGATTATTTGGGAATAACTATCCTACAAGTAAGACCTTTCGTTTTTATATTATTATATTTCATTGATATCCTTTATAAATATTTTGAATATTTCTCAGAAATATTAAGCCAAATGTCGCATGAAATATACTAAAATGAGTATACGAAAAATGAATTACTATGCAATGGATGATCAGTTAACGAACAGTTCGGAATGCGAACAAATCGGACAACGAACACTTCATACGAAAGATTTTTGTGTTCATATAACGAACTTAAACGAATTCTAACGGAGACTTCTCGACTCTCGGAGCATGATGTGCAGGGTTGCCAAACCCATCGAACTAAAATTCGTTTTTCATCTGTCTTGAATTATGCTGTTTGTCCGTTAAACTTCAATCTTCTATACCGGAAAAAAACTTTCCCAACAGAATATTTATAGCCAAAGTAGACTATCAGTTTTGGCTTTGATTTCATTCAAAACCGAAACTGATTTCATTTTGAGCACCCCTTCTTGTTCCTTCGTTGAAGAAGTGGAAGAATGTCAGGACAATGGATCTTAGAATGGCACCTAAACCAAACTGATATCAGTAAGGTTAGGTATCTTTACAACAACAATGCTATTAATCACTTCTGGAAAGTCTTAAAAAAAGAGAGAAAAGCAATAGGCATTGGTCATGATCTTTAATGCACCATAAACAAAAAATGTATATTAATGATTAATAGGTAAGACCATACCTATGCATTATTTTTAATAAACTTACTAAAAAATTATAGATCATTTTTAATTTAAATTTTTTAGTGTCTCCAGAATGAATTAATCGATTTCACAAAAATAATCTATGGTAAATCGATTATCGGTTAACGAATTCGGATAGTTTAACATAGTCTTGTAATGGATTATGTCCGTTAGCCGATCACGCTCTGTACCAATCTGATTAGTAATATATATGACATTGCTTAAAGAGTATACTACCAAATAGAAACTAAAAGACGTTTGAATATTTGGTCTACTAGAAGGACTTCTTCAAATAATTATCGGATTCACGTGATAAATTAAGCATAAAAAAACCCAAGCATCCATTACGATAAAAGCGTAGAGATGCAACATCCCATTTCCAGTTTTGTGAACAGAGTCTTAAATGAAACTTGGTATTCTCCATTGCAAAAAACATATGTTTGTCATTAAGCTCCTTAATACGTTTCATAATATGTGGTTAATGATCAAAAAACAGCAATTTGCTAAATCAATGATAGTAGTAGTGTATGTTTCATGATCAGTAGCAGCAATAAAATTTTTAAATTAGATATTGAAGCGAGGTGTGAAATGTAGAGGGCAATATTGTCCCTTGGCAGTTTTTCAGAAGATGAATCCAGCGATTGATACTCTTTAAGATAACGAAATTTAGTATCCGGATACCTTAAATGTTAGGGATATGATTCCATTTTCTCATGATTTTCGTTTTATTATTCATATCTAATATGGTATAAAGGAGTGGGATATAACTATCTTAGTATTTCTCATCATTTTGAAAGAAGAAATAAATAAATAAGATCAAATAATTTGTGTGTGTGTTAGAAATTTTCTCACAAGCTTCCGAAAATTTAATTCAGTATATTTTAAAATACAGTGAGGAGCATATATGTATATGTGCATTAGTCACATACATTATTACTGTAGAACTCCAATTATCCGAGTCAATTAGTACCGGATCTCATTCACATAATCAAATATTTGGTTAACTGGATTTTTTTTTAAAAAAAGGAATTTGTTTTAATAAGTCATTGCGTGTTGAAAATGAGACACAAAAAACAACATATTTTTAAAGAAAAAGAATTTAATCAATTAAATGAAAAGGCAACACTTTTACATGTTAAGATACTTACAAGTGCAGCATTGTATCTACGTACAGTGCTGTAAATGAAAGCCATTGCTTGTTGAACATCTCTGTCTGAGTAAGATGTTTCACTGCCTTCATTTGTTTTTGGGCAGCCAAGGCATGCCACTTGGCAGGGAGAATTTGCATGTGGTCACACTCAGGTTGATGCTCTAAACGCTTCTAAGCTGTTTCATAAGTTGATGGTCCCGTATCTGCTTCAACTTGAACATTTAAGCCATCTTCTTCGACATTTCCAATAATTTGACCTTCATTTTCAATTTGAAATTCAACATCTGACTCATAATTCAATCTTCTATATCTTCAGCACTAACTTTTAAACATCCGGGAATTTTCAAAAGAATGAATTTCTCGGGTGACACGTCTCTCTCTCTTTCTCATTTATATATTTTTTCTTCTCTTACCTTTCCTTTTTTTTTGAGCTTTTCCAATTTTCTCATTTTTCTCCTCTTGTCAGTATAATTTATTTTTATGAAATTTTGAAAGTGATTCTGATAAACGGCGATTCGGATAATTGTCTTACTGTGCTACAACAGGTTTGTGCACTATTTATCGAAACTATAGATTCTGCACCATGTTTCCTGTAACATAAATGCGATTCTTTATCCCCAAATTATAATTAAAGTTTTAATTCACTGGATCAGATGAGGATATTAGTCATTTAGAGAGCATTGGAGTTGTTCAAATATTGTCCTATATCTAGTTATCGGATAAAATATCTAATCGTTGATTAGATATCTAAAGATTTTCATATACTTCAAAACTCAGACATTGATTATTAATTTCTTGAGTGATATCTGTGTAAAAGAGACTGATACGATGGCTCTTTGATCAACAATTATTGAGTCACAAACAAAATCCATGCAGTCTTATATAACTTCGAATATAATGTCTCATCAAAGATTCATTAAAAATATATCGGAATGTGAGACCATACACATGTTGCCTGAAAAATTTAAATTACTAATTATGAAGCATTATCATTTAAATGCAGCACACAAACTTTATAATACAATTAGCATTAGATTTACTTGAGAAGAAAGTTAATTAACCGGAAGTTTTTTTCACTTATACATTGTTTTTAATCCTTGTTGTTCTTGTTGTTACTAATGACACTTGGACAAGCCAAGCTCGCTATGCCTTGGTTATGCGAATTTAAGTCAATTGGGGGCGTCTTTCGTTTTTAATCAGAGCACCATGTAGGTGAAAGTACGACTTTGCTCTATATACATGCCATAGGTACCCGTTTATAGGGTAAGCAACCATTCACACCTCATTCATACAAGGAAAGGACAAAGACAGGATAGAGAGAGAAAGTACATCCATGCCCGAACCGGGATTCGAACCCAGGAGCTCCTTATCCGCAGTCAGGCAGTATCGCTGATCCACAAGATAAGGTGGACGGCTTTTAATCCTTAATAAGGAATAATATTTTGTAAACATTGAGATTTTAAGCAATATATTTCAAACATAACAATAAAGTCACCAAACTATTACTCAGTTTACAAAATATAATTATTCATAAATCTTCAGTAACATTATGTAGTTATAGACTTATAATTTTAATAATTTGAATAAAATATTATGTGTCGAAGAGAATTATTTAATTTTTGCAAAAATGAGATTAGTTACTGACTTTCGTGAGTTATACTAAAAATACTTGCAATATATTCGTAGGCTAAATATACAAAAAATTTTTCACGTTATGCTTTCAGTTGAAATAACATAAACTCAAAGGAAATGATTTACAAGAAATTTTGAGATCATTTTAGTTGCATTCAATATTTCATAGTAATAATTTCCAATAACGTGTAAAAATGGATTAATTCAAAGAAAAATGTTATAGCATTTATATATCGATAAAAGTGGGATTTTGTTAAATTCAATAAACATAATATATACAGGGCTTACGTTAAACTTTATCTCCTTATATGCTGTAAGACTCACTACTTTTACTAAAAATAGAATGAAAGAATATTATAGACATATTGAGACAGATTGCTTTTTTTCAAATAAAAACAAATTACTTATCAGGTTTTTCTGTATTTATAATCAGCATATAGTACAAATTTTTCATATTCATTTTAGCAAAAATCAAACAATGGAAAGACAACGGTGGAATATAAGTTACAGAATAAAAAACGGAAGCATCCTTCTTCATGGTTAGTTTATCTCAAAGTATATTTTTTCATTATAATTCAAAAGTTTAGATAGTGTTTTGTCTAGATACTTTTATTATTCTGCCTAGAAACTATTGCAACATGTTTTGATATTCTTTAAAGTGTCACCAATAATACAAATGAAACATTGCTGAAAAATTGTGATAAAGTTTTTGAAATTAAAAAGCTTGTGGAAACAGTAACACAGGAACTTATATTGGCGGTAAGTTACTAAGCGTTTTAATATTTTTTTTTAAATATTAATTACTATTAGTTAGAGCGTAATTTTCATTTTTTAAATTTTTTAGTATTCCTTTACTACTGAAAACAATCCTTCAACTCTCTACAACCTTAAATTAGGAAAGTGAGTATAATTTTATGAACTTTTTTTTCATTTTCCAGTATAAGTCACGCCATTTAATTAGTTAAAAAAAATTAAATGAGATGGACTCCAGCTCTTTTTTTTAAAGCTTTAATTTAGAAAAAGGAATACAGTGTTTTAGAAATCGAATATAAATCTTCATTGTAATGTTTGGCAAAAATATTCAACATTGATATAATTAAACTTCTATTATAGTTTCAGGAATAAATACAACGCAGATAAACTGTTAAAATTTTATTATTTTTTTGTTCGTAAAATTAGCATTATATAATTAATGATAATTAATTAATCTTACTTTAAGAATATAATGATTGTAATACACTCATGGACAAAAAAAATTAGCGCACCAAGAAAGAGTCGTCAAAATGAATCGAAATTTTACATACGTAACGACTACTTTGATACAAGTAAATGATAAGAAAATCAAAGAAAAAAGATAATTTATTTCAGAGAAAAAGGCAAATGAACGGAGGAGTTAATACTCCGTTGGACCCCCTCTTGCTCGAATGCACGATGCGATACGATCAGGCATTAAGTCATACAAGTTCTGTATGATGTTTTGAGACATTTCATTCCATATTTGCTGTGACCTTGCCTCTAGTTCGTTCAAACTCGTGGAATGCCCAACTCTTCGTCCCAAATGATCCCAGATATGCTCGATTGGAGACAAATCAGGGGATCGAGCAGGCCAAGGAAGGGGGTAGTAACAGTGCAGAACCAGTCTTGTGACAACCCTTACCGTATGAGGCCGAGCATTGTCTTGTTGAAAAATGGCTCCTGGGAGCCATTGCATGAGTGCCAACACATGTGGTTGCAGGATTTCATGAACATACCGCTGGCCTGTTATGGTTTAACGGAACAATACTAGGGGTGACCGCGTGTTGTAGGCAATGGCACTATATACCATCACGCCAGCTGTGGAATCAATGGGTCACAGTACAGCAAAGGCAGGATTGAAGCGTTCACCACTGGCTCTCCACACACTATCACGAATGTTATCACTACCGAGATTAAATCTGGATTCGTCGCTAAAGACGACCCGCTTCCATTCCGCTGAAGTCCAGTTTCCTCGTGCACTGCAAAACTCCAGACGGAGGCGTCGATGGGTGGGCGTCAAGGGCAGCACACGTAATGGGCGCCGCGATACCAACTGTTCTTCAGCCAAACGACTTCGTATGGTTCGAGAAGACACAGAGGCCCCAAATGAAGGTGCTATCTGTCCCTGGATGGCGGCTGATGAAGCAGTTGGTTGTACGCGTGCATTTCTTACGATGTGGCGGTCTTCTCGACGACTGGTCTGTCGAGGGCATCCTGAGCCTGGTCTTCGTGTGCATGACACCTCTCGGGTCCACTGGTCCCAACACCTCCTCACAACACAATCAGAGCGGCCTAAATGACGAGCTACTCGCCTAGCTGACAACCCAGCTTCCGTCATCCCGACGATTCTCCCCTTCTCAAACTGCGACAACTGTTTATATTGTCTTCGAACACGACGTAATGGCATGTCTACCTCAGCTCTTCCTTTGTAAATGATTCAGCACACTCAAACAAGATTTGGTTACATGTTCTATACTCCACGATGTTCAGTGCCCTCTACCGGCTATACGTAATGCGCAATCACGCTGCATTTCTAATCATTTGCATATCTCCTTGACATGTAACTTCATTGCAAGTTTCGTTACGATCCCGCAATTATTTCTTGGTGCGCTAATTTTTATCCATGAGTGTACATTCAATAAGACATTAAGCCCAATGCCTTAGTGGTAGCACTCGCCCTCTCAACGCGCAGGTCCGAGGTTCAATTTCTCAGACTGGGCAAGGTCAACTCGGCCTTTCATCCCTTCATTGAGTCGATGAACTAAATACCAAGTAGGCTCAGGATCTAAACACTGAGGGTTTCGCGTTAGGCTAACCACCTAATCAGGAATTGCTTCGAACCTCAGAGCCCTCGGTCAAGAAAACAGATATGGACACTGTGAGTCTTGACCCACTTTGGGCTGTCATGACACAGGTTTTGCTTAAGTTTATATAAATTTAATAAGCAACTTTTAATTAGTGCTTATATAACTACTTTTGACAAATTAATAAATACTTCCTAACGTTATGCTAATATCCTGTTAAAATTACTTTCTGAAATGTTACATCAGCGTCTGTACTATCTTAAATTTAGCAATTCTCTAGTATTTTCTTGAAAATATTTACAATCAAATGACCGAAACGAACGAATCTTTCTTTAACGTTCACAAAGTAATATTTGGAAAGGCTGTATATAATGAATTGTGTTTTATTTATTGTTCAAGTCTTAATTTCATTATTTGTAATATCTATCCTTGCCAATAAGATTCTAATTTGAAACTGTATTTCTGCAGTTGTGCTTACTAAGAGGAAGAAAACAAGCCAAAATATATATAATGTATACATATATATATATATGTATATATATATATGTATATATATATATATATATATATATATATATATATATATATATATATATATATATATATATATATATATATATATATATATATATATATATATATATATATATACCGGGTGATCCAAAAGTCAGGACAAACTTTAAAAATGAATAATTCGAAAACGAATCACGATACAAAGATGCGGTTTGCACCAAAAGGATGGAAAAGAAACCGGGTTTTGTGTGGCAACGAAAAAAATAGTTCTGTTGGCGACCAACAGATGGCGCTATAGTGTTTTATTGCAACAAAAGATGTTTTACAAATGAAACAATGATTAATGAAGTCATATTAATTACAGTTAATTAGTACTTACTACAGTAAATGTTCAATGTGCTGTCCATCATTCAGAAGTAAAGCTGTGAGACGAGTCACCACACCATTCACAACATTTAGTAGCATTTCTTGCGTTATGGCAGACACATTTTGGCGGATGGCATCTTTCAGTGCCGCTAGTGATGCCGGTTGGTCGCTGTACACTTTTGACTTCAAGAAGCCCCACAGCCAAAAGTCACAAGGTGTGAGATCGGGAGATCTTGGAGGCCATGCGTGATTAAAGTAGCGACTGATTATACGATCCTCCCCAAATGTTGAGCGTAGCAGGGGTTGCAGAGGCAGAGCAATATGAGGTGGTACTCCATCTTGCATAAAGGTGACTGTTTGGAGTGCCTGTCGCGCTTGCAGTTCAGGAATAATGCTGTTCTGTAACAGTGCTAGATATCGCTTACCGGTGACAGAAACTGTTTGGAAACCTGTCTGTGTGACTTCCTCGAAAAAAATGGACTAATTATGAAATCAGCAGTGAAGCCACACCAGACTGTCGAGGCCGCCGCGGAAGGAAGGAGGGAGAAAGACGCGTTTTCGCCAAGCTCCGATTCATTGCCGCTAACTTAGTGTAAAAATATTGGTCTATTAAATAATTTTTACATCAATCGATGCAGTTTTGCATTTTACATCATCAGTAAGAATTTCAAGTGATTTCTTGAATAATGAAAGGAGCTATTAGCATTTAAGCGAGAAAGCTTTCCTACTATGTAATATGATGCTACTGCGCTTTTAACAAAGACTGCCTAGCAACCGATCGCTCGCCCCCAGCAACGGAGTTGTGTGACTTTGACAGTATCGTTAGTTAAGCAACCGCAATTAACTATTTAATTACCATTGCACTGCAGATCAGTGTGAAACTTATCGCTCTATCAACCTTGTGAATTGTTTGCTTTTTGGATAACAAGAACTTTTATTTTCAACAATTTACATCAGAAGCATTGGACTTATTTCAACTTCATGGCAGCAATTAATCTCATTATGAGTGGCTAAATTTACAGGTAAGTGCCCAGATGTCGTATTTTTTAGTTCCGCGCATTGATTCAGTGCATTTTGTTATATAGATTGTGTTGATAGGACAATTGGATCCGGAGTTGTTAAACTTTTAATAAATGTAAATTTCATGTTTTTGCTAGTTTTTCGCTGAAATTTCTTCTAATTTCTTAACTATTTATTAATAACTTCGGATCTAGATGTCCTATCATTCTAAATTAAATTTTAACTTGGAGTGAATAGTCTAGGGTTTCTAAAAATGTTTTGTTTCTAAATGTATCTGCAATAGTTAACTTTCAAAAAATATTTTAATTTTTGTTCCTTCACGTGTATTTTTGTTTATTTTACCTTTTCTAAAAGTTTCTTTCATTTTAAAACCGCCATAAAAATTAAATTTTTAACAATTTCACTCCAATATTTTTATATTAATTCGATACAGATTCCTGTGAATAAAAATAAGTTTTTCATTTTTAAAAAATAATTATAATTTAATGATTTATGGCCTAATTAGTGAATCTTAGGATTTGTATTTTTCTTAATTCCACCAACGGTTCTTCTTTCCTCCCCTAAGTATATGTATTGCTACTATGATATTTTCCAAGTCCACTTTTTCACCCATGCACAGGTCCCCCTTTTTCATTTTCCTTTAACCCTTTGGTTACCAATTTCCTCTTAATTAAATTTATTAAATAGCAATCAGCGTTTTTCTCACCTTTATAATCGTAAAGATGTGGGACTGCTTTTTAAGTTCCTAATTTTACAGTATGCTTCTAATAAGGTCATTAAAAGTCATTAATCTAATATTAATTTAATTTTTTTTATTTATTTATTTATTTTTTTTATTTTTTATTTATTTATTTTTTTTATCTGTAGTCCACTATTTGGACATTAACTTTCTTTTGTTACCAGCTAAGCCTAAATTAGGGAAGTAAATTTCATTTTTAATCTTTTTATATTATTTATATTTATTTATTTTTAAATCTTATTTTGGCATTTTAACTTCTTTCTGATTTTGACAATATGGACTTCAACTTTTTGCCTCCTTAGCTAAGCTTTTTTTTTTTTTTTTTTTTTTTTAAATCAATTTATGCCTTTAAGAAGTATAGTTTTCTAACTTTATGAACAAGAACTACTAATAAAAATTATTGAATGAATAAATAAAAATTAAGTGAATAAAAACCCCACTCAATTATTAAACTTTAATATCTATTAATCATCTTATTCACTCTACTAATAATAAATTAGTTAAGTTTTTAAACTTTTATATGCTATATTTTCATTTTTTGTTTTTCAATTATAATTTTAATTTTATAATTTCTTTGTAAAAAATAAAAAATAAAAAAAGGAAAAAAAAATTAATTTCTTTCTTATTTTAATGATTATATTATTGTAAATGATTTCATATTAAATCTTATTTACTTGTTTTATTAATGTGGGCTTGGGAAATGGTTGCGGTGGAGGTTCTGCGCTTGGTAGGATTAAAAGGACCAATTCACCATAGCAAATTTTTGTTCCTTGTTTTTTATCATTTTTCTCTATCTTTCTCTTCCAATATTCTTTAGTTAGAATTTACCCACAAATCTCCACACTTAAGAAAGAGCAATACTAATTTGGCTTTCACTGAAAAAAAAAAAAAAAATCTACGTAAATTAATAATTTTAATCGATTCCAAACAATACTTCAAAAAAGGGAGGGGGTAAAATTCTTTTATTAATATTAAATCCTAGTTTATTTCAGCTCCTAATTAAATTTGGAAAAGTTGTGTTTTAAATTTTATACAACGCAGGTGATCTTTTACCTAGCAATTTTACTGAAACTAATTTTATATATTTTTATTACAATTATTACCATTATTAAAAAAAAAAATATTAAATTGTAAATCTACTATGTACATCATTTATATTTCTATAGCACAGGAATCTGTTTTTTTTTTTTTTTTTATTTTTTTTATTAATTTATTTACAAGATGCACAGATTGATGAGCGGAGATAAACTATGGCATCTGGGTCACTTGTCTCTTCATTGACTTTCCTGACTATGGTAAAAAAGATTACCAATGAACGCACAGCCAAAGACTGCTCTCAAAACGAAGACAAGAATGCGAAGGGAAATGTTAACCCTACAACTGCATTGGAAGCTGTTGATCATGCTGGAATAAAAATGGGCTGCGAAGGGCAAAGGATGTTTTACGATACACCTAAGCACATTTTAGATAGGTGCAGGGAGTTGATTGAATCAGGTTCTCGTTACAATAAACAGTATTTACCACTCTCTATTCGGGGAGAACTTAACACTTTGCTACATCTTCTTGAGCACAAATTTAGCCCAGTCTCACTGGTTCATGAAACGAACAACAAACTTACACAGACGAGTGAGCTAAAGTTGGAGGAAAAAGCTGTGCAAACTTTCAGCATTAAAAACATGTTGCCAAAACCAACCTCTTTAAAGGGCTCAAAGAAAAACGAAAATAATAAAAATGAATCTTCCTCAGGAACACGAAACAGCAAGCGACATATCCAAGAGGCTAGCAAAACAGCAAGTGCACAAGATGTTTCGCACAAATTTTGCGGAGAAAGTTTCGCCACTGTAGTCAAAAAGCAAACAAGGACTACAAAGCCTCAATCCTTTGCACCTATCTCACAGCGCCCAGCAATGGTTACTCAACCTACTAACATCAATGTGCTAAGGCTTCCAAGAGTGGTGATCCAAGGCCTTCCGGAAACCACACACCCAACTGATTTCATGGACCACCTTTTGCATAGCTGCAAGTATATCCAAGATAATCAAATTGTGCGATTCCACTGCTTGAGACGCAGTTTAAGAAGATACAATCTGGTAATGGTCCTTCAACCTGAGGCCTTTAGGGTCATTAATGGCAGCACCCTTTGGCACAGGGGAAAGTGCTATAGATTTAAAGAACACTACGGCCTTATCCGCTGTTTCAACTGTCAAAGGTTCGGGCACGAACAGGAAGACTGCACTCATCATACCTACTGTGGAAACTGTGGAGGATCGCATACAACGACGACATGCAGAGCTTCTACGCTCCACTGCATCAACTGCAGCTCTTCCAACAGGAGATACAGAACAAAGTTCCATACTGACCATACTACAGCAGACCCCACTTGCCCATATTACGTCAATTTAGTGCAGGATGTTGTTTCCAACACGACCTACGCCAACTTCAAAAAGCAACCGCAGAGATACTTAGACTCACATCCAAGATGCAATCTTCTGACCAACAGACCAAAACTCAGAATATGATCTCAAAACTTAGTAATTTTCTCGCAAATCCACATGCCATAAATCATTTCATCGATCCACTTATCCAATCGCATTTCACCAGAAATGTTCAAGACCCTCTCACGATCATTCAAATAAACACCAGGAAATCAAAGCCGCCTATGGATCTCCTCCGGATTACAGCAGAAGACCATAAGGTTGATCTTTTTATTTTACAAGAGCCTTTCCTACAGGATGGTAGAATTTCATGCATCCCCCAGAATTGGTCTTGCTGGTCTTCAATCAACCACAAGGCAGCAATAATTTGCACTTCCCAGAAACTTAAACCAACCCTCCTCCACAGCTCAGAAACAACAGTAACGATTAGGGTTACCTTCGAGGAGGCCTCCTTGAACATCATTTCAGCCTACAACCCTCCTCCAAACCACAGAGCAAGAAGTTCAGCTGTGGCCACAACTACAGACCTTTCCGTAACTCTAAGTGAATTAGATAATGCTCTTAGAACTGCTTGTTCAGGAAATACTATCATTGGCGCAGATCTGAATGCCCACTGCCAAATCTGGGGCTACCCCAATGATGATTCACGAGGGGAACAAGCAGTGGATTTCATCCTAGCCAATGACCTTTTTATTCTCAACTCACAAGACTCCCCGCCAACTTTCACCAATAAATTTCAACAAGGATGGCCAGACTTAACGCTGGTCACGAATGCTGAGATGGCTAAACATATTACTTGGGAAGTTTTGGACGAGGAGACTTTAAGTGATCATCAATATATAAAGGTTATATTCAACTATAGAACTACCTCCTTCCAATTTAAAAGGTTTAAAACCAAATTTGGTGGACATGAAAAATTTTGCAAACTTCTCCAGCGCCATATCAATAATCTAACCCAGTCAATTACTAACAGCCACAATTTCACTGAACTGGAAGAAGCTGCCTCGACCCTTCAAGCTACCATTACATCTTGCTGTAATTCTTGTTACAAAATCAAAGGAACCAATCATAAGATAACCCCTAAATGGTGGACACAACCACTCCAGATCGCAAGAAAAGAACTTCGAGCCTTCAGAAGGCGTTATCAAAGGGCCACAGCACAAGATAAAGAGGGGCTATATCAACAGTATAAGAACAAACGTGCAATTTACACCAAACAACTTAGAAGCACAAAAAAGAACAACTGGAAGGAATTTTGCAGTGCTGCAAGCTCTCCCTATGGCAAAGTTTATAAGGCAATCTTCAAAGAGGCTGTTCCACCTTCTCATCTCTTTGTTGATTCTTCTGGTAGCCAAAAGGGAAGTGATCTGGAAATTGCAGAAAATATTCTAGCAAAACTTTTCCCCACTACCCACAGCCAAGCCTTTGTCTCAAATGTAACTGCGACAGATGACGTCCCATTCAGCAAACAAGAAATAGCGAGAGTTATTAACACCCTAAAAAAAGGCAAAGCTCCAGGCTTCGATGGGATTGACAATATTATTATTCAAACCATCAACAGGTCATTTCCCAACATCCTGCATAGTTTGTTTAACAAATGCTTGTCGCTTTCCTATTTTCCTCGGTGCTTCAAGGTTGGAATTATTATTCTGTTTTATAAAGAAGGCAAAGACAAATCTAATGTCAGCTCCTATAGACCTATCTCCCTCCTACCAACTCTTGGGAAAGTTCTTGAAAAACTTGCCACTAAGAGACTGTCTTTTCATTTGGAAAACCACAGCTTCTTCCATCAAAACCAATTTGGCTTTAGACAAGGCCGTTCTGTCGATGACGCCCTCTTGACACTCACCAAGAAAATCCAAACTCTTCGTAGCCAGAATCTTCACACTGCAGTTATCACAATAGACATAAAAGGAGCCTTTGATAATATAAACCATTATAAACTTAAGCAGCAACTCTGTGCCACCAATAGCCCGGCCAATATTACAAACCTCCTAATCAACAACCTTAACGACAGAACGGTTCTACTTCCAACTAATATGGGCATTGCCTCTAGAAGCCAATCAATAGGGTGCCCACAGGGATCTTGTAGTGGCCCAATTCTTTGGAATCTTGTCGCTGATGCACCTTTGAAATTTAACTGGGGCAATATTGGCAAAGATGTTGACACGAGCAGCCAAATCCACCTTCAAGCCTTTGCGGACGATTTTACATTCGTTGTTGGCGCCAAAAGTGAAAAGAAGCTAGGAAAGGTTTCAACTCTAGCCCTTACACATTTCAAGGCATGGGCTGATGAAAACCATCTATCCATTTCCCTGGAGAAAACTAAATTCATGCTCGTTGCAAAACTAAAGTGTGGCCCGCAGATACTTTGGGGAAACCACAGACTTAAAAAAGCTGACCATATCAAGCTGCTAGGAGTGATCCTTGATAAAAAACTTAACTTCAAAAATCATATCATCTCCCAAGGCAATAAAGCGCTCCTTCTGCAAGGAAAACTACGCAGAATTGCAGGCAATGAATGGGGCATTAACCAACATTACCGGATAACGCTCTACAAGACAGTCATTGAACGCATGATCTGCCATGGTGCTGCTGTTTGGGGAACTTCACTCACATCCAAGACATCTCAAAAGCTCTCATCCATTCAAAGAAAGTTCCTTCTCAGCATCACTGGTGCTTTCAGAACTACCCCAACCTCAGCCTTACAACTCATTACTGGTCTTCCCCCCTTCATCTGAAAGTTGAAGCAGAGGCAAAGCTCATCAACCTCACTAGGACTGGAGTTCAGTGCCTAGAACCTCTTCTCCCCTTACCATCTGATGTTGAGGCGAAACTAAGTCTGGATACAAATCATCCTGGTCTTTTTAATATCAACACGCTCGTCACAATAGACGATGAGGCAACCCCTCTGCAGTTTTTGCCGGACACTCTACACATATTTACAGATGGATCAAAACTTGAAGAAGGAGTAGGCACAGCTTTTGTTGCCTACCTAAACAACTCTAAAATCCACACATGGAAGCAGAAACTCCGCAATGCGAACTCTGTTTTCCAGGCAGAGGTAATTGCAATCAAAGAAGCTGTTAAGTTCGCAAAAAGGCAACAACTTCCTGTAACTATTTGGTCAGATAGTCAGGCAGCACTTAAATCTATCAGCAACCCAGCATCAACAAGTCCTATAGCTCGCTCTGTCCAAGCTGAATTAGTTAATTTCTTGTCCATCCAACTAAAATGGATTAAGGCCCATGCTGGAACAGAAGGCAACGAGGAAGCTGATAAGGAAGCGAAGAGTGCAGCCTCATCCTCACTCCAACCTCTTATTGTTCCACTCCCACGCTGTCATCTCAAACAAGAATGTCAGAAATGGATTCTTGTTAACTGGCAACAAAGCTGGAAGGATGCCAATACAGGGCGCCTTATTCATGAGATGGAACCTACTGTCTCAATGAAACCATTAAGCTGGACAAGAAATGAAATTCTATTTATGTCCGGCCATGGCCCTTTTCCTACGTATTTTCACCGAATGAACCTGGCTGTCTCACCTAATTGCACTTGTGGAGATATTGGTGATCCTCTTCATTTCATCACGGCTTGCCCATTAACAGCTTCTTGGCACCTGTCAGGCCCAGCCACCAGATGGATTGTGGTGTGGAAGAAAGCAATCCTAAATAACAAGATTTCCAGGAGAAAGTTGAACCAACTCATGGATTTTCTAATTATTCAGGAAAGCCTTTTTACTTGGTTCCAATGACGACACCAGCTAGTAATAACTCCTCCAACCCTGTGTCATATCTATCCTCTTGCCTCACCCATTTAC
Source organism: Latrodectus hesperus (assembly GCA_037975125.1). Classification (NCBI taxonomy): domain Eukaryota; kingdom Metazoa; phylum Arthropoda; class Arachnida; order Araneae; family Theridiidae; genus Latrodectus; species Latrodectus hesperus. The sequence continues at coordinate 19,081,719 of CM075861.1, forward strand.
CTAAAACTCTGCCTTACTTTGCATAGCTCTTCTTCATATCTTACACAAATTTTGTAATTTATCCCCTATTTCTCACTTAGTTTGTAGCACAATCACCATTTGTTAATATTCATGTAATTCACCAACCAACCAATTTTTTAATTTTTTTTTTTGTAATATTGTTTTATTACACCGGGGGGAGAAAATGTTTTTTTTTTTTTTTTTGTAAATACATATTGATTTTCCCTAATTATTTGTAATGAATTGTTAGCTTGTATTGTCCATAGTGTGGTAGTATTTGAGAGTTCGGGGTCGCAAAATTGGGGTTCTTCTGTAGCGGCTCCGTTTTTCTCTCCAGTGGCTTCCATTATACTGGTATAGCTCATTTGAGCTGGGTACAGGGAAGTTCACTGGTGTAAACGTAAACACCAGACTGTCACTTTAGGCTGTTGCAAGGGTACCTCAACAAATGCATGTGGATTTTCTGTGGTCCACACTCGACAATTGTGGGTGTTAACAGCGCCAGAGAGTGTGAAATGTGCTTCATCTGTCCAAAGCACAGTGTGAAGCCAGTCGTGCTGCTCTTCCATCTTATTGAAGACCAAATTCGCAAAATGTCGGCGAGAGTCGAAGTCAGGAGGTTTCAGTTTTTAGTTATGTTGCAACTTGTAGGGATACCGTTGCAAAGTTACTCGCAGCGCTCTCCAGACTCTTCCGTACGACACTCCTGTCTGCCTCGAAACTTCTCGAGCACTACACTCCCCATGTGCAGCAACCACCGACATGGCTTGCACCGTCTGCTCCACTGTCGGGGCAACAGCAACTGCAGTTGAGGAACGTCAACTTCTTTGACGTGATGCCAAAGAACCTGTAGCTTCAAATTTTTTCACAATTTTGTTCAATGCAGAAGACGTTATTGGTCCTTTGCTATCTCGCATACCCTTCATGTAGCGATATGCTCGCAATGCCGCAATGGCACTTTCCGAATTCTTATAAAACAGTTTAACTAAGAGGGCTTTCTCAACTATGGACAGCATTGCGATGCATACCAGCTTCGACTACCATTACCTGCTGCAGTTGCTTCTTTTTATATCGTTTGTTGCTTTGCATAATCCTACATCAGAAATCCGACAGCGCCATCTGCTGGTCGCCAACTGAACTATTTTTTTTTCATTGTCACACAAAACCCGGTTTCATTTCCATCCGTTTGGTGCAAACCGCATCTTTGTAACGTGATTCATTTTCGAATTATTCATTTTAAAAGTTCGTCCTGACTTTTGGATCACCCTGTATATATATATATATATATATATATATATATATATATATATATATATATATATATATATATATATATATATATATATATCTTAATTAATGATAATTGGTGATAAAATTAAATTCATTTGAAAATTCTTGTGGTAACAGATTGCATATAAAAAAATCGTATCAACTAAATTTTATTAAATATAGAAATTTTAACTCAGAATTTCTTCACAATATTAAGCTATCATTGCAGTAAAACGTCAAGATTTTTTTAAAATAACAATTTTGAAACCTGTTTTATTATATAAATTTTTAATCTAAATCACTTAGTTTTGAATCTTAAGATTTTAGTTAATGGTCATTCATTAGTTTATTTTTTTCTTTGGAGACTTGATTTCAATTTTAAATTTGTATCATTTTATGTTAAGTTAGAAATTTTTAAAACATTTTTGAATGCATGTTAAAAATATAAATTTTTTCTTCAACAAAATCCTCTTTTATTGATAAAGCTCATTTTCACATCATGTATTCGATTTTAAAGGTATTATTTAAAAACTGAAAAGAAGCAGCAGAAGTTAGCTTGCTGTACTAGTCCTGCTTGTCTTCATTACAATAAAGAAAATATTTTGAAACAAAACCGTAAAGTAAGCACATTTTTGTATGATACTTTGAGAAAAATTTCATTTGTTTATGTTTTGGCATGAAAAATTCTTTCAGTGGTGTCCTGTTTCTTGAAATAAAGTTTAATTATTATAAATCTGCAAGAAATAGCTTTACGTATTGATATCTTTTATAAATTTTATCAAATTGAAAATAATTCGTCTGTAATGTAAATTGTAATAAGTATTTATGTTGGTGTGATTTTTAATTAAGGCTTATGTTTTAATTTTATCTATTTTTTTTTGTAAGAAAATTAAGACAAAGGATATCATAAGTAAAAAATAATCATTTAAGAGTTTTAAGAATATATTTTGAAGTCTTTAGCACCGCACAATTTTCTAAATATTTATTAAACACTTTCTAAGTGACAGAATATTTTTCTAAAGAGTAATTTAAAATCTAAATAAATTAAAAATATTCAATAGCCCTGGAACATGTATTGACAAATGGGGCTTTTTTGAAGTTTTATAATAAACAAATTATACAAATTCAGGACAAAAAAAGTTATAAAATAATTTTCTTCGTCATACTAATATTTGAATCAAATATTTTGAATACCTTGGAATAAATTTAAATCGAAACGTTTTTCCAATTTGATTTTGTATTATTTTATTAATGAGGAATTTGCAAAAGTTTCTTCTTTGTTTTTTTTAACCGTTACATATTGAAATATTTAATGCTTTCAAAATATAGAGCTATTTTCTATAATATGTCGTAGTTCATAAAAAAATATCTGCTAACATTTGAAAATCAAGCAAACATAATGTGTAATGGATTATAAGCACTTACGACCAAAAGTAAAGATTGGTAGTTTAAAATTTTTATCATATTGAGAACGTATGATTAATTCGGATTTTAAAGCCTTTAATTATCGTGCATTATTTGAGAAAAATAAAAAGTTGAGTATTTTTACTTATTAAATGATCTCTCTTAAATAGAGAGCACATAATTTTTGAATATAGAAAATAACTATTTAGAAAACAGTAATTCCCTTAGTATCTTTTAGTTTATAACACGCATAATTTAAAATGTAATTTTCGTCTATGTAAATGTTGATGTAAATAAGAGAAATATATTTAAGTTGAAAATTGTATGTATTTACTAGATTCGCATTAAAATATATTGTGAAAATTATATTAGTTTATTAATTAAAATTTTAATCTCACTATGTTTATTTTAATTTAGCAAACGAAAATTTCTAAAAAGTATTTGAGTAATGTAAGAAATTGGTCAATGAGAGGTAAATGATTTGAAATATAACTTTTAAATTACATTTAAAGCAGAGGAAAATAATAATATTCATGCATTTATCTTTCATTTCAGGCTCCCATTTACAAACTAATAAGAGCAGGCACATTTTTGGAAGAGCTTCAATAACTCAAAAAGCTAATAAGCAGCAACATTCAAAAATATTCAGGCAACCAATTGAATTGAAACAAACTCGTTCTAAAAGGACTGTTGAAAATGCAACTCAAACCTCGCCTTGGAGACAAAGAAGATCTCTGAGTGTCTCTTCACAGCAAGAGACAGCCTTGGAATTCGAAGAGAGTAGCTCCTTGGATTCAGATATTAACTGTAAGAGTGACACTTTAAATGATGCCAGCATGATAACTGAAGAGATAGCGTCAGAATATGCACAGGATAACCATGGCAACCAAAATCCTCCAAGCCGCGAGGCATCAAGAAGGCAAAGCGCTGTCAAATCCCTTGACATCGGAGCAAGAGTTGTTAAATTTCTCAGTCAAAAGGCTGAACAAAATACTGAAAACAAGGAAACAGGTGATGTTCCTCAGACTCATCTTATATCAGTTAATAGTTCAAGAATAGTCACCGAATGCTCAAAAGAAGTCAGCGACAGTTGTCTAAAATCAGATAATCCAGACCAGTCTTGTCAGGGTTTAAGTTTAAAGGCAAGCTCAAGATCGAGCCTAAAATCAGAGCATACGATACCAAGCAAAACTTCTGATCGGTCTTGCAAAACAAGTAAATCCTCTCGAGTATCTAAATCTCAAAGCATAAATTATGCTGTAAGCGATGAAAAAACTTTGGAACATTCAAATAATGTTTTAACTGCTGGTAAATGTGGCGAAGATATGGCACTGTCAGCCGAAGAAAAATTCCATGAGAAAATTTCGATGGAAACAAAACTGCTCAAGGAGTCACCAAAAAAGATATGCAATACCAAATATCTGAATAATATTCATATAGAAAGATCAGAATGCTTAGAAAATGCAAAATCAGACAACATTTCAGAATCCAAAAAGGAAACTCCAAATATTCAGCAAAAGAAATCGGAATGCGTTGGGAACATTAACGATTCCCAAAAGGAAATTCAAAGTTCAAGTACTCCAACTAGCAGCGAAAATGAAACTACTCATGTACCTATGGATTCCAGTTCCTCTTCCAAAATGTCTGAAGCTGAAGACGAGAGTGAATATAGTAGCATAAAAGAAAACGACAACACTTCTCCAGATTATAGCAGTCACTGGACAGAAGAAATCACTTCAGAAGAATTGTCGGAAGAAGAACTTGACAATAGTTTCCGGGAGAAATTTACAGTTTATAAAAAATCTCTCTTAGAAGAAGATGATGGCATTGTTGCTTCGGATGAAGACGAGATATCAATTTATGAAAATGAAGTAAGCTGTAGGATTTTTCTTTTTAAATAGAAAAATGTTTCCCCATATTTCAATGTTTTCGATAAAAGTATACTTTAATTTCAACAATAATAGATAGGTAAATTAATTTATATTTGAAAATGATTTTTTTTCATTTACTTTTATTTTATTTTTGAAGATATTTGAATTAAGTTTTTGTTTAGTATAATCATTTATATTAAATTACTATAATTATTTTTCATAGATTAACAAAAAAACTATGTAATACTACAAAATCAATTTTCTTAAAAATCTTATCAATAATACAAAATTTAATCGAAATGTATAAACTTTTTCGATTAATAAAACAACAGAAAATTTCCACTATCGCTTTGATTTTTAAATATTAATTTTATGAATAACTTTTGAAATACTTTTGAATTTTAACAATGATTTTTTTAAAATACGACTATTAAAGTCCAGAAATATTTTGTCACATTTTTTTTCTGAATAAAAATCTAAGTAATCAAAATTCTAGGTGTATCCTTCACTTAAGTATCAAATTAGATAATGAGGTGGATCCCAAAATATAAATCTTTTATTGTATTTGAAATATTAGGAAAATGTAATTGACTTACTGGAAGGAAGAAACAAGGTAAACATGATTTTAAATATTGCATAAACCCTTAACTTAACTTTTTTCCAAGTTTATGTTAAAGTTTCTAAAACAGATTCTAATAAACACTATATTTTGCCTATTGATGATAATATTTTTGTCAATAGCTTAAGACACAAATTACATTCTTCTTTTAGTGAACTCTTTGTTATAAGAAAATATAAAAAGTAATAAGGAAGCAAGAGAAAAATATCTGAGAAGATTATTTTGTGAAAATTTCTGAGATAGAAAGTGTCAAAATATTAATATAAAAATCAAATATGAAGTTCACAAAGCAAGAACTTGTATAAACAAAACTGTTTAAAGGAAAAAATCTTTCAATTTTTTATAAATTTATAATACAGATACCTGTTTTTCATTATACAATAACCAATTTTCTATTTTTTCTTTGATGTATTTGTTAAACGATGTCTACTTAAATTGTTAAATTAATCCCCGTATCATTTTGAGTGTTTAAAAAAATTCTCTTCCTCAGTTTTGTATAACATTCGTCAAAACAAGATAAATGTAATTTAGATTTAAAAATAAGCTTTTTTTAAAACTTTAGAAATATAAAATTTGAGATTTTTTTTTGGCAATTTTTAAAATAATTACAAAATGTTCATCTTTATGCTCAGTGCTTATTAAAAAGTTAAAGAAAAATATTCTGCTAATATTTCAGAATCCAAGCTAGGTGAAAATATACTAGATCTTTTATTTCATATAAGAATTGCTTTCAGTCCTAATATCTTTTATACATTAAATATGTTACTTATTTGCAATAAATCTCCAGAAATTTTAGAAAATGCATAAAATACTATTTATAACTTATTTTAACAAGCACAACAAATATAACACGACATATATGTCGTTTGAGCGCTCATGAACATAATATTTGCATTTGATCTGTACGCATTCAATCTTACTCAAATCACATTTATATGAAGAAATCCTCAAAAATACAACAATCGTGCACCCCATTCATGGACTTTAGATGTTAAATCTTTATTTTTTTGTGTATATTCATTCAGTAAATCGACCACTTTTGTTTTATTCATTTGAAAAATAAAAAAATTATCTTTAATTGACATTCTATGATCCCTTTATTCCTTATAGAAGAATTAGACATTTTTTATTTGTATATAAATATGAAACCGATTCATTGCTGATTATTAATGAATTTAACACTTTTCATCACAATACTTTAGTTTGTTGTTGTTGCACCAGCATGTAGTGAACTCCATGGATCTTCGGTTAAACATAGATTCGAACTTACTACCTTCCGATACTTTAGTTTGCAATCACTGGAGATTAATCTACTGATGCCCAAAGCACTGTGATGGTCAGATATGAGTTTATCTGCTGAAATCAAACTTATTTGAATTCAGCCCAAACTTAAGCCCGAAGAAGGTGATATTTTAAAGTTATCATTTTTTTTTTGAGGTTGTGTGTGTATGTGTGTATACTAGCATACTTCCGGAGCGGAGTTTAAAGTAATAAACAATATTAAATTAATCATAAATAACTAAGTAACATCAGGAAAAAATGTAAAGTATTTCTCAATTCCTCGACATTTTAAGTTTAAAAAAGTAGCCAAAAACATCCTTAAAATGCTTTTCCTTCTACCTCTAGTGAGGTCCTAGTATGTACTCAGTTACCTTGTATCCTAATATAAATCCTAGTATGTACCTGAGTTAGCCTTTATTAGTTAGTTGGAAGCTATTGGCTAGAAGGCTCCATAATTCCAAATCAGGAATCAAGTAGAAGATCTCTAATGCTTGATCTGTCATCCCCATATATATCACTTCACTTGGGGTCCATTACGATTAATGTCTGTGTAACGTATCTCAGCCGATTTTTGACAACACAACGAATCTTCGAATAAATCGGGATTGAAAAACTTAGTACCTTTTAATGATGCAAACAATTCTCCCTACAACCAGACCATCGTGGCCTTTTTTCAAGTGTGAATTCATTTTTCTTTTTGATTAGAATGGCTTTACTCTAGTTCAAGAATGTGAATAGTGGATTAATAGACAGAAATTGTTAGGTGCGAAATGATGTTCGTTAATCGGCATACACTGTATATATATCAACAAAAAATTTATAAAACAAGTTATAGTACGTTGCAACAAAACATTATCTGAAAACCAATTGTTTTTTTATAACCAATAATTAATAAGATTATTTTGGATTTAATATTAATCAGATGTAACTTGAATTTTTATATGTATGTTAAAGAAATGACAATTAATCGAATCGTTGGTTTAGGAACACTTGTCTCGAGAGACATTCATTTCTCTTTGAATTTAATATTTTTCTTCAAAAACTATTAATTCAACTCAATTTATTAATTCAATAGAAAAAATATTACAATGAAATTTCTGGTGATCATGCCTAGCTATTTGTGAATATGTTGAAACAAATGTTACATGTTGAAATTTTTGAAAAAGAAACTTAACTTGTATAATAACAAATATCTCATTCATGTATTTTTACAAATCAACGAATTAAATTTCTTCTAAGCTTGTATTTTTCAATTTCTAAAGTATTATTTTAATTGCTTATATACGCTGCTTTTTGAAAAATTTCATTTGCTGATATACAAAAACACATGCAACTATTTTAAAATAAAAAATTAAAAAGTATAAATTGAATTCTTTTATATTTTTCAAAAATAAAATTGGTTTGTTTAATACAGAACTTATTGCAATCTATTATACTTTGAAAAATTCTTTCTGTTAAACTAAATTTATCAATATAAATTTTTTAATTTTTAATTTATTTCCTAATTTCAAAATGATTTATATTCATAGATATTTTTAAAAAATCAAATGTATTATAAAATATGAAGCAGAATCAAATGTATTACTAAATAAGGAATATTGCTCTTATATACATTTAACATTAATTTAAATCTAATAAATTAAGATAAAACTAATTAAACTAGTAACATTTACAAGTAACATTTTCTGTTTTGTCTTTGACAAATTTTTACAATTCAATGTTTTTGTCATCTATAGAGTTTGGAAACTGTTCGTGGAAAAGATTTCGACAGAAAAAGATACGCCCAGAGTGTCTTGGAAAAAGAAGACATTGAACAATTTAAGCAATTGATAGAGAGTGAAAAAAATTTTCTGAAGTACGTGTCAAATTATATTAGACACCATTATTGTAAAGGTTTTCTTACATTCAAGACTTTATTTTAGTTCTGGTTTTTTTAATTCACACATTTTTTTCATAATTATCTTTCCTTACAACTTATGAAAAAATATTTCTGTTCAATACTGATAATATTATTTGCAAGAAGTATGATTATCAACCATATAAAATGGTTGTTCCAGTTGAGATTATGACTAGATCACTTTATAACAATTCTCATTGATTTAAAATATCCGTGACGTCAGATAACGTTTCATCTACGTCACATACGTATTGAGACGGCGTCATGAATTCGACTTGTCGACGAATTTGTTACCTGTTTTCAAATCGTATTCTTCGAGCGGCAGCAAACAAGGCGAAGTTCACCATCGAATGCCTGAAAATATTTAATTTTCATGATAAGCTCATTTTATTAATAAAATTATTTATTATATGAGGACCAAAGCATTGGTTTGAGAAGCTGTTTTCCATTGATTCAAGCCATTAGTCCGTGGACAACAGAACAGAAGAAAAAACAAAATGAGAAAGACTAGACAAAAAAACCCACTTTATGGTTAATTTAAATCAGCAAGAACGATTTAAGTTTTTTAAAATGTCATTAATTAATAGAATTTTAAATTAGTAATTGCGGTATTGGCACAAGTGCCATATAATCCAGGATATCAAATTCTGAGATTGGTGATTTTTTGGCAGATTTTCTTATGTACCTGGCAACCTCGTTTTTATTACGTCATAGATATTAAGACCTATGAGAATTATGCAGAAAATTCTATTTTGGTAACCCTAATATTTATGTCATCACGCAAGTCATGATACGTCATGTTGGCAACATTTTTTTATCGCCAAAAAAATTCAGAGTTTAGAATCATCGATTATACGGCACCTGTGCCGCAATATTTGTAAACAATCTCTTTTAAATCTTAAGACTCATGCCTTGCTTACACCAGCATTAATTGTTTTTATATTTTTTATTTCAGTTATGAGAATGAAGATGGCTTCAATCTACTGCATTTAACTGCCTCTAAAGGCTTAGATAACTTTGTTAAAGTATGAATGTTTTATTTTTTTACATCAAATGGATCATAGTTTAATTAGTAATTATTTATATATTTTTTCATCTTTTATTGAAAATGTATAATTTATATTTTAACTGAACAAATTTGTATGAATATAGAGCAATATCAAAAATACTAACTTATAAAACGCTTCTTAAAAAAGTATTTCTTACATAAATAAGGGGTTCAAATCAAAATTAAGAATTAGATGATTTCATTGATAACTTGCAGAAGCAAGACTGGAAATTGAATTACATCTCATCAAGAATTCAAATAGATGAGACTCTTTGTGAAACCTCTATCAATTATCCTTAGTTTAAAAACTGATATTGTAAGATGAGAAACTGCATTTCTCTTGCAAAATATATAGTAAATGCAGGGGCCACTCTGAAATTTTTGAGATAAACTTAGATTCTTAAAATTGTATTTAACAAAATTTTAAGAGTGTTCAACAATTTTCGGTGTCATTAATAATTGCTGTAGAGGAGGGTTAAATGTCTCAAAACATTTAATTTTGATATCGATGATTAAATGCATGTATCTGCTTTGGAATGCACCCCTATCTTTGGAATAAAAACTCCGGCCTACATTTCTTTATTTGGCTAAAAATAAATAAGAATAACACATAACTATATTTTGTTAATAATGTCAATCACTTTGATGTATTTTTATTCGGGAAACCCAGATGTAAATTTTTTTAATGAGAAGATGCATGATCATGGTGTGATCACTTCTGAACGATTTCTAGAAGTTCTTTATCACAAAACACTTGTTACATAAGACTGTCTTCTGTTTTTCCAACTATGTCATTAACCAGTTCTATTATTTTGAGGAAAACAGTATAGATTATTTTTCTATGATCACGTTGTCTTTTCGGAGAGAAGATAATCTCCAAAGATCCATATTTTACTTTCTTGACTTATTGGAATGTCAAAAACTAATAAGAATGTAGCGCTAATCACGATTAAAAAAATTCATATTAGTAATACGTTGACAAAACAACACCACTATGAACCCCGAAAGATCCCATGCCCGAGGAAGACCACCACCAAGATGGCTCGTTGACACTGAAAATGACCTCAAGATGCTGAAAGTTAGGAAGTGGCAAAGCATTCTTGACAGACTAGGTTGGAAAAGGCGTGCTGTAGAGGCAGCTAAGACCTGTAATAGGTTGTTACGCTATTAAGGAAGAATTACGTTGGCGACAGTTTTTAAGTACTTAGTGTTTTCTACTGATTTTGACACACTCCTCGTTTTGACACTCAGGTAAATTATTTATAAATCAATGGCAAACAGTTTTGATACGCAATTATTCATGGACAATTTTATGTAAACTGTCGCTTCGATGATAATTTCTTTCAGCATCATTTGATAGATAAGATAATTATCTTTGATTAACATTTTCCGTTTGATAGACACATTATCCAAGATTACAGATAACAACACACAGGAATGTGTGTTTTGCATCCTGAAAAGAGCGGGAATTCTTACGAAATTCAGTAAAGCATCTGAATGATCACGTGATGAATCCTCGATTACAATTACTATCTATAGATGGGAAAAGCAGTTCGTTTGATTTAATCACACTTTAAAATCATAGCAGTATCACATTGTACTCGCGTCGATTTCATTTTTACTTCGATATAAAATTTATTTCAAACTAAACTATCTGCAATTGATCAGTAAAAAAAATAGTATACTTGAATAAAATAGTTATTTTCAATTTTATTCTTTAATTTTTTTCTATCATTCCTCATTTACCACCCTCTTAAAATTTTTAGAGTGACTTTCGTATGACAAAAGAATAATTTCTGTCAACCAGATGTCTTATTGCACTGATAAAATCTATTGATTTTAAACGAATTAAGAAATAAAAAATGATATGTCTTATTTAATTAAATTATAAATAATTTCAGAATAACCATTGAAAAATTTGAAGGAATCTTATTGATTTAACATGAGATAAAATATTGATGACTGGAAAAAATATGGGTTTATAATTCTATCATCTATCAATCAATATTAACAGTTCATTAATATTTATGGCATTCCTGATTCATGATATTGCATAATTACTATAACCATTTGCATTAAACAATCACATGATTTATATTAATTCTTTTAGTTCATTTGAAACATCACCCCAACTTCTTAATTTATTTATATTTTTAGGCACTTCTTCAAGTAGGATTCCCGTTAGAAGCTGTTACAAAAAAGGGTCTTACAGCTTTGAAGTTGGCTATTTTCAAGTACTAAAAGAAATCATTCCGTATTTTTATAGATTTAGTTTTTAAAAATCATCAATGTTCTTAAATTAATTTAAAACCAATTCGCATTTAAAAGGAAACATTCATTTTAAATGTTTATTCATAGAAATGTAATATGAATGTTTGCTTGCTTATGTGAATCAAATATGAATCAGGATGTATTTAACTGTAATGTAATTCATACAACAAATATTAATTTGTTTTAAGCTTAAGGTAGTGCAAAGCGTATAGCTTGTTTTTATTTTACTTATAATTACAATTTATAAGTAAATTTGTATATTAAACAACCCTTGAATAACTAATAAGTTTATTTGTTTATTTTATATTATATAAAAGGAAGTATATGTCGATAAACTTTTTCATCAATTGCATAAGCAGGCGTGTATATAATTCAAATAAAAGTATAATTTATAAATTGAAACAGCCTATAATAAACTTTTTAATCTTTTTACTATGTTAACTTGGTTTCTTTTTGTTCCTCATTCTGATATAAATTTCAATTTTAGAACTATTACTACTCTATAAAATTAATTATTTGAGATACATCAAACATATATTTTAAATGCAGAATTATTTAGTATATTACGTGTAAAATTATTCATCAAAAAGTTTTTCATTTAGAACTCGTACCTTTCTCTTAAAATGATTAGATTTATAAAGCAAAAAGAGGAAAGAAATTAGTTTTCAACATCATTCAAAAATATGAAGTTATATAATTGTAGTTTTATTTATTTTATTTTTTTTCCAATGGCGGGCACAAGAGGGTTGAACCCTATGCCACAACAAGGTCAAAGAATGCTACTCAGTTTTCGTTACCCAGCGGGCACCTGTGAACCAAGTCACGGAGGCGAGTTACGTTACCCGCGCCATACCACCACAAACCCGTTTATAGGGCGGACCACACTCAAACATCATCACTGAAGAAAGGATAGAGAAACAGAGAGAACAGAGAAGGAAAGAAACATCCATGCCCGAACCGGGATTCGAACCCGGGACCAACTTAGGAGTCAGGAACGCTAACCACTCAGCCAATTGGTTGGCTTGTAGTTTTATGAAAAGTGTTAAAATTATCATTTAGCGTTTCAAAACTAATTCCAGTCATTTTTCCCGTTGTATTCTTGATTAAACAAACAATGCCGTTTTAAGGGGAAATTATGTTTATAATGGATTGTTGTGTGTGTGTTTGATATGCACAACAAATTTTGGGAGTAATATACAATAATAAGTATAATCGTGTGCTTCTGATAGAACTCTTCGCTCAATGGTTAATACACTGATAATCATTGTCACCCAGCCTGTATGTTGGTTATGACATTCGACTTTCACCGAGTGGGCTCCGGTTCGAATCCCTATTGAGGCTGGGATATAAAACTGGGGAAAAAGTCGGACTTTCTGCCTGTAATGCATCCCCGTTTCAAGAGAAAGCAGCGCACCCTTTTTTTCCCGTCTGGAGTTATCGTCCTCGTCAATAAATATTCTCTACTTCCGCTTGTCTCACTTACCCTGTCTAGTGGTCAGCGTGACTGACTGCGGATAGGGAGGTTCTGGGTTCGAATCCCAGTTCGGGAATGGATGTACTTTCTCTCTATGTCTATCCTTTCTTTGTAAGAATGGGTTGTAAATGATTGCCTATCTTATAAACGGATTCCTATGGCATAAGTGTAGTGAGGAAATCGGACTCCACATCAAATTATAGTTCAGTTGGAAAAGTGGAGCAGCGCACCCCATAATGCCAGCCTATAGCTCACGCAAGACAACAACTTTTGCTTGTTGTTGTCTTATGTACACCAGATAGAAACACGTGACAAGGAAAAAAATTGTTATTTATATTTTCACCATATTTTTCTTCACTTGGTCTGTAATGAATCATTTTCTGCAAAACGTACTGTTTGACAAAAATGTCCAAAAATAGAACCCACCTCTTTCTCGCTCTTTAACTCTAAGAAAATATTCAAGACATAGAACTGAATTTTTTTCATCATGTGTTCAATAAGAAAATTGTAGAAAAATTAAATATATTTCTTTAGATTTTGAATAAATGATCACTTCTGGACAGAAAGTTACAAAATAAACCTTTTTTGAAAAACTGTAGATAACTCATTATTTTCTCGTGGAATCAAAAAATAGGAAAACTATAAATGAGATAGAATTGAATACCAATATACTTATAAAAAGCAATGAAGCAACTAAACAAGTAAATGCTCAAAGAACAAAAGAGAAGAAAAAATATATTGAATAACAATTATTTTAATGAAAAAAGATTTAAAAATAAATCTCAATGAATTAATGAAAGGACATTTGCTTTTAATAAGTATTACTTTTTTGAGATAAAAGGTTACTTGCGTTAACACATAAAAAGATATTTTACACAGAAAAACTAAAAATGATCATTTATTAAAATAATTTGACCGTAATCAATTTGAACAGTTTAACAATAAAAATAGGAGTCCACACAAACATAAAAATTTGCAGAGTTCATTTCGTCAGTGATGTCGCCCATCTTGATAGTGCGGGAGATCTTTAATTAAAAGGAAATAAACGAAGAAAGACGAAAAACTTCTTAAAGCTGCAATCAAAATTCAAATAACCTCGAAATTTATTTCTAGTATATAAGAGGAGTGATCCAAGGATATTAAAATTTTACTTTAAGAATTTCATATTTTGAAAATATGAAAATTTTTTATTTATTTATAATTTACTTTCTTTGATTGTGTATGTGTACGTGTGTGCATTAAATACAAAAAGGTAAGATCCTTTTTTAAACATTCTAATGTGGATTGTTATTATGTTATTACGTTTAAAAACTAAAAAATATAAAAAATTCTAAATAAAATTACTGTAAATTAAATAAAAATGTCTGTTACTTTCTGTAAATGAATAGCATCTTGATTTAAAATAAATATTAAAAATCAATTTAAACATAAAATATGTTTAATGGTTAATCATCTTTCTAATCAAAGATTTTGTGTGGTAAAATTTTAAAGTAAATTTAAATACTTTAATTTAAATTAGACATTTATATATAAAATTATAAATGGACTATTGGATACTAACAGTTGTAAAAGATAAAACTTGGCTCAATCACCGAAGCTTATTTCATACAAAAGAAAATTATAAAACAATTCGTCAAAAAATAAGAAGAAATCGTCAACATTGTGGAAAGAAAATGGCTACAGAAGAGAACTAAACTCGTAGAACAAAGTATGGTATCATGAATTAAAATATGGAACAAAATAAGTACGTCTTTATCCCAAAAGAATAATTGGACTGATGCAGAAAAAATGAAAAGTTCACAAAGTTGTCAGAAATGGCTGAACTGGTATAGTACAAAAAATGTTGACACAATAATGTTTTTTGTTGAGAACTATTTTTTTATTCAGAACACAGTCATGACGTTAAAAATGATGTTGTGCATTTATCAACTATATCGACGATATACCTACAAATCTTTGAATTAACTTTCAGAAACAGAATTCTGCTATAAATTGGAGCAAGTGTCAAAAAAATAAAAATTACCTCTGAAGTTCATCGACAAGGGGGTATAAAACAATTCTGAATATTAAAAATAGAAAATATTGACTATAAATTTATTACCACAAGGTCATAGAACATGTTCCCAAAAGCTAGATTTCATCAAGCTTCTGCGCCATTTCACCGATATAAAACAATACAGATTTAGTTCCATAGCAATTGTCCTAAAACTAAATGAGTGGCCATCTTCTTCACTTGGTCTGAATCCTTTAATGAATAATTAATTAATATAAAACTCGATAGAAAATTGAAATTAAAGATAACTATATTCATTCTTCGCATTATTTTCATCAATAAGGAAGTTCATAATTCGTTATGAGTCATTGTAATACTTGACCTGTACAATTTATTATTTTATCATTTTGAATGCTATTTAGTTATTTAGTTTGATGCATGTAGATTTAGTAAGCACTTTCTAGCACTAATTACGTATTTAAAAAGAGTTGACGGATTAAAAACTGCTCTACATGGTGATTTTAATCTTTGTGTGTATATGTGTGTAGAATAGAACATCTACATGGCCTTGACATCAAACTTGATCTATTAAAACACAATAAACAATTTGATTCACTAAAATCACAATTGTATCGAGTGAATTTATTATCGTAGTGTATTAAGGATTTAATGAATGCTTGAAATACATACTTATGACAAAAATAAACTCATGAACTTCAAATATGCTTTATAATGATGAAAAAAACATTTTTTTTTTTACCATCAGGTTACTGATGCTCTAAAAATGCTCGTGATGAGCTTTTAATAACTTAAAAAATGTTTTTCATAATTTCAAAAAAGCTCTTGGTGAACTATTTAATAACTAAGGTTCAGAAACAGTTTTTCTCTTAATAAGAAAAATATTAATATGAGTATTCATAATATTTATTTTATCAAAAAAGGGCTCTTTTACCTTAATAATAATGATTTGATTATTATTAAAGAAAACATATTTCTTAATATTTAATAATGTCTTGATTTAAGCATGTATTTTTTAATAACAATACATTCCATTTAATGAGTATTGAATAGGTTCTAAGAAAGTGTATTAATAGAATTTCCCATTGTTTAAAACAACTAATTCTACAAACTTACTGACTTGGGGACACATAGGTTTTAGTTCTGCGAGTGGATAATAAAATCTAAAATATTATGATCTGCATTTCAATCTTTTGAATACACAGTCACACGTTTAATTGAAAAAAATGTTTTCATTTGCAGCAGGTTTACTTTTGGGAGAATGTAAAAACCTTACGCTTTATATATATTCATTTCATAGCATTCATTACTGTATATTCCGATATGATAATGAGATAACTTAAAGCAATTTGTACAACAAAAACATTGAATAAAATCAAATCAATAAATGCATTATGTTCTTGCACGTTAAATGCTTCCAAAGGATTAATGGAAAGGTTACATTTGGATATTAACTTTACGTAAAAAACCTCTCTTTCTAGTGGACACACAAAATGCTGCAATGTATTACTTCAGAATGGAGCTAGTTTAACAAAAGAGAATGGTGATTTTGACACTGGGATTTTTGAGTTTAGTGGTGAAATTCATCCAACAATGAAAATCTTGCTAGAAGAATATGGTGAAAATCTTAACAAAGTGCAGAAATTATGTGAAATACTCAACAAAACTGGGAAGTAAGTCAAATTATTATTTTCTTATTGTAAAATAATAACTTTTATTATTTTTTTCTTTTTGTAGGATAATAATAATTTTTATAAATGCATGTTATGATTGAATGTTTGAGGATACATATTTTAAATGATACTCTGAATATCGATATTGAGAGTAAGAAAGTGTGCTGAGGAATTGGTGGTATAGGTATTAAATAATGATTTTTTTAACTTAGGAAACAAGCATGTTATAGAAATCGTAAAAATAGTTAAAACTCATATTTTAATAAGTTAACATTCTAAATGATGATTTCCTTTGAAGAGAAGTAATATTAATTCTCATAAAAATTTAAAAAACTAGTTTACAATGATTTTTGTGTGTACCTTCCAATTAAATTCAGTTAATATTTCGTCATACGGAGAAAACGTACATTGGTGTACGATCAAAGCTATTCAATTTATCAATCAATGAACTTTCCAACTCAATGAAATTTTTTAATCAGGAAATTGTTAATACTTTAAAGAAGTTAAATAACTACATCAATACTTAATCATATATGTATATATACTATTATATATATAATTATATATAATATATATGATATATATATATATATAATAGTGGCAAAATATATCACTATACACACACACACATATATGTGTGTGTATATCATATATATGTGTGTGTGTGTGTGTGTGTGTGTGTGTGTGTGTGTGTGTGTGTGTGTGTGTGTGTGTGTGTGTGTGTGTGTGTGTATATATATCATATATATGTGTGTACACATATATATGATTTATTTGTGGTTAAAAATAGTTTTCCTCCTACGTTAAAGAAGATGTAATAAATTTGAAGAACTCTATTTCATATGTGAATGATTCAGCAATACAGTTATTTTACGAAGTATAGTAGAAAAACTCTTAAGATTTAAGCATTTATGAAAAATTTTTGCAGTTCCCCAGCTAATACCGCTGTCTCAAAATTGAGTGGTTTATTGATAATATTATTATTATAAGGAAATAGTATCACACTTTTAGTTCATGATTAAGAAGTTCAATGAAATTTTAAACTTTTTTAACATCATGCATTTATAATTAAAAGTATTCAAAAGTGACTTAAAAATACGAAATAATCACACAAACCATTTTTCTCTTATTTAAATCCCTTTACTTTTTTGAATTAATAAAAGTTTTTAAATATATGCCTATACCTTCAAACTAATTTTTCTTTATTCACTGTTGAAATTACATTAGATTATAGATTGTGTTACTTTTATTCTGATGTTCTCATCGATGTATTTTCAAAATAAAATGTATCACACTAATAAATCTGTAAAGTTAATGTAATAAAAATTCTTCAATGGTAAGAAATAATCTCAAATAATACCATTGTTCGCGATGAAAAATCAATACTTTTTGTATATAAAAGCATAGAATTGAAAATAGTGAGAGAATATGCTGAAAAGTGTTAATGATAGCTTATTCTGTAAATATATGTTTATTGGGGTATTATATGCACTTTTTTTCATTTCTAACTTTTATTATAGTAGAAAGAAAAAGATGTCAAAGAAATTGTCTCAAAGTTTACTCAGTGCTTTAGCTGATCTTACATTCGACGAGGACAGCCTGCAAGACTAAATTCTTTAGCATGTTTTGAACAAAGCTGGAACCCAAAATCCATGAATAGTTAATCTTATATGCTGTATACGAATATTCTGCTTTATTTTATTTCTTCGTTCTATATACAGTTTATGAAAATGCCCGCATACTAAAATGTCAATTCTTCACATATTAGAATGTACATAAAACAATGATGTCACCACTAAACTTATTTTCCACGAACATGCAGTTATTAATTGTTAACTTCAACAAACTATTTTTGAAATTAATGAAAATTAGTTAAAAACATGTGTAAATAATATTCTTAAAATACACTAAATATCTATTATTAAATCAATTGTCTTTTTTTCTTTATATGTTTGAGATAAAAGCAAATATTATTATATGTATGTAAATTTATTTTAAATGTATTAGTTATTATTGTGTTGTGTATAATAGGAAATGATATCATATAGTTAATAAAATTGTTGCTTCATTTGCGTGCTTGTATTATGTGTGTGTGTTTTTCTATCAAAATCTTACATCAATATTATAGAACAATATTGCTTAAAGGCAGCTCTTTAATTTATTTCAATTATTATCAAATTTTAGGTTTATTTTCAAACTTTCCACAGCAAAATTGCAAAAACAAATTCAATTTAATTAAAATTTTATTTAAATTATTATTGTAGATTTATTATACTTGTTATAGGGCGATGTTGATCATTTTAATTTACTTTTTTTATGAAATTATACTTAACTAGCATTTATTATTTAATTTCATTTTTCAATGAATTATATTCAAAGTTATCATATGAATATGTATTTTATGCAAAAATTATGTAATTTAGAAATAATAGAATAAAAAATAATATTAATTAGTTTGTTTGTGTAATACACAGTTTATACCAGACAGTTAAACACTTTGTGTTTAACTGTCTGCAATTCAAAGTATTTAAGGTTGAATAATCTCACATATCAAATAATGAAAAATATTAAACTCCGATTTATTATGAGAAAAATCATTAGGAATCATTAAGTCAATGAAAGGAGGAAAACGCTTGATAAAAATCATGAAAGGAAAAGTTACCTTGAGGAAATTAACAACTTCGAACTACATAGTATTAATTTTACTGATGAATTATAAATTCAAATAATTAGATTAAAAAATAGTAGATTTTTAACACAGTTTTAACTGATTATTTTTAACCATTCTTCTGAGAAACCAAATCTCAAATTTGGTCTCTAATGGTAGTTTATGAACTTAGTTGAAACAAGGCTTAGAATTAAGTAACAACACATTCTCAAGGATTTTTGTTTCGGCATTTTGTTATGTGGCAAAATACTGGAATTTTTTTTTTAAATTTTCCCTCAGGGAAAGAAGTAAATATAATCTAATAACTGCGAGAAAATATCTAGGTAGTGCATATGCGGTATATTTTTCACCTGAATTAAAGGAGAAAATGTTTGGCATATTTTAAATATTATAGTTTTAAATACTAACAGAAAAATTTTGTACTTATGGGCACAATAATGCTGTGAAAACTAAAAAATTCATACAGTTAATTCTTATATTTAACAGTGTTATTTTAAAAAAATATATTTTGTTCATTTAGTATTTGATATGTAATCGAATTTTTCAAGTCCTTTTGCAAGGATTGAAGCCCGGTGGCTTAGTGGCAGCGTTTCACGCTCCCATGACACAGGTCCGAGGTTCGATCCTCGGGCTGGGCAAGGTTGACTCAGCCTTTCATCCCTTCAGTGGGTCGATTAATTGAGTACCAAGCATGCTTGGGAACTAAACACTGGGGGTCTTACGTTAGGCTGACCACCTAACTGGGACATATGCTTCGCACCCCAGGACCCTCGGTCATGAAAACAGCTATGGGCACTGTAGGCCTTGGCCCACATGGGCTGTCGTGCCATGGAGTTTAGTTCTTTGCAAGGATTTCCTAAGTTCCATTTAGTTCTAAGACTAATTAATATTAATATCCGTGTGAAATTATTTACCGATGCAATATGAATCGTTTCAGGTTTCATTGATTTGTACTCAATTCTCTGATTAAACAATATGCATATCATTCCCTCCTGTACTTCCTATAACTACATCTAAAATTCACTTTAGATGTTATACAGAGTTTCTTCTCAAGTTTTGTAAAATTAGTATTTATTAATCGGCTACATTGGCATTCTATTAGCCTGTTTTACAAATCTTGTGACATGTATTAAATGAAATTATATATATATATATATATGAAATATGTCACTTTTTGTTAGTCTTTGGTTTGTTCTTGTCTTATAATATACGTCTTCATAACAACTCATCAAAAGATTTAACCATTATAAATATCTTAATTGGCAATATTCTTGACATTGTTTTCTAGATATTTCAGGAGATTCCAGAGAATAAATAAATAAATTCTATTTGAAAAATAAAAACCATTTAGCCTTATATTTCTATGTGGAAATAATTTTTAATTCAAGAATGGTAATCATTCTCTTGTAATTTTTACATCTTTACTATAAAATATAAAAAAGTTCATTTCCAGTTTAAAATTTCTGTCAATAAATTCTGTAATAACATTTTAGCCATTAAACTATGCAAAAAAATGCTTTTATGATAGCAATATTAGCATTATTTGAGAAGAAAACTTTTTTACATGACAAAATTTGCTTAAAAAATTAATTAATGTTGAAAAAATAAATTATAATTTAGCTAAAGAAATGAAACTATGAAATTAAAAACTTTTATCATTTTAATTTACAAAAACAGTGAAATATGTTTTCATAAAAACAATAGAAGCAAATAGTTGTGCATTTTTCTATTGTATTTATACTAAAATAGTCGTCAATATAAGAAAATTAGGGAAAAAAAGGTTAATTTATGTTAATTATAATTATTTCAATAATTACATACATTTTTATATATATTTATATATTATATACAATAATAAAATCTAATAATAATAATAATAATTAAATTAATAATAATAAATAAAAATGATAATATTGCTAAACTAATATAAAGTTATATAACAATAATAATCCTTTTTTTATATCTTAATCAAGTGCAAAAAATATATGCTATAAAATTTCCAGAATATTAATATTATTCTCGTGAAATGATAAAGGAGTGTTATACTATGACTACTTATTGAAATCATAAACTTTATTGAATATACGAACTTATATAATAATTATTAATGTATAAATCATATGAACTTTATTGTATTCAAGAAAAATGAATTCTTACATTTGGGATTTTTACAGAA
Source organism: Latrodectus hesperus (assembly GCA_037975125.1). Taxonomy (NCBI): domain Eukaryota; kingdom Metazoa; phylum Arthropoda; class Arachnida; order Araneae; family Theridiidae; genus Latrodectus; species Latrodectus hesperus. The sequence continues at coordinate 19,103,381 of CM075861.1, forward strand.
TGTATTCTAACCATTTACGAAAATTTAACTTTTTATACAAAAGCTGGTACAAAAGTAAAAAAGCTCTAATAAAAATAAAATTTTAGCGTTATAAAAATCAATAAAAAGAACAATCACTGTATCATTTACCCATTTTTATCATTGAATTATCATGTATATGTAAATAAGGTATCACCAGCATAGAATAAAAGTTAAATGATAAACTGTACGCTAGAAATATGATTATACAACTTCTTGCCTACATCAGCTTCTTAATATATAAATCGATATCATTTTGTGTTACGTTATCAGCAAGAAGTTATCAGCTGCCATGGTGATCTTGTCCATCTCAAATGACTGAATGTTTTCAGACTTTTGCCTGTTAACCGTCTCATTGTTCGTCGAGTAATCTTTGACACAAGTCGTATTTATTGATATCCAACAACATGTTTAAGTTTGGGTTTGTAATAGCTGTGTGTAGTGTTTGTATAGCAGTTTTGGTCGGTAAGTTCATCTTGAGTGTTCTCAATAATTAATCAAATGAATAATTATTTATTGACTTTGTTTTAATAGTAATTTTAATTGTTAAATAGTAAACAGTTTCATTGTTGATTAAACATTAATATGAATTACTACAAAATTCATTTTTTGATATAAGTATATTTTGTTTATATCTAAAATTGGATAAATCTTTTCAGATTTTCTGAAGAACTAAAAGCAATGTTATTTCGATGCATTAATACCATAATCGTATTTGAATTGATGAAAATGTTTAATTATTTATTTTTAAAAAAATTTTTTAACCTTCAATATATATAGCGTTTTTTCCAAGTAACGTATGTATGTAATTTTTATTGTTAAAAATATACTTATATTAATGCACTATTAATACACTTATATAAGCAGTTCAGACTACCAATTTTTTTGCTGAATATTATTACTAATTAACAGTATGTCTTAATAGAATATATTTTTATTCATATATTATTGCAAATTTTCACCTTTGATAAATTTAAATATGTTGATTATAAAAGTATATCAGCTTGGAACCAAAATAATTATACATTGTTACGTTGTTGTTTACTAATGACACTTGGACAAGCCAAGTGCGCTATGCTATGCGAATTAAGTCGATTGGGAGCGTCTTTCGTTTTAATCAGAGCACCATGCAGGTGAAAGTACGACTTTGCTCTACACACATGCCATAGGTACTCGTTTGTAGGATAGGCAACCATTCACACCTCATTCATACAAGGAAAGGACAAAGACAGGATAGATAGAGAGAGAAAGTACATCCATGCCAGAACCGGGATTCGAACCCAGGACCTCCTTATCCGTTGTCAGGCACGCTGACCACTAGACAAGTTGGCTCATTGTTACGTAAATGTGTGTTATATGAATGAAGTAATGTTGTCGTTTTTAAAAGCGTTTTCAATAATAATAAAATAAAATGGTATATATTAAATAAAGCTATATGTATATATAAACTCTATTAACAGGATCAATCTTAATAAAATGAATTTATGAATTTATTATTATCCTTCCTTCTTTAATGAGACGCGATAGCCTAGGATGGACACTGACCTTCTCAAGACGTTATTACCTAGGACATTCTTATAGTTTCTACAGTTCTCTAGATTTGGCATTTTTAACCATATGGTCTTTTTCAAGGCCATATATCTACCTTAGATTTGATCTGCCCCTTCTTTTTATGTAAATTATAATTGTATTAAAGACATCTTTCCGATACGCTCTTTCATCCTAACAATAAGGACATCCCATTTCACTCCTGGAAGAAATTGATAATGTCATGTTCATTGAATGAGCGATAAAGTTCTAAACTTGGTCTTCTCAACCACACATCGTTTTTCTTAATCTTGTTATGATACTTAGTCACATTAAACAAAGTGGCCAAATTAGGCACCAAGTTAGATTCTGTGAATAGACGTGATATTTATTTTGTAACCATTGTGGTATATGCAAGGGGGATTTTGAATCATTGGTAGGTTAAGAATTTTTTCCGTATTTTATAAACCGGCATTAATGGTAATTAAAACAACATTTTACATACCATTTCTGTTTTTTTTCTTCACATGCATATTGTTTCTTTCACTGAATTGATTTTTTTTCGTTTGTAATGAAGTTCTTTTAATACATTATTCTTAAAAATTAATTTAATTCGTAGATGATGTTAAGAGAAGAGGGATGAAGATATAAGTTCAAGAAATTATGAGATTTTCATAGAGTTTATTCTATAAATGTCTTAATTATCATTAAGAAATATTCTATAATATTGTAAATTAGAAAACATTTTTATTTATAATAATTTGAAATCTTGATATCGAATGAAAATATATCAAATATTGTTAGGGAATTTCCCTCTGTATGAAAAATTTCTATATGTTGCTTTTTTTTAAAAATCAACTAAACCGTATGCCTAAAAATAGTCTTTGTATTTATCTCCAAAAATATTCCATAATACAGTTAAAATAATTTTCAAGACAGTTTCAGCATAATTTTCAACATAACTTTCAGCACATTTGAAATAATTTTCAACTTTTGTCGTCTGAAATCTCGACATTGATAAGGAAATTATTTTAATTATTCAACACTATTACTAATTCGAATAATTTTCTTTTCATACGAAAACTCGACATAGAATGGAATATATTAATATTTTGAAGGATTCCTAAATGTCTTACAATTTTTGTTCATCAAAACTTTAATGATATTCTTTACAGTTGTTTTTAGAGATAAATTTATAGAAGGGTAAAAAATTTTAAAAATATTTTATAATACAACTATTTTGAGTACATTTTTATTTTAATTCAACCATCCTAAAAATATTATTCCAAGCATATAGATGAAATCCCTATAATTATTCAATAATACTGCTAATTGAAATATATTTTCTTTTCGTGCCATCTGAAATCTTGAAATTGAATCAAAAATAAGATTATAAATTTCCCTTTTTATGAAGGATTTCGAAATTACTTGTTATTTTTATCGATCAACCCTCCTGAAAATATCCTTTATAGTTATTTCAGGCATACAGATGAAATCCCTAAAATAATTCAATAATACTGCTAAAAGAAATATATTTTCTTTACATGTCATCTGAAATCTTGAAATTGGATCAAAAATAAAAATATTATGAGGGAATTTCTTTTTCTATGAAGGATTTCGAAGTTACTTGTTATTTTTATAGATCAACCATCCTAAAAATATTCTTTATAGCTCTATTTCAGGCATATCGATGAAATCCCTAAAATTATCCAATACTACTACTAAAGGAAATACATTTTCATTTCTTGTCATCTGAAATCTCAATATCGATTGAAAAAAATATCGATTGATGGGAGATTTCTTTCTGTCCTGCATTAGAAATCCTACATTACTTGCTATTTTTATCGATCAACCAACAATGATGTAATAATTACTGCTAAAAAATTAAAATATTTAAGGTTTTTTAATTTTAGAAATCAGCCTTATTTTCTAAAGATTGTTTAAAATTACATTACAAGATTCTTCGGTATATGAAAATGATTCCGGTAATGTTTTATAAATTTCTAAGATATTAAATGCCTTCAATTAAATATAAATCATCAGATGTTAAGAATAATTTTTTTAGCTCTTTCCCTGCTTTCAAAATCCAATTTGAGTTCTGAAAACCTAATGTAAACTAAAATGTACAGAAATATTTCTTAGAAATATAGTAAAACGGGTTTTTAATTTCATTAATCTGTGGTAGAACAGTTTAAAAAATTTTCTTTTTATGCTCGTCATATTTCTTGTTTATTAAACGGTATGGAAATATATATATATGCATACTTTCGATTTTGTTTTTATAGAAACAATGTTTTATACCCTTCACAAATTTTTTACACTTTTCAAACAAATTATTATTATTATTATTATTATTTTTCATATAAGTTCTGAATAAACAAAAATCATGATTTCACAGCGCTTTTCAAAGCCTCTGCAAAGTATTTTGTTATGATATTTTTATCGCCTATACATCATCGCTTAAGATAAAGTTATTTTGAAATTTTTATTTATGCCAAATTAGCAACAACTGTTATTCCCTAAAATGACAATATTCTCTTGTATTTAAATGAGATGGAATTCAGAAACAGAGTAAATTTGATTTACATTGATAAAATCAATGTACACAGGAATCTATAATATAATAATTTAAATAGGTAATCATAAATAAAATAAAAATTACTTTGTAAAATTCATTTATTGATAAAATATTATTCATTTCAGGATTAATTTGGAATTTATGTATATATATATATATATATATATATATATGTGTACATAATTTACTAACAATTTAGCAGGTATAATAAAAACTTTTAATAACAATTTAATTTGCGCTCTAAATTATTTTAGTTTTTAAATTAATAATCGCTTACATTTAAATAATCTGATTAGGCTGAAATAATGCTATGCGAACATTTTGAAAAATAATTGCATTGAATGAAAGATTAATTTTTAGATTGTTTTTCATTTTACAAAGTTTTTAATCTTATTTAGAAACCTGTTTTCTGTCGTATTTAATTGGGAAAAAATCTTATTTCTCATTATTATATACTTTCTCTATGAAATATCATATTTGTGCAATTTTATCATAATGCATTTTTATATCCAATGAAAATAAAGGGTTACTCAATCAGGGTATTTCAAATAATATACTTGATCAAAAATCATGAAATTTGAATCAAAATTCATGAATCATAATCATGAAATTTTAGAGCAAAGAAACTTATCAGTGAAAAAATGTATTTTTGAAGGTTTTCTGAGATTATTATGAAACTGTTATATATCGATTTCAACAGAAATTAGTCATTAAATAAAAAGATATTATTAAATTGTTACTTTTGAAAAATAAGCTTATAATAGATAAATTATTAACCACTTAAGTACTCAAAATTAAATTATTAAGTACTCAAACATAAATTTTATTTAACTGTCTAATGAATAAAATATATAAAAATATTTATAATATATCAAAATACATTATACAAAGCACTCCCTTCTTTGAACAAGGAATTTTAATTTAGTTTGAAACAGTGAAAAGATTTCATTTAAATCAACAATTTGTTTCAGAGGTTCAAATGTTAGAGGAAACTCCCAAATGTAATAGTGTTCATTGAAAAGAAATGAATGATACTTTTCTTCATGGATATATATTGGAATAACTTTTGTAAGATTTACTAAATATCTTTCTTAAGGTTTAGAAGAACGAACTGCCAGCTATGAATAAATCGTCTTTAAAAATCTGCCATATATTTAAAATAAAAAATTGGCAACATATTTTACTGTCAGATTTATGCTAAGTCCAATGCTTTGAGTTCTTAATATTTCCTCACACGCCCTTACAATTTTCCTCTAGTAGACATTTGCAATATTTTGTGTAAGATGTGTTGAACTCCTCAAATTATTATTTAATATCGTAATTGATTATCGTAAATTTTTATAAGTCTTAAAACAATACCAAATCATAAATTTATTCAGTTTTTGTTAATGAATAGATTCATTGGTTAATTTTTTAAATATATATCACATAAAGTTTGATTCACATTATTCTTAATAAGATTTTAATAAAAGCTTCTCTTTCGTAGATTACAAAAAAAAAAGTAAACAAAATTTTGAAATACCTTAGAAAAATTCTAAATTCACATTAATTATATGAAACTAATATAATTAATTTAAATTAAGACTTTTGTAAGACAACTCAAAATTTTCTTTACTTTGCTATTTTCTTGTACAAAAGAGAAGCTTCAGTAAAAAACTTACGAAGAATATTGTGAATCAAACTGTTAACTGATAAATATTTTCGTATTGTGTTTCGCTAGATTTAGAGCTTTCATGCTCTTATCGTAAACGAAAGTGATACCCACCTATTTTCCGGCGATTTTGGAGTGTTTCGAAATAAGATGAAAGCGACGAGACACTTCATAAAAAAGTACACGTGTAAACGAAATAATTGTAAATCCAAAATTATCAGTTGCTTTGGTTCGAGATTAATAAAAGAATTTTAAATTGTTCTTTGCATTCATCGTTTTAGTATATATTAAAATAATATTTATCTACAATTTAAAATGTTATTTTAAATGTTTCCGGTTTCTATTTTTTTTATTTTAACAATGACGTTAAAAACAAATGGAGAGACATAACAAAAGTTTAAAGGATATACTTAGATATTATTTTACATTATATGGTAAATAATGTGTCCAAAGTGCTGTTCAAACACAAACAACGCATACATTTATCTCGAATTACCTTAGTAGTGGAAATTCTTATTTTACTGAATATTTTTAGATTTACTGATATCGCAAGCAATAACAGTGCTTCTTAAATGCTCAAAAATATGTATAAAAATACATTTTTCTTGATGGCTAGAAATACACTTTAAAATTTTTAATTTTTGTTACGAAAATTCCCTACATAAAATTCAACATAAATAAAAATTTACTGAAATATTCTTTTTTGAAACAGAGGCTTAAGAAATTATTTTATGTCAATAATTTTTATTCCAAATTTAATTATAAACTTTTATGTAAAAAATTAATTATTTATTAGTTATGCCAAGTATTTTTATTACATTATTAAAGTGAAGATTGAATGAGGTATGAAATGGAGTATGAAAATCTACGACACAAAATAATCGTTAAAAATTATTTGGCGAACAAAAATATTAAGAATGAACTGTTATACTGTAAATAATATAAAAATCAATGAAAAGAATAGTTATTTTTATTTTATTATAAAGTAAAAATACTCTTATAATTTTAATAATATTTTTATTCGTTTATTATATAAATAAATAAATAATATTTCAATTCAAATTTTTATGAAATCAAATTAATTACAATAATAGAAATACAATAATAGAAAAATAATAATAGAAAAATGTTAGTATTTCTTAATCCTCTATTATAAAATATATGAATAAATATCATGTTGATACAATCAATGAATATTATGAAATACCAACTCCATATTTTTCATTGATATAATTTTATAGTTACTTATTAATGTTTCTTTTGTTCAATTCCTTGATCTAAATATAATTTAAAATTGCAAGTTAGTGATTCTTAGAGCATTTTTTCGAGGTGATAACTGAACGGTTAACGTTCTGGTCTTTTGTTCAACAATTCATGAGTTTAATCCCCCCCCCTTGATTGTGTTTTAAGAAGTTCGAAACCAACATCAACAAAGCAAAGTGGTAGATGACGTATTATCTTGCCTAACTAACCTCACTATCGATATCAGATTCTTAAAATAAAGAAACTGATTTTCGATATGTTTATTTTAATCAAATCACGAAAGAAATATATTTCTTAGTTTACCAATTAAACAGGTGTACAATTATTAACATTTAAGTAATTAGATTGAATTAATTTTAAAAAATATGAACATTATTGCATTTTAAGCAATAAAAATAAACATATTTGTGAATTAACATGAAAACGTAATCGAGAAATCTTTCGCAATATTGTCATACAACGACAAAATCATACATTCAGAAATTCGTACATGGATGTTATAAATGCTGTATATATGTGTAAGAAAATGTTTTGGGAAAATAAGTTATTCATACACTTTTCGAATTTAAGGAAGTTTATTCCCGAATTTAAAAATTCCCATTTTTCATCTAGTAAATATCAATCTATATTGTTATCGTCACCATTTATGCATTGGCAGAATAATTATGTGTTATAAGAGAAACGATTTTACAAAAGACTCTTTTTTTATGAATTACTAGAGAGCAGTAAAATATTTTTTGAATGCGAAAGATCGTAAAGCAGAAAAATAAATATTAGATGTCAAAACTAATTTTTTTTCGGAATCACTCTATCTTTATAAATAAAATATTATTAAAAGTTTATTATTATTATACACTATATGAGAAATACAAACAAAATGATATGTATATTTAAAAACAATTCTTGTTTCAATTTTATTGACGACAAATTAGACAAATGAATTCTTTTTTTCGTTTCTAAAATTTTTTTCTTGTAAAAAAATGTTTTACCAACATTTTTTTTTCAAAAAAATACATCAATCATATAAGCCATTCATCGGCATGTTTTGCAGATGGTAACAGTAATATGTCAATTTCTTATTTGATATCTGAAAGTTTTTCTTCTTCATTTATTACTGTTCTCCATCACTGAATCTTCTAATACTTCTTATGTACAAATTACATCTGAATTCAGATTTAAAAAGTTCTGAAATGAAATTTTGTTCAGCAGTGAGTTTCTTAGCAGAAGTTCTTGTATGAGTAATTCGGGAAAAATATATTTCACGTTGCTGCTTGTAGAATTGCCGAATTTTTTTCCACTAAGCTTGTTTTCGGCCATGTTTGAAGTACCAAGATACTGCTGAAAACTCGATAGACCAACCAGAAATAAACCAATATCGCTAACAATAAGAAGCCAAATTGGCGAGAAATTGAGGGGCATCCCAAAGAATAGTCCAGCCGAGCAATTCATCTTTATTCAAGCCACTTTCACCTTCATGGTGCTCTGATTAAACGAAAGACGCTCCCAATTGACTAAAATTCGCATAGCCAAGGCATAGCGAGCTTGACATGTCAAAGTTTCATTAGTAACAACAACAACAGGTAAATGGTTTTCATAAGTTCCATTGGTTTTCGTCAATAAATTCTGGAAGTGAAAATGATCGAAATATCGTTTCTTCTGCAATATCATTCGAAACACGCATTCATAAGTGCATACCCCTTGTATGCCAATCTCGTATTGTGATACCAAGCTAGGATTATTCCTTCCAAATTCACCTTACAATATTTGCACTTAAAGCTATTGGTTATTCTCTGATGCTTGAGTTGAAAGATGGAAATTAAATTCAACGAGAGAAATTTACACTAGAATTGAAACGGTCATTACTGGCAACTTAATGTGAATAAAACCTAGCCGTGAACTGTAACTATCAAGAATTGTAATATTTTAAAGAGAAAATGCTTATTCTAAAGATTCACCTGATGTATGTAACATCATGAAGAATATTATAACTATAATTAATTATTGAGGAATATATAACTGTAATTAGAACACAGTTTCGAACATTGTATTAAATATCTGAAAAGGCGTAGAATAATATGGAGGAGAGAGGAAACCAATATTTTTAAATCTTAGTCAATATTTACATAGTTAGGAACTTATTCATGATTTGCATAAGCTAAATTTATAATACTTAAATATTTGGCTTTAAATATAGAGAATTTTATAGAACTGATATTCTATATAAATCTAGATCATATAATCTATTTATTGAAAATTTATCAAAGCAACCAAACACATGTATTATTTATCCGTATTCGAAAACAATTTTCAACATTTTTTTAAAAACTCTTTATTTTTTATTTTTATAAATTTATTTTTAATGATATGTGACTAAAAATCAAATTATTATATGCTTGTGATGATTTCATAAAATATAACTTGTCTTCATTTTTTCATAATTTTAAAAAATCCACCTGAAAGTATGTATTTATTTTGATGGCCAGTTTTTAAATCATGCTCTACAGGCCATGAAAAAAATGTTTATATAAATCAGCATTTAGAATAAAATTAATATTTCTTCATTTTACTCTAAGCCACCAATTTAACTTGATTGCAATCAGATCTTTCATTGCTGATGGCAAGGCATATGAAATAGTATTTTGTTGGATACCAAGTCACGTAGGTCTTGATGGAAACGAGAGAGCGGATGCAGCTGCAAAGACTGCAGCAGATCCAATTTTACCATTAGTTCCGCTCTCAGATGTGAGAAAGGGTATAAAAAGATTTGTTTGTTCTCTCTGGGTAAAATCATGGGACTTGCAGGTCGGAAACAAACTCCATGCCATTTTCCCATTCCTCGCCTCATTATCAGTTTTACCGTTACGAAGTGCCGATGTAAGATTAACTCGCCTTCGTATCGGGCACACGCGTTTCACACACAGACATTTGTTTTTAAGTGAACTAAATCCATGGTGTGAAGCGTGTGATGAACCATTTACTGTGCATCATATTTTAACCATCTACGTATACACTTTTTTAATACAGACATTTTAACTTGATGTGATTTATTGAGGGGATCCACCCCACCGAAACCTATTTGTGTTTCTAAGAGTAATAGGTTTTTTGAAATTTATTTGATTTAATTTTTGGATTTTTTGTTATTGTATATATATATATATATATTATTTATTTCTTTTATATATATTTGCATGTGTGTATATAAAATTATGACTTTTAATTACTTTATATACAAATATTTTTGTTTTTTTTAATGTTGCTTGGGTAAAAAGAAAAAAGAAATTACGAAATCATAGTTTTGGCGCAGCTTGTCCTACTGTTGGACATTGGGCCATAAAACCCAACCAACCAACCACCTTTCATTGCTGATGATTTTATTGTCTACATATAACACAGTCTGAAAGTTTATGTGAGATGTGAATTTATATTATTGAAACAATGTTAGAAGGAGGGATATTACAGACTGTTTATTTTCTTAAAGGAGCTGAAACAACACCAATATATGATAACGAGAAGAATCCTTCAACAAGACTCTCTGCAATATTAAAGGGCTGGAATCAAACAGGAGTTACTGAAAGTGCTATTGAACTGCTGCCCTCCAAGGACACGGAGGAAGAAACTCCTGTTCCAAACACTGACTATATGATGAAACACAAAGACCATAAACCAGAACAGATTTTAGATTATGAAGTCGTCCAAGAAAAAGGACAAAGGAAACCCAACAACCACATTCAACGCCAAGCAACTCAGAGAATTATGAGTAAAATATTTCATGTACCAGAATCCATACACAGTCAAGAAGACAACGTGGATGGTATCGAAGATTTTAGAAGCAAATCTCGTACTGTTCCTCAGGTGGAAGAAGCGGATGGACCATCAGATGGAGTTATGATTCCAGCAATCCTTTACAAGCTGCAAGTTTTTTCCTCGGCGTTGTGCTCAGAATGGAATCATAAGTTTGCAGTCTTTAAAGCTTTTGTTTATATATCATGCTTAGTCGTCGCCTTAATTGCATTGTTTACACTTATTGTATATTTCATTGATATCAAAAAGCGACAAAATGATTATATGAAATTAAAGTTGCTTTCCTAGATCATTGCATCAGAAAAGAATGCAAAGAAAATTTTTGGAGAATAATATAGAGAATATTATTTAGCTTTTCCGTATAGATTTTAGGCTTCAATTTTTTTGTTTTGTTTATGAATTTACTTCGTATATTTATGAAAGGAGTTTATATGTATTTATTCAAAATTTATATGTATTCAAGACTTTGTATCATCAGTATTATATTCCAATATTAATGCTTTAAATATATAAACTAGTATTACTTTTCAGTTATAATAAAAAAGGAGAATACACTAATATGTTTATCTAAATATTATAGCTCTTTCGGTAACATTTGAGTAAACACAAAACGCAAATCATGCAACAAACTGTCGATTCTTCTGCAAAAGTGACAATTATATTCAAAATACATGTTTTAATATTTAAGCTATGAATGGAAAAACAAAATTTTTATGTCACATAGAAAGAAAATCATTATTAATTGTTTTCCGTGAATGTTATGCCTTAAAGTGTCAAATATAATTAATATTATTTCCTTTTTATGCTACTTATTTGTTAATTTTCTTTTTATTGCTAATTATTGTCACAATTAATAATATAAGTACATAATTTTATTACTTTTTTATTGAAATAATCTCGCCCTACAGTTAAAATTTCAGTTACATTTTTTTATAAATATAGGAGATATATATTGGATTAAAAAAGTTATTGATGCTAACACAATTAGTAAATAATGTAATTTTTATTTTGTTGCCTTTACGGTTGCAATTTTTTTATAATGAATAAAATATTTTTATTTGAATAATTTTTAGGTTTCTATTTGGAAATATATTCATATAAAATTTTTAAATGTTGTATAAAAAAAGAAATTATGCTGATTATATTACTATTATGCTAATGAAATTAGGATTGCTTAATGTTAAAACCAGCTGGTTCGAGAGTAAGATTTATCTATTATATATATTACATTGTATATTAATTACGACATAGAAAATAACCAAGAAATTACAGAAGATTGTAAGATTGACAATAAAGATTGTTATTTAGATATTTTATGTGCAGAATCTTTTTTAAAATGTTACATTTATTTTTAAACTGTAAACATAAAATAACCATATATTTTTAAAAGAAAATGGTAAGTTCACTTTTTACCATTTATTCTTTTAAAATAAAGCATTTGCTAAGTTATTGATTTATGCATGTATCAAACAAAATGTTAAAAGCAGTTTAAGTATGAAATCTAGACAAATATACAAGATAATTCTATTTCTATATAAATATTAGTTATGTTAAATAAAAACCAAACTGTTTATTAAAAATTATTTTAGGTAATAAGTAAAAACAGATAATAAACAAGTTCTTTCTACTTTTCAAAGTCAAACGAAAAATTGAACTTTATACTGTAGCATTTGAAAAAATTCAAATGCAAATTATAAAAATGAATATTCCCATTGGTAATTCATGTGAACAAAATATATATTTCATAACATAAAATTCATTAATAATTTTATGCTACAAACAATATCATTAACATGTAACCTGTTTTTTTTAGCTATATAAATTAAATTATTGCGCATGAAACTTAATTAAACATCCTATTTATTTTCTCAATATTTCGTCAACGAATAATAATTAAAAAACTAAAGAAAGGGAATCAACCTTCTGTATCATTTGAAAAAATAAACATTTACACCATGAAATTTTATATGTTCTTTTCAGAAATTATATTTGAAAGTAATTTTTGACATAATAATTTCTAAACACAAATTACTTTTATCAAAACCAAGTGTCAAGATTTTGCATATATATAGTTTATGCATTAAAAATACTTGAAAAGTTCTTTTTAAACTATAATAATATATTATTTATTATATAAATGTACTAGTAGTTATTCAGAAATTTCAATTTACAAATTTTTGAAAAGACAATGATATTTTGCTTATTACATAACAATGAAAAAATTATCAATTCTCAGTTAAATATTTCTTCTTTCTATGTACGTAGATGTAAAATGATTTGTAAAAAAAACTATTCATTTCTTAAAATATTGAAACTTAAGATGTGAGAACTAACCAAATATCATTTTCCTTTATTGAAAATTAATTTAATGCAATCATTAATTTTGTTGAGAATTAACATTTAAATTTTATACTGAAAGCTTCAATGAAGAATTGCTTTAAAAGTTAAAATTTGGTAATTTATTGTTTCATTTTATTTTCAGCTGCAGAAGAATCATTGCTGAACGGGAATGAACTCAATGGAGTATTATTACCCAAGGAAAATATCCCACCATATCCGGTAATAATGAATGGGACAACTTCTCAGAAATTGACAACTGTTGATAAAATTTCGAATCTAAGTAATGAGAAAAATACAATTCAACTTAATCCTCTTGTCAATGCTCGTTTCATGGTAAATTTAGCATCGATTGATGATTCAAACACTTTCAAAAAAGGAGAAGAAAAAAACAATGCATCAAATGTTATTTTAACATCCCCCTCTTTAATTGCTTTGAAAAAATCAGCTGATGATTCTGAATGGGTTCCAACAGAGAAAGATTATACACATGGCATGTCAGATATTACTTCTGAGGCCTCAACAGAGCATTTTCCAAGTCAAACATTTGAATCAAGTAGCAGTTCTCAAGAATTCCAAACAAAATCAAAGTTAAATCTGACTGAAACTTTCGATAAAAATAATGACATGACGACTATAAGTCAAGGTTTCTCTACTAAAGCAGAAATTGAGAAAACTGAGGCCACAGGAACGGATCAATCAGAAAGTGAGAAAACTGAGGCCACAGGAACGGATCAATCAGAAAGTGAGAAAACTGAGGCCACAGGAACGGATCAATCAGAAAGTGAGAAAACTGAGGCCACAGGAACGGATCAATCAGAAAGTGAGAAAACTGAGGCCACAGGAACGGATCAGGCAGAAAGTGAAAAAACTGAGGTCACAGGAACGGATCAGGCAGAAAGTGAGAAAACTGAGGCCACAGGAACGGATCAGGCAGAAAGTGAGAAAACTGAGGTCACAGGAACGGATCAGGCAGAAAGTGAGAAAACTGAGGCCACAGGAACGGATCAGGCAGAAAGTGAGAAAACAGAGGCCACTGAAACGGATCAGGAAAAAAGCGAGCAAACAAGTGCAACAGAAACTGAACAAACTGGGGTTTCAGAAACAGATCTGCTCAAAACAGAGCAAACTCGGTCCAGCGAGACAAGTCCCTCTGAAACAAAAGCAACTGATGCCGTTTCAACAGATAACACTGAAGCTCTAGTAAGTAAAAGTTCTTCCGATGAAACTGAGTTACTCACCCAATCTACTGACAATACACCATCTTCTTCGGGTGCACCGAAAGACAACACTATGCCTCCTGAAAAAGAAAAGACCACAACTACCCCAGAAACTGAAGATAACACAGAAGTTGAGCAATCAAGTCCGTCTGAGACTTCAGTCACTGAAACCACCACAGTGCATCTCAGAATAATCAAAAAGGAAAGCATAACAACAATAAAGCTAGCTCTATCGCTTACGTTTTTAGTAATTTCTCTGATTGCGATGGCAGTTCTCATTGCTTATATGGTGAGAATGAGAAGACGTACCATTCCTTATGAAGAATTAAGTATGGAGCCTTAAGCATATTTGACACAAAATTTATCTCATTTAATGACAAACAACAATTTTTAAGCTCTCATATATTCATAAAATGCATCATTACTTTAAATTTTTTCTTGAGAAAATTTGACCCCTTCATTACAAATATATGAAAAGTTGTTATTGACAGCATTAATAAGCGTGATCTAATTCAAATATGAGGTATACAACTAAGATTTAAAGATTTCAATTGTGTCATGTTACAAATTTTATAGATTCGAATTCTTAAGCAAATCGCAATTTATTCCTTCGGTTATATGAAATTAATTGAATTTAGTTTAAAGATTCATACATTGTTTTTAATTACTTTATCACAAATATTTAATTTCCGAATTAAGTAAGGGAATGAAGTGTGCGATTGAAAATTTAGGGCCGTTTCTTTATTTTCATCTTGATCAATTAATTTATTTTAAAAATCATCTTTAATAAAGAAAAAAAACCAAAAAAAAAAAAAAACATTACATCTAATATCTGTTATTTTCATGAAACAAAGTATGTTGAAAATCTTACATGAAGTGTGTGAATATGTTTTAATTTTGAATTTGAACATTTTGTAATAAATATTAAACACTTAAAATATGTCTCTTGATGGTTGTTTCTTTGAATTTGTATATTTGCATATTTTTTGTAAGTACATAAACAAAATCTCTACAAGATTTTTTGCATTACAAGGTGCAGAAGAAAATTAAAAAGTTTAACTTTTTTTCGATATATATTTTATGTTCTTTCAAATAGTTTCCTTAATTTAAAATAGGAGTTTTGGTGTCATAAAAAGATATTTTTGTATCATATATGCAATATAATATAAATTTGTTTTAAGTTACTATTGCTGCATTATCAAAAATCAAAAAAGCATTTCCAATTTCATATAGCATTAAAATTTTCAACTATAATCAATATGATGACTGGAGTCAGAGATACATTTTTTATATGATATGTCCACCAACACAATGTAATAAATCAAAAATAACTAAGAGGTATAAGTTTAATAAAAAATATATTCTTTGCATTGTATTTTAATTAATATCTTTAGTTCCACGAATATATCAAACTCGAGATATAAAAAAAAAAAAGACTGGGGACTTATTGGCCAAAGAGTAAACACGAGATTATTTATGTCCAAAGAATCAAAACTTTTGCATTATATATTATTGCAAACAAATATGTTTCAACATACTTTAAACTGCAAAAGAATTGTTAATTTAATAACAACAATAATACATAAAAATCATATCGTCATCACGAGAACTTTTTATTTATTTAATGGTTAAATTTAAAGAAGCAAATATTATAATTATTGATTTCTGTATGAAAATTATCTTAAGATCTTTAAGATCGATATCCTATAAAGAAAAATCTTATTTTATTTTAATTAAATAAAAAAACATATTTGAGAATAAATATAGCGATAACAACATTTGAGAAACATGGAAAAGTATAAGTTCAAGTATTAAATGAGAAAGTGAAAAATCTGTGTTCTTAGTTATATTGAGATTTGTAATTGAAATTGTACTCATAATTCCAGTTATCACTTGCGTTGTCTTTATTTTGAATGATTTATTATAATCAGTACATCAAATATTCGTTGATATAATGAACATTTTTAGCAGACGTTTGAAAAAATTATGTTTTATAATCTTTAGAACACAATAATAAAAAATTATTTACTAAAAACTAATATTTGAAAAGAATATATATAACAAACAAAATTTTTTTTTAAATCTTCTAACCAAAATATTAATATATTACTATGATCTTATTAAATTTATATAATACATGTTTGAATTTTCTTGCCGAAATACTTTCTTGTGAGTTTAACAAAAATATAAGTTAAGCATGAAAGCTTTTGCCGTTTTTCCTTTGCCATTGAAGGAATAAATATACAAAGAAGTGAGAATAAGTACGGAAATTAATGACGTGGTTGAGACAATGGTCAATCGAGAGTAAGAATACCAGTCGTTATATAAAAGTAGGTCCATCGCGCACATTCATCCATAGTAACTCCAAACAGTAGCGAAGGGAAATGGACGTGTCGAAGAAGCTCGTTTGGTTTTGTTTGCTTTACGACTTCAAAGTAGGCAACTGCTGCATCAAGTCGACAAATATGTCCAGCGCTTGGGGATAGTGCAGTGAATGAGCGTTTTTCAAGGCATTGGTTTCCCCAATTCAGGTATGCAGATTTGCCTGAGGTGAAGCTGGTGTCTAGTGAACTAGTCGACAAGTTGCTTACCGTGAGCGTGACTATCAACAGGACAAACGGTTACTGCGGATCTGTACTCGCAGTAATTGAAGTGTATTAAATAAATACACTTCAATATCGCGAATCACAGTTCAATATCGCTAATAACATCTCATCATCGCCGATAACAATTCGTTATTGGCCAAATTGAGGTGTTCCTACTTAAAAATGAATAATTTTCCGCTATTTTTAAACCAATCAGAAATCGTCAATTTCATTCGTTATTTTATAACAGTTATTGGTAACTGTTATCAGTTTAAAATATAACAGTAGTAACAGGTTATTGAAAAATAACCGTTTGGCACATCCCCAGTGAGCAATAGGCATTGCAAGAGAAGGAACCAGCACAGATGAATCCCAAGGACGTACAGTTCTTGGCCGATAAGGAGAGACTGCAATTCACGCCAGGAATATCATACAATGACTTGGTTGGGAGACTGTGCCATCATCCGTATTTACCTGACCTTACACCATCAGATTACCACCTTTTCCATTCCTTGGACAATCTTCTTCCTGGAAAATTCTTTCGCACTGAAACAGACTTGTGATTAACACTAAGGTACATTTTGCTTCCAAAACCTTGAGTTTTACCCCAAGGATACAACTAGAGTCACGTTGGTATAAGATAATGGATGCCGATGGTGATTCTTTCGAGGACTCACAATAGACTATAACAGGATATAAGAGAATAACAATAACCTTATTTGACAACACTTAATTTTTAAGGTTTGCATGACATAGATTTCTTTTCAAAAGGCTATCAACAGGACACAAAACAGGAATGTGAAATCACAAAACAGGATTTAAATTTTTCAGTAATCTATATATTTCAGGTATAAGTTTTGGAAATTGCAGTGGGTATTTTTCCATTAACCCAGCGCAAGCGAAAAATCGCCAAATATTGTAAAAATATGAATTCCATCAAATTTTCTACAACCATAAAGGGAATGTTTCTTACTATTAATAAATACGAGTATTCGCTTATAGATGAATATTTTTGACCTTTATTCCATTGACTGTTTTGTAGTTTGCTTCGCTTGGTGACTTGGTTCGCGCTTGGCTCACATTTGGTGACATTAGCACCAGGCTAACGGAAAAGTTCCTCGCTGTGCATAATAAGCACTGTTTCTTTATTTGAATGACTTTAATTCAATAGATTCTATTCAATAGGAAGCGTTTTTATTCCTTGTAATAAGTAAAGTATTTTTAAAGTTTCAGTTACTTTTTGATCATATTGTAACATTATACATAATAGTTAAAATTTAAATGCCAGTGCACTGAAGATAGAATCTCAGATATCCGCAAGACCGAAGGTAATACAAAATGAATCCAAACTAAACTTCAAACATTTATTTGTGGGTCATCTATCATAATTTTTAAAAAAAAATAATAATAATTTAAAAATTCGCTAATAGATGGCGTCTTTCAACTTACCAACTGTGAACACGTACAAAATTTAATTTTTATTTTCAAACCGTTTCTGCTGTTGAAATAAATCACTTATTGACATTGGTCTTATCAGCGAAAGTGCAAGAAGGATGATTAATAACAAATAAATGTTTTATCGGAAGAGCAACAGTTTTTCATGTTTATCAGAGAGGAACTATTCAATGAATGAAGTCGAAAATATGATTGTTAAGCTACTTAACTTTTATTCCAGGGAAAGAACATAGAGCAATTTTGCTCACTATATTGCAAAGAAAGGAAAGTGCAAGAGTTTCGGCCTCTTCTAGCTTCATACATTATTGTAAACAATTGCAGAATACCACTATTGAACATTTTGTAATGGACTATACTATAACTGTATAAGATTGGAAAGCTTAGTTTTTACAAATTCACGGGATGTAGCGAAAGAAATATCAAGACTATATTATACGTCTGAAATGTCCCTCCCTATTTTTTTTAAGATTTAAGTAAATGAATAAATATCACATATCTCGCGGTCAAACAAGGTTTGCTTTCACTTTCACAATACGAGAACACAGTATATTTAATTTACCAATCACATGCACATATCAGTAAAGTACAAATATTATTCATATTTATATCACACTACGATAAAAATGTGCTTCAAAGTTAAACCATGAACTCTTACCTTGAAGGAAACCAACTTGAATTAGTTGGTTAAGTATTCAGACATATGTGAACAATGCAGCAAACTCTTGGAAGATCAAATTATCTTGAATTTGTAGCAAAAAGAGATTAATTAGTCACTATAGTATTTAATCACGATGAGACAAGTGATGATACGGCAATGTGTGCTCAAAGATTATGATTTCCACTTTTATTCTATGATTTCTAATTTTATTCTATGATTTCCAATTTTATTCTATGATTTCCACTTTTATTTTATAATTTCTACTATTATTCTATGATTTCTAATTTTATTCTTTCCAATTTCACATTTTATTCTATGATTTCCAATTTTATTCTATGATTTCCACTTTTATTTTATAATTTCTAATATTATTCTATGATTTCTAATTTTATTCTATAATTTCCACTTTTATTCTATGATTTCCAATTTTATTCTATGAATTCCACTTTTATTTTATTCTATGATTTCCAAGTCTTTTAGCATTATTCCACTGTTTTTGTTCGTGATTAAGAAACGTTTCTGGTGTTCTCATTCATTCTCTGTTTTTGAATATTTTGAGAATTAAATTTATTGTCTTCTGATTACAAGAATTAGGTTTCTTCTTGTATGAGCACCACCAGTATTTGGGAAGCATTTTCTACAAATTAAAAATTTTTATTTAATTTTCATTCTTGTCTTTATACGAAATAGTATTTCTTTTAAATATTTTTACATGACTATTCCCTTAATTTTATCCCCCCCCCAAAAAAAAAACAAATTTATGCAAGCGTAGTAACTTCTCACACCCATCTTTAAAACGGTGATAACAACATCTGTGGCGAAACACATTTTGTGTGGATATTATGACTCTCCCTAAATCATAAAATTATTTTATTATCTCAGTTGCCTTGGTGATCGCTGTATCAAAAAGAAATGAGAAACAGCTTAGGTAACAGCAGATACTAATAGAAAGTCTCAAGGAGGAACTGACAAGATTCAGAGTTCAAAGTTGCGATAAGTTCGTTGTTATCTTTCTTTGTTCTCCCCCAATTCAATTTTCGATAATAAATTAAATGTGAAATTTATTCAGTCTAGAATTGAAACAGAATTCTTACACAATTTGAAAAATGAATTTGTCACTAAAAACTTTTGTTTTCCTATGTATCACCTCATTATTTCTGTTCCAAGGTAAGGCATATTTTCTAAGAAATCTGCATTGTAAGTTATATAATATGTTATGTATATTTCTATAAGAGAGCAATTTTTTTAATATAAAATTCATATCTACATAAAAACTGTCAGTTATATTACATTATATTAATATCTTTGGTGATTGTAATCTTATATCAAAAGTATTATATAACCTTTGATCAAGAAATATAATTCATAATTTTTATGGTAGGTATGTTAAAAGTTGTGTTTGCAAAAATTTAATTAATTTTAAATCAATATTATATAAAATGATATTTCAAAATAGACAAACTATAAATTTTAGTAAAGCCATTTTTGGGAAATGCAAAAAATTTTAATCATCTATTTTCTTAATGATATAAAAATACAGACTTTATTTTCATTAGTTTGAATCTTAAGTTTGTTTTTAATAAGTTAATCTTAATAAATGTATAAAATAGTAATTGTTATTTTATCTGTGCCATTTTTACAGTTTTTTTAATAATTTTTAGTTTAGCTGGTTTTATTAAAGTTTTCATAATATTTATTTGTTTGTTATTCAATTTTCGCTTTTGGTACATGGAAGCAAATCCAAATAGATTATGCGTTTTAAAGGGAGTTCTAAACTATTATAAGCATCCACACCTGATACAGGCATCGAGCCCATGAAATTCTAAACCGAAAACCAAAAGGCTGGTTTTTCAACCAATAACTCGGCTACATTTTCTCAATAATTTTAATTAAATTCAAAAGCAAAATCATGAAGATTCTTTGTTATTTATATTATTTAACATTTTACATTTTTTCAAGTAATTCATTCGTATAATTTATTTCCGTATCCTAATAAATATGTATATTAATGCAATTATTATAAGCATTACATTATTCATTCACATATTTATTATTAATATTATAAGAATCTTTAATTTAAAGAATAGTTATATAAAATGAAACATTGTTTTTTGCATATTTCATTGAAATTATTTATAAATTGAACTAGTGAAACAGAGAGTAAATGATCAAATTAACTTATATAAAGATATCACACATAGCATTAATCATTAATTATATGACAAAACGATGCCGCGCGTATATGAGAAGTATTCAATTTTTTTTTTTTTTTGATAAAAAATAAATTTTTTTGAATTTTATTTTGTCATGGTAAATAAAATTTGACAAGAAAATGTCGGCAAAATTATAAACTTTTATTTCATATAAATAGAGTTTTCAATATTTTCTATGAAAGTTGAAAATTGCCCATGACTGGTTAAAACCTATTTATATATATTTACATAAATAAATATTAATTCGATTGTAAAATGTTAGAAATTTGAACTTAAAATGGGAGTTTTAAATTGATTGATTGACGTTATCTCAAAATTGAAACAGTTCGCCTGTTCGAATCCCACCTTGGGCATGGATGTTTGTAGTGATTCGGAATCCACTTTCAACCATTGGTCCCGGTATAATTAGCCCTCGAGTGCAAAAAATGACCGTTGAGCGACAAACAAACAAATTCAAAATTGAAATCCAAAAGCTGGCTAATGAGTAAGAATACTAAGCAGAAAGAGAGAATTTCGTCATAGTATTTATTATAAAGCCCATTTTGGCGTCTCTAATAAAATGTAAGTGAAGAAACAAATTATTGTGTACATAAATATTTCCCTTAGAAAAATGAAAGTTTATAAATGAATTTGACAAATCTTTTCCCAGCTCTTCTTTAAAATATCCTATTATTTGCTTCAAAAAGGAAATAAAACTATATAAAATCTCTAAAAATAATTTAAATTAATTTCGTATTTAAATTGGTTTTGAAAAAATATTTATAGATCATGTGAACATTTTTTGAAAATGGCTTATGAAATCTGATTTCATTATATATATATATATATATATATATATATATATATATATATATATATATATATATATATATATATATATATATATATATATATGTATATATGACTGCTATAAAAGTATACGTATATGATAGGAGTTTTGATTTTATTACTATTTAATTTGCGATTTCTAAAAATGTAAATAATTACTTATGGCAAACTTTTATAATTGAAATAAACAATATTTTGATGAACAAAATGCCTAAAAATTGATAGAAACTGAAAACAGTTGGTTTTGAAACATTTAAGTGTGAGTTTAAAATGAATAGCATGCATGTAACTAAACATAATATATAAAAAAAAGATGAAAAAAATAAGGAAATTAAATCCTTTAAATGATGAAAAGAATATAAAAAAAATACTTTACTCTAAAATTTAGTTTTGTGTGATTAGCAAAAAAAAAAAAAAAAAAAAAAGCATCATTTCAAATAAGGCAAGATAACGTAACTGGATCTGATGTTCTCAGACAATTAAAGTTGCTACACATTTTTAAGAACCATAGTAATTTTTTATTCGAAGCCTTTACATGCAAAATTTAACAATCGCGTACATTTTTAATTAGTTTTTCAAGTGATTATCTGAAATTAAGGATGTCTAACAATTGTTTCTTTAATTGGAAGAAAACAAGGGACCCTACACAGAAGTGAAAAATACACCTACAATGCACGTGCACAAAAAATGCTAATGCAATTAGATAATATTCAACAAACAAAAAAACTTTAATTCACAAACATATTCAGTAATATTTAAAGAACAAAATGTCTTTAAGCTAACTTTAATTTATTTAAAGTTATAAAAATTTCATTAATAGTTAACTTTATTATTTCAGATTAAAAGAAAAATTTATAATAATTAGCAAGGTTTTTCAACATATACACAAACTTTATATTTTACTATTTTGAAATTAACAGTAAGTTAAATGAAATCGTTTTTAATTATAGAAAGTGTAATATTCAAAAGTGTATATTGTTCAAAAAATATTTATTTTCCATGTACTTTACTGTTGAAATCAATTTTTAGCAAATATAGTAAAAGTGTCTGAAGTAATTCATTAACATAGAGTGGCGGATTTATTTTGAAAGATATATTGCACTAATGTCCAGTCTGATAAAAACCGAAAGAAATTTTCTTTAAGTTGAATATCATTATATCATGTTATAAACTCAAATGAAACAACTAAAAATTAAAGTGATTATATTTCTTTTAAAA
Source organism: Latrodectus hesperus (assembly GCA_037975125.1). Taxonomy (NCBI): domain Eukaryota; kingdom Metazoa; phylum Arthropoda; class Arachnida; order Araneae; family Theridiidae; genus Latrodectus; species Latrodectus hesperus. Next base: position 19,126,733 of record CM075861.1, read on the forward strand.
AGAAACTCTTGAAGCTATATCAAAATACTGACTTTTCCAGAAATGCGGATATCTGTTCTCAAATAAATGCATAAATTCTAAGAAATAACTATTCACAGTAACAGATACATTGAAAGAGTCAAAAGGCATGAATTTATTTGATTAAATTTTGATAGCTTTACTTCCAATTTCTTACTATATTTATTGGTCGCAGTTTTGTTTAAAATAGTCTTTTTATATGAATATAGCAGCAAACAGATCCATTAAAAATTCTAAATTTAAATTCAGTTTTCATCATCGAATTATGAACAAAACTTGTTTTTGATTACAGGTTCCTTAATACTTCTAAAATATTCTTTAATACTTTTTATATAGTTCATCTTCATAACCTTTGATTGACATGTCATATGATTAACATGACGTTTTAAAGTTCTAAATAAAAAAATAACTAAATAAAAAATAAATTTTCAATCTCTAAATTCTAAATAATAAAAATTGACTTTTCTTTGAAGATTGAGTTTGCATAGGAATTAATAGGATGTGAAAAGAATTTCTTTACCTATCTTCACAAAACTGTCTCAAAAATGAGTGACATGCGTAATATTTCTCAAAATTAACTACAATTTTTTAAGTGTACATAAAAATCTTATAATAAAACCTCATAAGAATAATCTTGTAAGAACCTGTATAATTAGTGATAAACTATAGAGTACCAGTTTAAATATCCTAAAAGTAGAAAGAACAAGCTTGATTTCGCATTATTTGTCATTTCTATAAACCATACGGAAAACATTGATTAATTAATGTTGAGAATGATGAATGTCAAAATAATTTTATAAAATTTGTGTTCTTAAAAAACATGTTCAATTAAAATTTAATGATGAATTAGCTAAATGTATATTTAAAATTGTTTTAAATATTTTCTTAAACAACATTTTATAAATCATGTTATTTTAAAACGTGGTCCCTTAATACGATGTAGATTGTTTCCGAGGGTATTTCAATTTTGTGACTTTTATATTGTAATATATATGCGTAAATATTTCTTAACCATTTATTTCAGATTCACAACAGTCTCCGTTGCTAAATGAAAAAACTGAATCACCAAGTGTCTTTGCAAGGGAACTCAAATTAGAATATCAGCCATTATTTATTCTCGGAAGAATCGCTAAAGCTTCAAGAAAATCAAGAGAGTTATACAATGAAAGAACAATTGAAACTTATGAAAAAGGTGCCGAATTCAGTTCCAGTGACCAACCACTGTCTACGAATGAAACCCATTCGACTACCACAGATAAGTCCTTTACTAGTGATTTGTCAGCAAAACCTAATACTAGCATGACCTCGTCTACTATTGCTAGCTCTTCGACAGAGTTAACAACATTATCAAATACTATTTCCGCGAACTCCACAACTCATTCTACAGATAAGTCAACATCATCCGCATCTAGTACAAGTATAGACACAACCTACAGTACAGTTACAGCTATAACAGATGAGTCAGCATCACCCGAAATTATTACTGGTACAATTACAGCTATAACAGATGAGCCAGTATCACCCGAAAATAATACTGGTACAGTTACAGCTATAACAGATGAGTCTGCATCACCCGAAATTATGACTGGTACAATTACAGCTATAACAGATGAGTCTGTATCACCCGAAATTATGACTGGTACAGTTACAGCTATAACAGATGAGTCTGTATCACCCGAAATTATGACTGGTACAGTTACAGCTATAACAGATAAGTCAGCATCACCTGAAATTATTACTGGTACAGTTACAGCTATAACAGATGAGTCAGCATCACCCGAAATTATGACTGGTACAATTACAGCTATAACAGATGAGTCTGTATCACCCGAAATTATGACTGGTACAGTTACAGCTATAACAGATAAGTCAGCATCACCTGAAATTATTACTGGTACAATTACAGCTATAACAGATGAGTCAGCATCACCCGAATTAAGTACTGGTACAGTTACAACTATAACAGATAAGTCAGCATCTCCAACAATAACCACAGAATCAATAACTAGCACAATGTTTACCACCACCAGTCCAAACACCACAATTGCACCGGTTCCTCCCACAAGCAAACCTCCTATGAATAAAGGCATAATTGCACTAATTGTTATTTGCGTCTTGCTATTTGTAGCAGTTATTAGCGGCTTGATTTATTATTACATCAAACGATGGCGGGGAAGATATAGTGATAGAGAACCATTAAACAATGGAACTTTTTAACGTGTTTTTGATTGAGTGCTGTTTTCAGAAATCGATAGGTAAAGCAAACATTGCTGATATCTTATGTAATTACTTAATTCACTGATAGTACAATTACTTCTTGAGTATGAACAATTCATGTATATTTTAATCCATCATTTAATTTTTAATGAATTTTATTAGATTAAAATAAGATATACTTTTTCTCAAGATTGATATATGACAATATTTTACTTAATTAATGAAAAATATAAGTATATTTAAGAGGAGTAAGAAAGTTTATTATACTTTGCATTGTAAATAATCTGCGACACGACTGAAAAGTACTATTAAGTTATTTTTCAATGATTTCCTGAGAAATGACTTTCAAAAGGACACCTGAAATCAATCTATCGTTAGAAAAATTTATAAGCAAAATTCATTTTAACCTCATTGTATTTTCAGTTTCTGTAAAGTTGTCTAAAACTATTAATGCTTTCATTAATAAATTTTTGTTATCAAAACGAATAATCATTCATAAATTCATGAAATTATTTTAAAATATGACTGTTACATTATTTATCTTTATGGTATTCAATTAATAATAATAATTAATTAATTAATTATATATATATATATATATATGACTATATATAAGACAAGAATAATTATCTATTTTTATATTTGCAGAAAAATAGTAATTTCAACTATGCCAAGAGATACTCGTGATTTGGTTGAATTTCATTATTAAAATATAATGCACTTAATAGCTTTATCGTACACTTATTAAGACAGATCAATATTTGTTTAAACACAACTCAAATGATACACAACAACTATAAATGAACACCAACTAACAGTTAATTGAATTCGAATCACATTGCTATTAGAAATGATGAATTCCTATTGACAGAATCAAAATACGGTTTTACACATTCGATACAAATCATCAATTTCTTCCTTACAGATGGCACAACTCTGCAACTATCTACAATTGCAAAGCGTGTGTGTAGAAAGTAATAAATCTAAATTTAGTAAACTGGTAAGTCTTAAAATTGTAAAAATGTAAAATTTTAGTAAACTGGTAAGTGTTAAAATTTTACTTTCATTCACAAAGACAAGAAGTCCTAATATTAAAAAATAGAACGGAAAATTGTAACTTTTTCTCTATGAAATTGCGCTGATCTGCAAGCTGATTATAGATGTGGTCAGGGCATATCGTCCGGTAGGGTGGAGTTCGATTCCCAATGCCTCCAAAGTCTCGCTGAGTACATGCAATATACGCACACGTTAAATCTGTGTAATCGAAAGTCCTGTGGTCGGTCGTTGAGCATTTACCAAGGATGTAATGGTTCTGGAGAAAATTCCCCCTCAAGATCAGTGTCAAAATTGAGAGAGTGTATCCTTTGCTGGTGCCATCTATCGTTGGAGTTAAGAACAAAGTCGTACTTTCACCTTCGTGGTGCTCTGGTTAAACGAAAGACTATGGAGGAAGGAACATAAGTGGAGCCGACCTATTGGTCAGCCCTTGACGTATGTGCCATATCCCCTCTCTGTCTTCCAAAACATTACACTAAAACTTGTTATTTACTATTAAGCCTCTTGTTGAACTTGTTGCCATTCGGAATTTTCTAATTTTAAATAAGCTGCTTGCTGTGTGCTTATGGATGTGCAAGTAGACCTTCAAAAAAATTCCTGGAGTACCTTTTTATAGGTAATTTCATTAATCTTTAAAACTTTTGCTTACTAAAGTTAATGTTTCTAATCCTGCTAAACGTGCATCATATTGTTCAATTTTATAGGCATAAAAGCAGCCACGAAAAAAATAAAATCTGATTTTATTGCAAAATATATTACTTGAAATCAGACATTGATGTTTTATTTATTTAATAACTTATTTTTGTATTATGTTTCCCAAGGAAGTGAGAAGAAAAGTTTTGAAACCTTTGTAATTTGAAGAATATCATATGTTTTTAATATTTGTTAGAATTTTTTTTTATTTTTTACTAACTGTTATCTTTCTAAATTTATTAACCAGTATTTTAAAAACTATTTGAAAAAAATATACTTTTTTAAACTTCCTTGTTTAAACAGAAATTATTTTAATGAATGTTTATAAAATAATCATTTTAAAAGAAAATTTTCATATTGTATTATATTAAAAACTCATCTGTAAAAAAATTAATTTAAGGAGATTAATTGTATAAATTTAGGAAAATATTGAATTATTTTGCTAGTGAATAAATTTAAATTTTTTTAAACAAAAGTCCTGGGTTTTTAACATTGTATTCATTATTAAAACATCATACTTCTTGAGAAGATATTTTTATCTTATATAATTCTTATTAAATATAATAAATCACAATAGATTTCATATAAATCTTATTAAATACAATCAATCAAGATTTATTGAAATTCAATCTTAGATAAAAAAAAAAATTATTTAGTTTCTAGGTTTTTTACAGTTGACTATATGTTATAATTTTTGTTTTTATTTACATTACATCATTCAACGAAATTCATTTACAAATTTGATAGTAAAAACTTTTTTTTCTAATATTGGACTAAAAATACACCAAAGGAAAAGTACTTTTACTATATAGATATAAATAAATTTATATATAAGAGCATAATTCTTTCTTATAAAGAGAAAAATTATAACCAAATAACAGAATATTGCATGCATGGATAAAGCTGCCACTGGAGAAACTTTGCCACTAAATATCAATAAAGAAAAGAAAAATCGACATTTTTCATGATTATAAATGTAATAATATGATATTTAATTTAATTCATAATATTCAAGCGTTTATCTCAAAGTCAATAAGGGGAATAACACGCCTAAAATTTCTTTATGTAAATCCATAATATTAATAATTAGCAAAAATAAAAAATAAACACTTAACTATCAATAAAAATAACTTTTTTAAAATAGTAAGTAATTCAGATCACTTTTTTTCGATGTGTGCAATTTAAATGAAAACAATGTTTGCCTATACTGTGTCTTCAATTGGAAAGCACTGTTTCCCTTGAAAGACAGAGTGGGCGTGGTATCGTCTGCTAGCTCTATTTCACCGGCGCTCATGATATTTCGCGGTTAACTGTTCCTCTTATACTCCTTCCTCCAAGCGAAAGACGTACCCTACTGACTTAAATTCGCATAGCCAACGGCACAGCGAACTTGGCTTGTCCAAGTGCCACAAATAACAACAACAATTGTAGAATTTTACGATTTACTAAAATTGTAAACAAAATTTTATCCTCGTAAGTTGTTAGAGTTGTGTTGTCTTTTATTTCTATATTGACACAAATTAAGCTGATTTAATTTTTGATTGAGGTTTTCACGCATCACTTTGTGTAATAAGAATTAGCTTATTTTATAATTCCTCAATTAACAATAAAATCAATGCTATATTTCTTACATTCAAAGCAACCTATTAACTCCATCTTCTTATGACTGTCTCTGCAAGAAATACGAATTTGATCTAGAATACAAACTCAATCTAGGACAAAAACAAGCAAAAAAAAATCTTATGCACAGATTATTTCCCAGCTTTATAATCGATAAAATTTTGCTTACCTATCCAATATGGTTTCCGAGTCGTGAGCAAAATACATAGATGATGATTGACATCAAACACAGTCATTGGACTTGACAATTAAACATGAAGTATTTTTTTAAGACTTCAACTCATATCGTAGTTAAAAATTATTTCAAATTTTAAGACTTACATCGATGATGCATAATTATTACTAAAAAAAAAAACTAAACTCAATATATATGAAAAAAACCTTAATTTTATGATAAGGTGAATAACAATTTCACACTTATTTATATGAGCAACAAATGTAATTTTAAGCTAACACACACACCACTAAAGATTTCCTCATTATTCTATAAACTGAAAATTTGAAGAATTATTTTTGGTTTATTTGAATAATGTGTTCCTATATTTGCTGATGGAGAGAGAACAAAAACAATATTAGTTTCAATTTTTACGAATGAAGTATTCAAGTAAATGAAGTTTTTCAACTTGTGAAACATTATATTATGAAACAAACTTTTGAATGCACATATTTCATTCATACAGATTAGTTCTATTTAACATAAGAATGGAACCACATTATTAATATAAAATACTTATTTTATCTAATCATTTTGTGAAAAATCATGATTCAGACAATCATTCAGAAAACACATTAAAAATTGCCAAAAAATCTGTTTCACTAATTTTTGACTCAATATTAAAAATTTCTAGAAACCCTTTTCAGTAGAGAGCTATAATACTGTTTAATTTGATCTAAAAAAAACTGTAAATAAATCTCTAAAATAACATTCTAAACTCACAAAGTAACACACATGTGTGTCATTAACATTTTAAGCAACTATAAAGAATTTTCAATACAAGCTAAAATTTAGAGCTTATTTTACTTTTCATATTTTTTTAATTGACTTATCTAAGATTTATGTAAATATGTTTAGAAAATACTTTTCTAATTAAGAAAACTAAGAATAAAGACCCTGAATACAAAGTTTTCTTTAATTTTAAATAGCATTAATTCAGTTCAAAATTTTACTTTCAATTGAAAACTTCTTAAACTAAAAAAACAATGGTGGTGTTTACATTATTGTAATGTTCAAATTAGTATTTCACGAAGATGATCTATCAATTAAACGAGATATTCTTTTATTAAATGCTTTAAATAAACAAGAATGTATATATGTTATTATTTAATATAACATAAAAGAACTCAAAACCGTTTATAGGCATTTTTGAAAACAGATGCACCTTATATAATGTAATATAATTCTATTCACAAATTCTGATGAAATCTGCATTTTTTAATCTTGGATAGTTCTGAGGTTCTAGCTTACATGCTAGGATTATATTTAAAGCGGAATTTTACTATTGAAGACAAAGAAGAGGGTGTGATTATTTTCTATTCCTTAGTAATTATATTGTACAAAATTATATTTACCAGTAAAATTTTACCTACGTACAGATTTCCTTGAAAAAAAAATATTTCTGGTTATCAAAATTCCCAAAAGAAAAATATATTCTATATTGCTATAAAAGTTCCCCTAACTTATGGAGCTTTTATAAATTATCTCGTCTGACATAAATTTATTCATTTTAAAGTGTACTGATGATTATTAGTTTATAGATTTTGTTGAGCATAACGTGGTTATATATGCAACTTTGGCCTCATAAATTTTGCCATGTGTTAAAAAAACACTCAATCATTTAACAAAGTTAAAATTTATGAAAAATCATCGCAACCAGTTGACATTGAGCTACATTTGGTAACTTGATTTGTCGTGGGAAATGTGAAGCATCATTTCTGTAATAACGTGTTTAATGGGAAAGAATGCTGATCTAATCGACTTTGAAAACAGAGAAACTGTGATGACCAAAGACATGGAACGCGCGTGTATCTCCGAAACTACACTGCTCACTGACTGTTCAGAAGCAGTCTGCGAGCACCTAAGCTGAATGAACGAAAGACGTATAGAACAATAGTTAAAGCCATGCATTTGAACGTTCACACATCTCAACGACGATGCAGAATTATTGAGGTTGTTCTACTTAGTAAAATGAGATTAATGGCAAGTATTTGACTCTTTGAACAATGTTAAAAACAATGCAAATCAAATAAAAGTGTTTTTAAGCATTACAATTCTATGTTGTGTTATCGGCTCCATTCTATATGTCAGACGGCGAGTCAGTAGCTAAGGTGGGGAAGGAAGAAGTTCCTATAAATTTACTAATATTTAAAGATTTGTTTTTTCAAAATTGGATTATTTACAGACATCTTTAAGGTAGCTTCTTCATAGTGAGCTCTTTCATACAATCTCCTCTCTCAATTACTTCCACATCTCTTTCAACATGATATATTAAACACTGCCATCTAGTGGCCACTCATTTTTTTAAGTAATATTACAGCTTGATGCTAACAGTTGCCTGTCCTAGTTTACCTTTTACCAACAGAATTAGCTTAAGTCCTGGGTTGTTAATGATGTGTGATCATCCACATCACAATGTCTATTACTCATTTTACCAACCACTTAACGCATGTATTTGCAAAGATATTTTGTTAAACAGATTACAGCCTGCTGAATATCAGCTACACACATTATGATTCACTTTACCACCACAACAGCTCTCTACTAAAATCAATCAAATCAGCAACCTTCACCATAATAGACAAACATAATCAAAGGAATGATGCACACATTTTTTACAAGTTACATACTATATTATATGCCTTCTATATCATCCAGATGGACTTCATATAAAATGGTGGCAGTGGTCATAACATTTTGGATTTCCATACGTATATTCTTAATGTATGTCTTTTAGTTATACACAATAATGAGATACTATAGATGTTTGCTAAAAGCATGAGGATCTAATCAGTTAAAAATGATAAAATCTTATTTGAATTAAAGAAATTAATAATATTCTCTCTCATTTCTATACTTGTAACGGAGCAACGCCCTTTAACGGTCATAAACGAACTGAATGAACGAGTTGAACTCTTGCTATTGATCTCTTTGGTCCTCTCCCAGAAACCCCAACAGGAAAGAAATGGATATTCATTGTGGAGGACACGAGTACCAAATGGGTTGAGTTATTTGCTCTTAATGAAGCCACAGCGTCAAACTGTGCCAAAACGCTACTTGAGGAAGTTTATCTACGGTATGGACTTCCTCGAAGATTAATCAGTGACAACGGATCTCAATTTGTTAGTGCCGTCATGCAGCAAATTTGTCATTTGTTAGATATCAAACAGGACCTCATCCCTGTTTATCATCCTCAAGCGAATCCCTCTGATCGTAAGAACAGAGATTTGAAACCTAGATTAGCCATCTTAGTAGGCGGTGCACATGATACCTGGGAAGAACATCTTCTATGATTCTTCCTATGATTCGTTTTGCCATGAATACAGCTACATGTGACACCACTGGTCACACTGCCGCTTATCTGCAATTCGGCAGAGAGCTTAGGACGACGGATGATCTTCGTCACGACATGAGATCAATTATTAATAATGACAACTTTGTCCCTGAAATAACGCCCTATTTGAAAAGCTTTGCTCGTCTAACTCCTCAAATCAGGAAGCATGTAGAACAAAAGCAGGATAGAAGAAAGGTTTACTTTGACAAAAAACATAGACACGCTTATTATAAGCCAGGTGACAAAGTGTGGATTACTTTACATCAAATAAGTAATTCCAGGAACAAGAAAAGTAAAAAATTTTTGCCAAGACGTGAAGGTCCATACCTTATACTCACAAACAGGTCTATAACTACCTATGATATTGCAGATCCTGCTGCACCTGATCAAGTGTTAGGTACATATCACACGAATGTGATAAGGCCATACCAACTACCTTCATCGAAAGACAGAAGTCCAGTTGCTCCCTTAAGAAAACGAGGGAGACCTCCAAAAATCAGACAATCAAATCCTGGCTCATCATGGAGACGATTTCAGAGCCAGAGGGGAGTCTGTAACGGAGCAACGCCCTCTAACGGTCATAAACGAACTGAATGAACGAGTTGAGCTCTAATCCTAGAGACTGCTGCTGCTCGAGTATGATTATCAGAGTTGTTTTGTTTTAATGTTCTTATGTTTTCGTTTCTGTGTTGTGTGTGTGTGATTTCTCTGTGTTACATAGATAGATGTTAAATAAATATATAAATAAGCTGGCCGTGTGTAAAATTATTCATCATACATATGACACATACTGTATATACCCTATATTGTATATTTTGAAAATAAAAACTAACATGCACTTTATTAGTATCTATTACTTTTTGTTTTTTTTTACGCATCTTAAAATTACCTTATGCCTATTAAGCAGTTCTTGTTTATTAGATGTTTTCTTGTTTGTTTGATTTAATTATTTTTTTAATAAACCTTTGCTGTAGGTTAAATAATGTAATTATTTGTTTCATCAGAAAATTTCCATGCCTAAAAGATGAACATTTCGAATTAAAACATATACTGTATTGTAATGAAATTTGATCGTTAACATTATTTTGAATGTTTTATTCATTTAAGGAGCATGATCTTTTTCTTTTTAATTGGAGTATTTTTTAATGGCAAAACTCATTGATTTCTATGAAAACAAAAATATAAAACAATAAAGAATATGCATAAATAAACACATCGCGGGGGAAAAAACATTTAGAAAATGGTGTTTAATTAATTTATCTAATTAATAGAGAATTATCGAATTTTTTATTTTTGATCTATTCCATATAATTTTATTTTCTGTATTGTATTCTTTTTTATCAAATGTTACTAATCTGTGCGAATAAACCTTCATTATAGAGTTTATGTGACTATTCACACTAGAGCTTATGTCATTTGTACAAAACAGTAATGGGTATATCGATTAACAGTATCGATTAATCTTGATCCCTACTGCCCGAAAAATGCTAATTTATTTTGGATAAATAAATGTTTAACATATTCCATATTAAGCGTAATTTTGACGAAGGCTTGGCATTATGCTCTTATGCAATACTGAAATATTCGTGGAGTCTTATGCAATATTCGTGGAGTTTGTATTGTCCATTAAAGAGATATCTGCACATTATTATACTCCCATGCCTAAACTTTTGAAATCCAATGCACCCAGTTTGTAAATCATCATAAAATTAAAGCTTTCATTTGAACCGTCTGGAAAGTTGGAAAGTTATGTTCTTTAGGGAAATTAAAAATTCAACTACGATTGATGTAAATCAAGCCATTAGAAGACCCGATAAGAAAGTCGGTTGTCATCATTGACTTTGATAAATTAAGCAGAAAAGATCTTCTCATTTTTATATTTCATTTGGCTATGAATAGTGCAGAATTTAATTAGAAATAGTAATAATGTTGAATAAAATTTACTGCTGATATCACTAAGTCTAATCTGCCAAGTGTGCTGAATAAAGAGGTATTCAATCATGTTGTGTATCTGTTCTTTATAATCACACACCAATTAGCCACATGTCTCTAATTGAATAGTTTTTACTCTAATATAAAAATAAAAATACAATTTTTTGTTTACATTAAAATTCATTTCAAAATATGAACACGTCAACATGCTTTAATTGCTACAGTATTTTTAAAGTAGAATCAGACAAGTATCATATTCATCAGACTTCTTTGATGCTACTTACCGAAATAAAATGACGTATATTTTAAAGATCTCTTCAGCCGAAATTAATAAATGAAAATAGAATTGGTTTTCCGTTATAAAATCAATCACTTAACACAAATATATTTTTCTTAAAATAAGGACATTTATTTCATCGTTGTTGACGTCTTAACAGAAAATCATAAACAGATTGCTTACAATTTATCTAATGTCTTCTTCCTATAAAAACTTAGAAAATAAGACACGGATTTATTTTAACTTAATACTATTCGACCGGAAAGAATGTTAAATCTTTTAATTTCAATACTTTTAGTTCTGTTCGCCCAAGTCTCAGCTTATGAAGGTAAGACTCGTATATTTTAATGCAGAAATTAATATTTAATTTTAAAATTATTTATCATATTTATATTGCTGTTGCATTTTTTTAAACTAAACTAAACTATGCCGGTGACACGACTGCCCATATTTGGGGTATGGCCTTCAGTTCCTATATCTGTTTTTCTCATCTGGGGTGCGAAGCATTATCCCAGTTAGGTGGTCAGCCTAACGCGAAGCCTCCAGTGCTTAGTTCCCAAGCATGCTTGGTTCTCAGTTTATCGAACCAATGAAGTGATGAAAGGCTGAATCGAACTCGCCCGGCCCGAGGAGTTGCATTTTTTATTTCATCTATAATTTAACTTTAATTCCTTATTTTAGAAAACTCCAAATTATTAGGCTTATATGTAGTCATGAAGAATACATCTGAGTTAATATACGTGCTCGTTAAATCTGTGGAATCCAAAGTCCTGTGGTCAGTCATTGAGCAGTTACCATGGGTGCAATAGTCTGGAGAAAATCTCCTCCCCTTTCAGATCAATGTCAAAATTGAGGGAGTGGATCCTCTGATGGTGCCATCTATCGGAAGATTTGAAGAGCTAAGTCATACTTTCACCTTCGTGGTGCTCTGATTAAAAAGCGAAAGACGCTCCCTATTGACTTAAATTTGCATGGCCAAGACATAGCGAACTTGGCTTGTCCAAGTGTCATAAGTAACAACAACAACATCTGTGTTAAAATTTCGAATTATTACTTAAAGTGTCCTTACTTTTGTGTTGTTTTCACAATTCGATAATAATATACTACTTTTGATCGTCATATAATTATTCAAATAAATTAACTTTAACACCAAAAACTAATGCAAAGAATATAAAACGAATATATGAGTATATTATAATATATTGTTATGTCATTTTAAAAATGATGTTTAATATATTTATGCGTTGCAATTTTGCAATTTATTGATTTTAAAATAGTGCGCATATAACTCATCTTTTAACTAGTTTAAATAGCTTTTTGATTTTCACAATTTATAAGTATGATTTTATGAACAGTACAGTTCCATGACAAAACAAGTTGTTTCTTTTTATATCTATAATATAAGAAGTGGAAAACGTACATTCCCAGTTATTTGCTTTGCATATTATCATTATTGAAAAAATATTAGTTCATCAATTTAATTTAAATACTAATTACATTTCCAAATTGTATCCATCAAGTATTTTTAGGCATTTTTGTTAGATTTTATCGTTAGGCACGTTTTTGCCTAGAGGTATGATCTCACTTTTTAGAGTGAAAACCCGTAAAGAAAATCCGATCATCAAGGGGGATAGGCAGTTGAGCGTTTCCTTCATTTCCTTTCATTGTTTAAGGAAAGTTAAAGTATTATATTGAATGAATATACAAATAGCTTCAATTGCCGTTATTTTAAAGGCAAAGACGTAATTGGTCGAATTTTTCATAATAAAAATTGTCGATGTATAAGATGAGAGATTTGGATTATTTATCATTAATAAATGATTTTACACTCACCAAGAATGAAATAAGATTTTACTTCAACATTTAATTATTTAAAAATAAGTGTTCTTGTGATTTTTTTTTTACAATACAAAGTTGAATTTTATTTGTTATTGAGGATGTATATTTGCAAATAGTACTTTAGGACTGTTGAGATACATCTTTTAATTTCTTAAACAAATATATGCTTCTCAATTTACCACCTTTAGAAAGATACGTGGCGTTTATTAGTGGATTATCGCTTTGTCTTAATTTAAAAATTAATTAAGACTATATATTTGTAAAATCATATTGCTCAAATGATTATAGAAGTTACCCGAAAATCTAAGAAAATTGCTTGGGATAACAGAATAGAGATATTAAAAGCAAATATACAGTAAAATGTCATCCAAAAATAAAATACAATAAAATTTGCAGAGTCTCTAATTTTTTAAGCACTATAAGTAACATGAATTTATGATACAATAATGCTATTCAGATGATAAAACCTTGTTTTACACAGGACTCTTAATACATTATAAGATTTCTTCAAATAACTAGAATGGATCTTAATATCGATAGTTTTTTACAATAATTCTACTCATGTTTTCCCAAAATGTTTTCACTTTATTTGGCCTTTAATAATTTTTGTTTTAGACTAAGTGTATACACACATTATGCAGATATTACGTGATACATACTTAAACATTGTATATGCATGATATATTATACATATACATTAGTATAAGAAGTAAAATAGATAGATTTTTAAGTCACAATTATCGATAAGATTTTTAGTAATTGTATTCTATTTTTCAAATAGCAAACAAAAAAAATGGAGACATTCATTTCACTGAGGGCATCTTATGTATATATTTAGAAAATTTTCTATCTGATTTAAGTCAGAAAAGCACGATGCTCCTTCTTTACGTTGCATTATTCCCGTAAATATAAATTGAAACAGACATTTCTGCTTAAATAATATTTGGCATTTTCTAAAGCAGTAAGTTAAGATTTCATGGTATTCAAATTTTGATATAAAATTTTATATTGTTAGTTACATAAAGCTATTGCATAAAATGAGCTTCCAGTTGAGTAGTCAACCTTATGGTCGTCAGTTCTACAGTTCATGGGCTCGACTCTCATCTCGTGTGTTTATTTGTTGGTGGTTCAGAATGCGTTGTAAGCCATATATTCTTATCGAATTAGTCATCATGTTGAAAAACTAGACTAGATCACAAAACTAAGTCAAGCAATTACATGGGAGTATTTCAAACATCAACAGCGTATTCTGTTCCGGAAGAAGTTGACTTTATTCACTGGTATTACAAGAAGAAATTGAAAACTTCCAAGCTTTCGTCTTTGTAGGTAATATTTTAACAAAGTCATAAATATGTAATATTAGTATTCTGTTTTCAACTGTTGGACTAAACTTAAAATGTTTCATTCAACTTCTCTGTCTCACCATTAAATTACATCGCAAAAATACAACAATAAAATACACAATAATTAGTATTTTATTTCAGTTCTTAATTTTTAAATTTTTGAATCATTTTTATATTGTAAACGAAGGTGAGGGTTTATCAAACGTTTTGAAACAACTGAAGAAAATTTAATTACAGGATGATGATTTGATTAGGGTGCTAATCACTGGCATTCAAATTAGGATTTTAAGTGTTCTATTTTGTTTTGGTGTTCATTCCGGATCGGACTGGGTGGTGAAACCCAAACAGCAAAATAATTTTAATAAATTTGTTAAGATCCATAGGTATCTCTCATTAATTTTCATTGCTGATTCATTCTCAGAATAAAATTATAATTGACATTTTATTATTTTTATCATTCCTTCAATACAAGGTAAACAAAAAAATTCTTGCGGTTTTCTCGTTGCCATTGAATGAAATGAGAATAAGTATAAAAATTTGTGTATGATTTGTTTCAGACATCGGTCAATCAAAAGTAGAAATATCAGTCGTTATAAAAGTAGGTCTACCGCTCATATTCATCCATTGTAACTCGTACAGTAGCGAAGAGAAATGGACGTGTCGAAGGAGCTCGTTCGGTGTTGTTTACTTTTCGACTTCAAATTGGGCTTATAAGTTTACTATGAGCAGCATCAAGTCACCGAATATGTCATGCTTTTGGGAAGGGATAGTGCTTTAAATGAACATACGGCAAAGCATAAATTTCACAAATTCAAGTTGGAAGATTGGTGCCTCTGTGATGAAACTCACAGGGAAAAACTACAGACCTTGGATGACGAAGCCCTGCCCTTGAGGAGGACAGTAGTCAAATATATGTTGAACTTGCCAGAGGATTTAATATTTCCTGTGAAACGGTTATACTTCATCTGCACCGCTTAGGTAAGGTGACAGGTTGAGCAAAAGGATTCCTCACATGCTGTTGGAAGTCCATAAGCAACAAAAAGTGGTAGCTTGCTTATCGCTGTATTTTCGACACCGTAGCGCATCCATATTCAATCGAGTGCTGACCAGTGATGAAAAATAGGTTCTGTATGACACACTCAAGAGTTTCAAACAGTGTTTGTCAGCCCAGGATACTGTCCCACACAAAGCAAGACTACTTATGCACCCACACAAATTATATTTTGTGTCTGGTGGACTATTCGTCAAATAGTTTACTATGAGCTACTACTAACGGACCAAACAGTTACTATGGACCTGTACTTTCAGCAATATTAATGTGTACAACAGGTATGCAAAAGAAATAGTCAGGATTGGTTAATCCCAAGGGTGTACTGTTCTTGGCCGATAATGTTGCCACGTGTTGCGCGGGTGACCAGGAATACCATATAGCGACTTGGTTGAGTGTATTTGCGCCATTTACTTTACTCACCTGAACTTGCACCAGCTGATTATCCCTATTTTTCTTCCTTCAACAATTATCTTCATCGAAAATCTTTCACTAATGAAGCAGAACAGCGTTAAGTGCTCACGAACTTCTTCTAAAACTCCTAGTTTTACGGTAAGGGATTTCCACAACTGGAGATACGTTGGCAGAAGGTGCTGGATACCAATGGTGATTATTTCGAGGCTACACTTTCTGTAGATCTTGTTCCTTGAGTCATTAAAATGGCAAGAACTTTCTTGTTTACTTAGTAATTTTTTTGAAATGAAACATTTTTTGCTTTTTTTCCAAGATACCAAAAGATTTTGCTTATATTGGAATTTGGTTACTTTATTGCTTTACCCTTAATGCGTTATTCTGTTTGTATTAAAGCAAGATTATTTATGTTATTATGGATGAGTTGTTATTACTATTTTGCATGGTTGTATCTGTATACTATTTAATATATAAATTGAAAATTGATAGTTTTTAATAACTTTTGTTGGTTACTTTTCTACGACAAAAATGTTTTTGCAAGATCGAGAGTAATATATCTTCAGGTAATATATTATTTACTAAAGTTATACTATTTTTTCATAATTTATGTATATTTAAACAGAAAATAAAAAAGACAAAATTTCATGTCTCTATTAAGAAAACCTCTTATTACTTCTTAAACTTATTCTATGCATTCATTTCTAATTTCAGTATTATAAATTTATGAATGGGTTGAAACAAAATACTCCCAATCAAAATTACTGAAAATTGTTTCATTTAAAATTGCAGTTTTCTAAATATTTCATTTCATAACACTTTTCTGTGTATTATTTATGCAATTTTACAATTTTTGTGTATTCCTAACATATGACGAACGCTCCATCTACTGCTCTACAGAAAAACTTTTCAAGGAGTCAACGTCAGTGAACTTTGGTAGTTAATACTAAACTTTCCGAACCTTATTGCATTATTTATTGATACTAACTTGTGTTTTGAGGGTAGTTTGAAATAGAAACATTTCTACCGTGAACCGTCTTGACCTCATCAATTCTATTTAGCTATCCCCCTTTATAAATTTAATTTTAAAATTTGTATGTTTATATATTAAATGTAGATTTTATACAATAAAATATTAATAAATGTATGAATTAAAAGTTTAATTCTAAAAAAGTGAATAAAACATACAGTACAATATTATTTTAATGTAATCATAATTTAAAAATTTTGCAACTTATTATGCATTATACTATGATTACATTATAATTTCATATTTCAGGCTGTGACTTAATCATTGAAACAAATGGAACTATCTATTATGAAGGTAATGAATTTAAATGTTGGAAAATCTTTGTCCCATCAAATAAGTACTTGGAACTTGAATTTACATCAATGGAACTTCTAGGAGATGTAAGTTTCAAATAAGAAATAAGTTAAAATTGTAATAGCTATGAATATAAGAATTTTTTTTCTTTTTATATACATTTAACAGAAATAGTTTAAAGAGCATGAAATAGTTTAAGGAGCAAGAGCATGTTTAAAAATAGTACTACAGCATTTTTATAAAATCATTTTCTTATATTTCAAGATGCTTATGTTCTATGAATATAGTAAAATGATTTATGTAAATAGGTTTCAATTTTTATTTATTTTTCATATTAATGGAAACGAAAAAAGTTTTTTTTCGATTTTTTTTACAAAACACTAAATTTTTATAAAATTTTATTTAAACACGTTGTTGAATTTGAAAATATATAATTTAGTTTATAAATTTTTTATTATTTTATGCAAATTCTGTAACTTTTAAACTTAAATTTTAAGGATGTCCCTCAAATATTACATTAGCTCACGCATCTCTCACATGATAATGTAATATTTTTCACTGAGCTGCAACAAGAAATTTACAATTTCTCTAAGATAAAAGCGATCATGCAAATACCAACAAAATTTCGCTGATAGACTTCTTATTGAAATTAATATACTTGTGATATATGTTGGAAACACCAAATGCATTCAATAGTTCTTTTTAAGGTCGTTACGTTTTACTATTAAAGCTTGAAGAAATTTCAGCATTTAAGAAAAAATTACAGATGTCTAAAATTTAAAAAAATGCATGATAAGGTTGTCAAAGATTGTTTTTCTCTACTGCGACAATGGCGCTCATTAATGAATATAAGTTTTCGTGTAATGTGCTAACACTTTAGAGTCCTTGTCACAATTGACTTCTAAAGAACTTTCTAATAGACCATATTAAAACATTTGCAGGGATACAAGATCTATTTCATCAAGAAGCTCCAAAAAAATTGACTTCTCAAGAAAAAATGTTGATTAATCTATTAAGTGACAAAAGCCTGAAACCAAAATACTCTATTGTCTGGATTCAATGAAATTTTTGATATCTTTAAAAAAATTAGTATTTCATTTTAAGTAGAAATTCAATTAAGATTCTCTTGACAACTTTAAAGATATGTGAGTTGAGAATATTATTGCAAGAGCATTATTCTGTGATTTTGAGAATTGTGAAGTGAGCAGAAGACCGACTCATCCTACTTAAATAGGAACATATATACTAACAGCATTTATAAGCTTATTTATTTATTATTTACTAACGCGTTTTCTTATCAATAACAATTAGATACTTGCATATAACATCAATGGATCCTCACGACGAAATTCTCTGCTTACTTTCTAGACGGAAATCAAAAATAAACATGAGTTACGCGATTCCTGTTGTGAAATGTACACTGTAATCTTTGATGAATTAATATTAATCGTTTGCATACTGAAATGAAGAAAAAAGGAAATTAGAATTAAATGTTTGCATATGACGTTATCAGGTCCTCGTGGGGGAAATTGTCTGCTTATTTTTCTAGAAGGAAATTGAAAATAAACTTGAGTTAGGATTCGTGTTGTGAAATGTACACAGTAATCCTTGATGAATTTGTATTAATCGTTTGCATACTGAAATGGAGAGAAAAAGAAAGTAGAATTGTACCTGAGTATAAATTTATGGTAAAAAAAAAAACAGAACTATTTATGCATTCAATTCTCATGGCTCTCAAAAGGTCTGCAGAAACGTATAAAAAACATATAAACAAGCATCACGTTTTCTGTCCTCAGTTGTCTTCTTCTTCTCGAAGTGAAATATATCATTGCACACGACTATAGATATGGGGTAAAAAAACATTTCTATTTACGAGGTATATCCAGAAAGTAAGTTCCGTTTCAATTTATCTCTGCTGCAGCGCTGTGATCGCAGTTCCGCACATTCATAGATCTCAATAGGCTTGTTAGAGCGTATGGATAACATATTAACAATCACCATGTTTTCCCTCCTCACTTGTTTTATTCTAGAAGTGAAAGTATCTAATTAATGTATTTACATTAGTTTTAAATACGAATGAATGAGTTATATTAATTAGACCTTTTCTTTCTCACATTTGCACAAATATGTATACAGTGTGCCCATAAAAAAGCAACGGCCAAATTTTTTCCGAGTCAGTTTTATTCAAAAATTTCTTTTCTGCCATGGCAACACTAAATAATTTTATTTTAATTCTATGAATATTAGTGCAGATAATTTTTTTTAAACTAAAGCCCGTTTTATTCTTTATCAGCATAGGTGCTAAATGACGTTTAATCCTCGAATAACATTTAAAAAAATAAGCACATTTGTGAAATTTTTAAAAAATTTTTAAATATTTAACTATGTCAGATTAATTAAAAGAGTTTTTAAACAGTTTAAAAAAACAAGTAATTTAGAAATGTGACGTAATAATTGAAGAAAACGCTGTATATGAACAAAAAAATTAATAAAATGTGTCCGCGAAAGAAATCGATAAAGTCTTGCACAATCTGCAAGAAAAATTTTACGAGACTTAAATTTGTGAAAAAATATGACTGGAATCATCAATAACCAGAATTTAAAATACTGATTTCTAATGAAATAAAATAAGAAAAAAATGAACTATTTTATTCTTTAAAAGCTAACACAGGTGGTTAAGAATTAATAACAATTAAATTCAATGTAAATTAAATACTACTTATTTAAAGTATTTCTTTGGAAAAATAATAATATAGCGGCAAATACTATCAAGAAAACTCAATATCAGTGCTTTATTTTGTTCACAATGTGGTTTATTAGAATAAAATTATTTTTTTAATTTAATGCAATTTATTTCTGTATTGTTTGTTTTATTTATTTGCACATTTTTGTTTCCTATCTAATTTTTACGATGCTTATATGACTAATTTTGTTTTTTAAAGGGCTGTCAGGATTCGATGATCAAGATAATGTCATTTGACGAGGAAACAATTTGTCCACCTAACAACCCTCCAGTAAAAATAAAGAAATTTAATACCACATTTGTAAACATCACAATTTATCAACAGCAACATAACGTGTGGTTTCAAATACGCAGATTCATTTTGAATTACCAAGTCTGTAAGTTAATTCATAAATTTTTTAATGCAGTTAGTAAAATAACTATGTTAAGTACTAATAGTTTTTCCGAAGATAAAAGAAATCATTCAGTAGTTAAAATTAAGTTACTGTCAGAGAGCATTTTCCATACAAGTACACAGAGAAGCTTCATAAAAGCACCTAAGTGATCATAAAGAAAATAGCATAATTTTCATGTTGCATGTTTCCTATCACTTAGTGTGAGTGTATAAAAATATATACTGCGCAAAAATGAAAAAATCCAATACTAAGGAATTCCCAGAAAAAAAATCAAGCAACAGATTTAAAGTAAATTACTGATCCATGCATGTTACACAGAATTTTCAGAAATCATGGCAACAGTGCGTGAAAAAGTTATTTAATTTATCAATAGTTTTCGTTGTAAAGATGATATTTTTTTCAACATGGCAAGAACTGTTTATGGTAATGAAAAAAACTTAAAGCACAGATTTTAAATCCAATCAAATAGAGAATAGACAAACGAATTCACGGCGAATTTTGTGATTAATCTTAGTAGAGTTGGTTTACTGGTGTATCGTTTTTACACATAAGAGTTATTTTAGATTTATTTATAACTTATTTGATATGGTGATATTTTACAGAAAAAGGGAAATGTTTGACTTTATGCGAAAGCTATTGAAGGCTAGAGTGACATCAACGTGTCATCTTTTATTCATAAAGTAACAGATTTGGATATTTCCACAGTTCTCATATGTGAAATTTCCTGTATGTTACCTTATCCATTAAAGTGAGATTCTATGTTCTCTGATGTCTTATTTGAGGTGCATGTTTTGAGCGTCATTGTCTACATGAGCTAAGCCCTTTGTTTGCCAGTGTTGAACTGGAGATGCATGCACTCTTTCATCTTCCACGAAGAAGAACACCTGTGAGTCTGATCTAACAAATCCTCGTATGCAAGAAACTGATCGTTACGTAACAAGCTAACCAAACCAAACTGAAGAAAGACGCTTATGATTTAGCAATGTAAGTCTGTGATAGAATATCTGATGCCGAGGTCATACATGGTACATTCCGACTACAACTACAACTCTATGCTGCCTGGTTTAAACAGCATTATAGTTTCAGCAATTAATAAAATATCTGTTTACCATTAGTCCATTAGCGTTATTAAGGCTACTCTCCAATATTATCTGTTTCTTTTCGATAGCCTGTCTCTTCTTCAAGGTAATGTCCAATACCACTCACTCGCAACATAACGCTGGATTGCATAAATAGCATATCATTTAATAAGATGCGCAAGGAATCCAGACCAGCAATTATTCCTGCGTAAGATGTGAGATTATTCATAATTTGTGTGGATTATCACAATTATTGTCCTTTAATGAACTCTGAATATTGTTCGACATGAAATGGCAAGCAAGTTTCTATAATACATTTCTCATTCAATTCATGCTTATGAGTACAGCTCTATATACTGGCTCTATTTTTATAAAATTGGTTATATTTGTGTACAATTACTAATTCTTTATGATTTATCTATTCATGCACTTTTATTTCTGCACTAGAAATCGGTCGTTTTAATAAACCAAAATAAAAAGACAAAGGTCAACGAAATAAAAAATTTAAAATTAAAGAGGATCAGAAAGAAACAAATTAATACATTCTACCAAGGAAAACAAAACCCATTCTAAAACATTTTATCTTAATATTTTTGCTATAGCATTTTTCTTAATATAATTTCACGCGTTTTCCACATGATTCTCGATATTTCTTTTAATCAATTATTTCAATATGTTTGCGCTTTTATTATACTTTCACGACTTTAATTACAAGTAATGTTTTATTACATAAATATATTAATATGTACAAAGTATATTAACATGTAAATGACATTGTTAATTAGAAATATTAGGAGTATTAATTAATAATTAGGAATATATATACATATATACACACACACATATATACATATATATATAAAGCAAGCAAGATTAGAAGTATCATAAGCGAAAAGTTGAAAGATACAAGAATAGATATAAAATTGAAAAGTACAAGAGTAGATAAAACGCTTATGCTTAGCAATACATTCACCGCAAAAGCAGCTAAAATAGAATTATAAAAATATAATTAATATTACATTTTTATATAAAATTAATAATCAAATATTAAATGGAGAATAGTAATTAAATATTAGATGGAGAATAATACATTTAAAATACATTGAAAATACCAAATGGAGAATAATGATATATTTATAAAATTAGTCAAAAACCAAATTGAGAATAAAATACTAGATGAAGAACAATACATTGAAAATACGAAATATAGTAAACAGTTGGAAAAATGTTCAATATATATTTTAAAATTTCAAAGAAAATAGAATAAAGGAAAATGGAACCAAGTACCAGCATGGCCAGCTTCATCAGGGGGTGTCGACCACATTGGCACTAAGTACGGCTTTTGTGCACTGGCCCAAGACATAGTCTTAAAAAAAGCCAGTAGACCCCAAAAAGCTCAAACCAAAATATCAAACCAGAATAAAAGAGAGAGAAGTAAAAGTCAAACTAAAATATATAAGCCAAAATCCAATGTTGCCAAAATACTTTTAATTTATAGTAATCAAAATTAAAATTAAATCCAGATCCAAATCCAAACCTGCAAGAACCGCACCAAATACTACATGTAAACCAAATAATAAATACATAAATTTAACGACTAAGTGTAAACACTATTGGCATTTCAAGCTTCTTATAAGACCTTCAAGGTTCGGGTGACCCTTCTGTAGTATATAACTACGCCTTACTTCACTCTTATAAGCAATGCTCTGCTAGCCAAATAGTGTTTAATAAAGTTGATTGGAATGTTATTATAAGTTAGAATATTTTCAAGTCTATTTATTTGTTTATTAATATTGTTTAAATTATTACATATATTATAAATTCTATTTAGTTGATTGAAAATAACATTTTTATAAATTTGTTTAAAAGGCATTAAAAAGACATTTGTATAACGAAAGATTTTTCATATATATTATTGAAATTAATTACTATTTTAAGTCACATCTATAATAGTGATAAATATAATTTTGATTAAAAAAAATTATTATTTTTCAGCTGATATTCTTTGTTTAAATAGAGACTCATTCAAGTGCACAGCATTTTCCTGTATATTTTCAGAATTGAGATGTGATGGTACTCAAGATTGTTCCAATGGCATTGATGAAATTGGGTGCAGTAAGTTAAGAAAAACGTTCCATATTTTTTAAAATACTGAAATGTGTAAATTTAGAGCTATTGATCAATACATGAAGAGTAAAAATGCATAAAACTCATTCAGATTGATTTGTTAACGAGTTAGACGGTCTTAAACGAGCAGAACTGTTTCAACAGAAATGAAATAAATAGCAGTATCTATAAATGGTAACCGATAACTGTATAAATTTTTCTAAAATATTGTGGAGTTCTATGACAGAGAAGTTCAGATTATTTATCACGAAGCGATTATTTTAGCAGGCGAGGAGCGAATTAAACCCGGACCTACAGTTTAAAGCAAATTTTGAAATATTGCAAATGTTTAGCTGGAAGTGAGAAAGAAATCGAAACCATGAAATATTCAGCCGAAGACATAAGTGTTATCCTTTCGGCTTTCTGCCAAATTCCGTGGCAGATGATGGTGATGATTTGTTGAATGTTCATACTAATGAACTACCGCGTACCCGTATTCTTAATACTGAACTGCTTTGCAGCTTTCATTGAAGTCATGGGAATATATTTAGTGCAAAATCAAAATATTACGACTCAAAACTTAACGTATATAGTTAAAATGTGGTTATTGCATGATATTCCTTAAAATAAAAAAACCAGATTTGTACGTAGAATGTCAACAGGATCAGAATTACAATGAGTTAAATTTTCAAATACAAAAGGATTGACATTATAATTTATTAAAAATTTTGTTAGTTTCATCAAAAATAGGAAAAAGTGAAAAATGTGGAAAATAAAAGCGAAATTTAGTATTTTTTTTGTATAACCTTAAATATTCAATAAAATTTCACTATTTTATTATTTAATAGTTTTTTTATTATTTATTCTGTTCTGCCACAGAACGTTTGTAGTCCACGCTATTGTTCAGCTATTTTTTCAACTTATTGATATTTGGAGAAAGTGCACTACTACTTCTTTTTCCACTTTGCATAGTTTTTTCTCATTCTATGCCATAATCACGAAATTTCATTCAATAGTAAATATTGGTGTATTAGGCTATCTAAATTGTTATTTTCAATTATGTTGTTACAGTTTTTTTTTTTTTTTTCAACAGAAACATGATTAATTAAACTTCACACGAAGGTGTGCGCTAAAGAAGTCAAAAGTTCTTCATATAGGGCCAGTAATCTCTCATCCTCAGAAATTAAGTTCTCGTTAGAAAATTATTCTTCTGTCTTCAAGATCTGTATTAATTAATGTTTTTCTTGTTGAGTGATTGCGATACATTTCTGGTTTACATATCTGGGTTAACAGAAATTACTGAACAAATTTAAAAACCTCATAACTTCTGATCCACAATCAAGTGACTGATCCACAATCACCCTCCTCTCCATGCCAAACCTAAAAGAAGGATATTAGACAACATGGAACTTTTAGCAAGTTTTGTCCAATTCAGCACCACTTTCTTCCCTTCTAATAGTATAGAATTCCCTGCCTCCCAACTTGATAGTGAAAACGAAATCTTATTTTGGAGAAAGTTTAATCAGGAAAGATAGTGGCATTAAGATTATGCTGTTAATATTTTATTATTTATTAGGAAAATCCATCAATAGTTTATGAACTATCCACATGAAAAAAATCTTGATTTCGTTTATCTACCAAATTTTTGTCCGGGGTTCAATTGAAAACGGCTGCATATAATGGAATTAAACTGATATCAGGATATGTTGGTCTCTGGTTAACTTCAAATAAAACTTTATTTTAATTCAAAATTTTGATTGCAGCTTTTCAGTTAATTTAAAACTAATTTAATGCGGATTTGATCTGTCTGTGAAGTTATAAAATTAATTTAAACGATGTTACATTTTTCTTTGCCACTTTTCTCAGTTCAAGGAGCGTATTCTAATCATCAACCATCGATAGAGAAACGAGATCTGGTAAAACTGACAACAGTGATAGAATCAATCAACTAATGGTAGTCTCTCCTCTTGTTTTCCAGTTATCGAAATATGGATGATAACATTTCCGCGAATTAAGAGAGGTGTAAGCTATTTAAAGTGTGCTAAAGAATAACATACTGACAGGCAAAACATCAAATTCAGTTTGGTAGTAGGTAGATCTTAAATGTTTATCATTTTCAGGATTAAAAGCAGAGAAATGACTTTTAGAGCAGAACAGCTTACTGCTTAAAGAAACACAAACGAATTATTAAAAACATGTATTTGGTATACTGTCTTCGATTGTTGGCAAAACAATTTGCTGTTTGGCGACATTTTTTCTCTTAATCGAAGGGATTTTACCAGAGTACCGATGAAAATAAGTAAAATACTTTATACTTAAAATACAGAGGGTATTAACACATTTTTAGAATGATTTCGATTAAGAATTTTAAAAATGTATATGTTATAGAACAAAAATGTTTTTCAACAGCTTGTTATTTGAAATGAGAAATATCGTCTACTACTTTTAAATTTATTCTTCTTTCAAAAATGTCGCATGTAAACAAGCTGTGGGTTGAAGGATATGTTTTTGCACTTTCCGAAGAGAAATACTCTTATTCCAGGATTCCAAAACGTTGTGAAATGCATGGTATTAAAATTTCTAAGTGCAAAATAAGCAACATTGTTAATCGTACAGGTAAAAACCGTCAATCATTATTTCTACATGGAAAGAAGATTCCAAACGAATATCCGAAAAAAGTACGTACTGTTTCAAATGTTTCTAAAATGAAATCCCTGGTAACAAGAGAAAATCCGCCAAAACAGAAATCAATTGCAAAGTCTTTAGATACATCTGTAGCAACAATAAATAAAATAATAATTCAATCTTTACAACTTAAAAAAGCTAAGAAACATAATGTTCACCAGCTTTTGCCGAGACATGGGGTTCAACGCAAAACACTTTGTAGAATCTTGTATTAAACCATTTAGCAGGAGATAAATGGAAATACATTGTGACCCTTGATGAAGCATGGGCTTACTTTAATGATTGCAACAAAAAAAGGTCTACTTACTATAGAAAACGAGGGAGAAAAAAATGTACAAGTCTGGTTCCGTCAATGTAAAGAAAGTTTCAGTAAGGGGTTTATGATAGTCGCAGAGGTTTCTCCAACAGTGAGAAATTAAAAATAAAAAGAGTAGAAAAATGTTAAAATCAATTCATCATACTATCAGGAGAAGATTTCACGTCCAATATTTACAGAAGAAA